>CAXAMN010003224.1:1032712-1116576 GCA_963970005.1 Durusdinium trenchii
GTTTGGGCCTGGCAAGGGGATCGTTTTGTGGGCTGTGGCAGCGGCTCCGAGGCTGTCTCCCATTCCTTGTCCAGGGTTTCGAAGGTGACGTTAGGCACTCTGGCGGCGAGGCTTCGGAGTTGCTGCCGTGTCGCTGTGTGCTGGTGCTGTGGCAGCCAAGTGGTGGATGAATCGTGCCAAGCTGTCGCGGATCTTGAACGTGACGCTGGGATTGGTCTTCGATCCTTGTTGGGCCAGAACGACGACATAGCATGGCTGGCTCTCTTCAAAGTGCTCGCACACGTCGGCACCATTCCTGGCGTACATTGTGACCCAGATTTAGCAAAGCTGTGTCCTGTGATGGAGTTGATACTGGTGTCCCACTCTTGCGACGCCGCTGCACGCCAGAGACACTCCTTGCTTGGTAAGCACTGTCAGGGCAAAGGAGATCAGCTCCACGGTGCTGCTGAACCCAGTATGAACATCGCAGTGGCTAATGGCAAGAATGTCAGCGTAGCCATGGATGATGCAAGCGTTGATGCGCAAACGGGGTCGAACAATCTGGCCGAATTGGTGCGCGCGAAATGCTGAACTTCTCGGCCAGCAAAATTTTGCTTGGTCAGCTGCATCAGTGATGTGTAGTTTTGGTTGAGTTCTGAGATGCCACTTGTGGCATCTGTCATAGAGCACCCTTGAGTTTGCACCACACAGACTGCATCTGTGGGCCGGTGAGGGCGCTGTAGTATGGCGGACTTGGCATCTGTCCATCAATTCATTGACCGCTCGACGAACTGCCTCAAAGTTGCCCGTGTCCCAATTCGGTCCAAAGAACAACGTTGCCAACGCTGAGGGTGCAGGCCCCATCACGGCAGTTGGGTCCTTCAACGAAGGACCCAAGAGTTTAGCGTCGTATCCGATATCCAGCAAAGTGACTTGCGTTCAATTCCGCTTCCACGCAATTGTTTGCAGTGAACTTGCCGTTGCCAGGCAAAGCTTGCCAAGCATTGACCAGGGCACTAGTCAGTATGTGTGGCAAGCCTCAACATCACTGAGGAAGGTGTCGGAGTGCAGCGAAGCAAAGCCAGAGACAAGCAAACGCTGGCTTTCTGGGAGTTGGATCCCGGAACTCTGCTCATCTCTTGACTTAACAGCGTCCTGTGCCCCAATGAAAGTGCCAAGCTGGCTGGAAGCAGGCATCAAAAGAGAAACAAACACAGCCTCCCGCAGCCGCCCAAAGCACTTTAAAGTGAGCCACTCATAGTGAGAGAGTTTGTGGGGGCAGAACTTCTCTAAGCCATCGGACGCATGCTCTAGTCTGGCGACGGCCGGACACTGTGGAGTTGCGAGCAAAACATGATCTCTGGTAAAGTACAGTGGCTACCAAGAAATTCACAGCATGACTCCCAGAGCGTTGCTGGAGCAGACACCTTCCGCATGCCGTTCCTTGCCTGGGCCACTGCCTGAACTGCCTTCCTGTAGAACAGCTCAGGCCTGCCACCGAACTTGAGATCCACCTCCGTGAAGTCGATGGCTCCAGTCACATGATCCATCAAGACCCTTGTCGCAATAAAGATCACTGTGACAATTCTTTGGATCGAAGTCCCCTGGCACAGGCCGGGCTCGTGCTTTTACCCGAATGCCCGTGCAATATGTATACAAATATATTATGTCATGTAATATTATTCCAGTCCCATGGATGGTCTGGGTGATGATCTTCTGGATCACTCCACCCCACTTTGCCCATCCAGCTCTGTCGCCCGTCAGGGTGCCCAAAGTAGGCCGATGGACGACAAGAAGGGCACGCGCCAAAAGGCCGGTAAGGCCTCAGAAAAGACGGTGATGAGCTAGGTGATGAGGGCAGTGCCCCATGCTTTGACAGGCATTTCGAAGGTTTTTTGTTTTCCGTTATGGTTTCTTTAGGGGATGGGCAGTGCTGATGAGCTGATCACTTTCATGTCTGACATCGGGAAGGGGTCACACACTGAGTGATCACAGATCGTGTAGCCGTTGTTCAAGCCAACGGGGAACCGGGCAAACCAACGGTTAAACAGCAGAAAGCCTTGTAGCGTCTCCCCGACCAGGGAGACGGGCCGCAACGTTGATGGTTTTAGTCTCAGTCTCACCCTTTAAAACCCACATTGCTTGCTCTGCCTCTTTCAATACCCCGTGTGTTTGCCACCATTTTTCACCGATGGTGTAAACCGGAGAGACCGAGCTATCACAGCAAGACACTGCTTAACACCGAAAAAGGTCCTCATGGCTCGCCTCTCTGCATCAGACAGTCAGAAGCTGAGGAACAAGAATACTTATAACCTCCATACCTTCTCAGGTGGTACCTGGGCCCTCGAAGCCTACATAAATGCTCTCCAATCACCTTCTGAGAAGTTACTTGGATCCCTAGGGATACTATGACTTAACCAAAAGTACAATGGTCTCATCATGTCTCATCTAATCTCCAAGCCTGTGAGCCTATTCATCGTCACCCCTTCCTGTCTCTGACCGTCGTGAGTCAATAACCCTTGGAGCGGCCATCAAACTCCAAGCAAATCAACCAAAAACACCAGTTCGTTCCCCAAACCACCACTTTGGATGGACAATCTCAGCACCCGAAGAAATTTCCCTCAAGAACAAACTGCGCAAGGGTACACATGTCACAAGGCCTGCAAGCCTGGCTTGGTGGCTTCGGCCAAGCCTGAAATCTGCCAGAATCCGGGCGGCCCCTCCGTCCGGCGCGACAACCCGGGTCCGAACGCGTCGACCGCTTCCGCCGCCACGCGGCAGTGAACATGACCTCGGCGGGACCGCCCGGGGGCGGCGCGGCGCCGCGGGCGAAGGAACTGGACACCCCTCTGGTTCGTGGTGAAGGTCCCGGTGCTGCACAGGAAGAGTCCTGTGTCCAGCGGCCGAGGCGAAGGGGACAGTGTATGCGGTATACGTGATCTTTGCTTCAGGAACCGCCAGTCTAAGACATCCATTCCCAGGGTTTGGGGACTCACGCAGTGGAAAATGACATGAAAATTCCCTAGATCCGCAAAACTCTACCAGCACCCTTCAACAGGTCTCCTTTGGAGGGAAAAGGTCTCAATTGCTGACCAGTTGGAGGGTGCTGGTCAGGTGATTGAACCCCTAAACCGAGGCGGGATGGCAACCACCTGGCACCTGAACAACCCAAACAGACTGGACCTCCTGGACACCGTCCTCTGGATACCTTCGTCAGCTTCAGTGGCGGTGCCCTGTGCTCGGCTCGATAAGGGCTTCACTTTACAGCTCCAAATGGGTACTTGATATCAACGAAGCACCTTAAAATATCAACGAGACTGAGAGAACAGGCTGCATTAAAAGAGAACAGCTGCATTTTTCACGGAGAGAACAGCCTTGGTTTTCCTCCTTCGTCCAGCGGTGCCCTTGGACGGTCCAGGGCGCCACATCGGAGGTCACCAGCAGTGGTGTGGCGGCGCAAAGGTCGCTCGTCACGTGGGCGGCCCAGAAGCGCAGTGAGGAGTCACAAAGGCTTCGGCAACTGGTAGGCCTAGAGGATGCCAGGTTCCCACCAGGTCCAACACAAAAGGCCTCCAGGTTTCCCTTGGAGGGAGGTCACTTAATAGATCACTTATGGGTCACTAGGTAGCTGACACTGATGGGTTTTTGAGGTATTGGCGGTTAGGCGGCTTGTTGGAGGTGCTTTTGAGATGTTTTGAGACGTCCTACGAGGCGACCAGCTCCAAATCGCGAGGGTTGGAGGGAAGGGACCAACAAGTTGACTTCACCATATATAAGTATGTGCATGTGCAGGATTAATCCCGATTGAACAGTCGGCAACATTTAAATGAATCATGATGAAGCATTCATCAATGATTGAAGCTGTTGTAGATCCACTGAACAGCTGGCCTTTAACTCGACATGACTGCTGGTGTCCATTGGACACTCCTTGGTGGCCGAACTTATGGTCGGACCCTTCCCAACGAGACCGTTGTAAAAGCTTGTTAACAAAAATGGGGCTGGCACCAGGGTGGTGCAAACTCGTGGTGCTTGATGAAATCAATGAGTTGTGCAGTGGTTACAGCTCCTTCTTCCGAGATGTGTATGCTTCAGTACCATAGAAAACCCATAAGCACCTTGTAAATATATCCAAAGAACGCCATCAAGAACTATTTTGTAATTCTGTGTATCTTTCCAAAATATGTAAGATGCATCTTAGTTCTCAAAGGAAAGGTTGCGGCTCTCAGCCACAAACTGCAACACCTGGAAGAAGATCAACTGCCCCGCCCAACGGTTTCCATGTTCAATCTGCGCACATGCGTGCACCTGGAATAGGCTGCTTCCCGGAAGGTGTAGAAGACAGGCAGGTAAATCAAGGGCATGAAAAAGACCCAGTCCTGGCACTAACTTTAAAGAAAAAATCTCAGTGCTTTTGTTGGATATCATGGCAAAGTGACCCGCCTTCCCCCAAAACACAGCTTTTATCAGTGTCTTCTGTGCCTTGTTTGCCCTTGACAGATCGTGCAACCCCTATGAACAAGTGCCGGCAGTATTTTACCGTATGTGTGTGTCACATGTGCTCGGAAAAGGCATATCTTCACCCCCGAAATGAACCACCCCAATGTGGGCCAGGCAGTCCTATGCCAGTCCCAGACAGGTCGTATATAGTCCCTTCATCCCTTGAGCTGCTCCAAACAAAAGATATTTAAACACATATACCAGGACCCCCGGACCAGGGGCTTCTATTGAAAGCCCCGCCCCAGATGGGATTCCTGGTGGGTCGCTTTAACGGCTCCTTCCACGGATCCTCCCACAGATTCGTCGCACGGTCGACCTGAATCGGTCGACCGTAAAGGTGTCAGGCCTCAAAGGACCCTCTGAGGGCCACTTCAAGAGCTTAAGGGCACCTCAAGGAGTGTCCAAAACCACACGTATCAGTTATAGGAAGCTGATTTGCCATTGAAACTCATGGTTTTCATGGTTTTTCTTCTAGAGCGGGTCGTGGTTGTGCCTGACACTCAAAGCATTTTGCTGGAAAAATCACGCTTCGGCAAAGGGTCCACCTGGTTCATGTGTGACACAGGCCTTTCGGGGTTTTCCTCACCCATCTCACGTTTTGGGACTGGCGATCCACTGACTGGGTCCGACTTTCAAGACAACCCAAACATCCTAGTAGTACGGCCAGGAGCCCCGTTCGTAGCTTGCTTCTGGTGGTAAGGCCAGGAGCCCCTAGTCTTCTTGTTACCCAAACATCATCGGACCCAATGCCCAAATCCCAATCAGCTCATGCTGTTGGGGTAGGATTGGGGATTGGGGCCCGGCTGGGTCAGCAAGGAGTGCGAAAACAAAAGCTTTATTAGCGAAACGAGTGCACTTCTTCTTCTGGCTTCTTCACCACCTCGTCGCATCACGACTCGCGCGATGCTCGGTCCACGAGGATCATGGCAGCCACCAATTTCCATTTCCCCTCCTTGCGATGGCGAGAAAAACTGCCCAGCAAATAAAGACCGAGGCATCGCAAACCAAATGGATTGAAATGATCGTCTGCTTTTCCAATATATCGACATTTTATATATGTCAATATACACTTAAATTAAACAAATACACCAAATAAATGTATTGAAATGATCAAACCAGCTCTTCCAATTTCAATACTATATATCAATCCGGGTCCCGTCAACCACACGGTTGCATTGTAGACCCCAACATCCTGAGTCTAACTGCTTTTCCCTTAGGCCGCTGTCGACGAGTCTGGCCGCCAAGGTGTTAGGACCCCCCTCGGAGAATTCCAGCAAGGGGTCTAAAACAATGCAACCCCGACATGTACCCTACCATCTGAGACCCTGTGATTCAATGCCAAGCTCTCATTATGCCAGCAAATATGAGTTTGACAATGGCACGCGAAGCAAAATGCAAGTTGGCTATGAGCAACCCTGAGCTTCCAGGGTCTAAAAGAGAGTTCTTCATGCTTGTGTGACTCGCAAAAGACTGATGGGTGGCTTTGTTCACACCAGACCCCATCGAACCAGCCATGTATAGTAGAGGGAAGTGGTTTGTTCTGGATCTGCTTGGATGAGTTAAACGTGCTTCATTCAGGCATATCCTGTGGCCTAGAATGGCATCGCATGGTATCACGTTGTGTTCTAAGGATTGACTTCCTTGAGTTTGCAAGAGGTTCAGTTCAGACCCAATATCTCTTGAAAGAATTTGAAAAAAGAGCATGCTTTCCCTTCGATGTGCGTGTGAGGGAATATGTGACTTTGCTCACCCATTTTTTGTCAAGCACCGAGACCCTAGGACATTAGTAGTTGAGGGTAAATGAGACCAATAGGCCATTCCAAGGACACCCAGAAAAAAAAATCCCAAACACACGAAAGGTCATTGATTCATCTTGATCCTTTATTTGCGACTGGAATTGACATGACATGTTAGTACATTGTTGTGTCCTTGGACAAACGCGACGCTTCTTGGGCGGACCAACCCGCTCCAAGTGGCTACCCAGCGGCCAAGCTGAGCTGGAACATGGGCCTCAGTGAAGCGCAGCAGAAGCAAATCTGTGTGCTTTGGCGAAGGAGCTTCAAGCGGGCCTTTTTCAAAGGCTTCATGATGAACGCATGAACAACATTGAACAACAGTCATTCTTTAACATCTTTTGCACGTTTAGTGAATGCCAATATGTTTTAGTGTCTTGCATTTTGCAACAATTCAAATCCTTCAGGTCAAACCTGCCTTGTGACTACTGCAACTTCTGAGGTGTGCGGCGACAAGGCAAAGCCAGCTGGACCCGGCCGTTGCAAACCACAATGTCTACTCTGCCGGCACCTCCAACAAGCCTTCTCTGGAGGGCTCCGCAAAAGGCTCTGAAAAAGGTCTCGATGAGGGATGGAGAGTGCTGGTGGCCAAGTAAGGGTCACATTCAATGCGATGTGGTCGCTGTAGAATAACTGGTTTGGCCAACAAATTTGGCTGGTCAAGAGCTGCTAGAGTTAGTGTTGTCTCATAAAGGAAGAGGTCACACCCCTCTTCCACAGTGTTCGAAGTTGGCAATCTTAGCCCACACATGCCCACACTATATTGATTATACCCTACCAATTTCGGCAAACCTATCACAACGATCTGCTAATCAAACAACAACATATAAGAAGTGTTCCTGCCTGTGCAAACCTTTTCTTGAGCGACGATCAAAAAAAGGCTCATGCTTGAGACCCCGCATCAGGGCCCCGATGTCCAACTATTTCATGCTGGTGAAGCTTGCACCCTTCAAGATCTCCGAGATCCGGGTAGTTGCATCCGAGACATTCTTGGACGGTCGTCCCTCCAAGCAACCCCTTCTGACTCCCGAACCGTTTTTTTGTGGAATATGAAGGTTCACCGAATGTTCCACCCAGCTCATGTGACACAGGCCGAGGGGTTAATCACCAATCACTGGAAAGCGGTTTTGTTGCTGATCCACTGGCAGGATATTCAACGATCACCCAAACATCTTCTCCAGATCCCAATCCCAATCTGCTCATGCTGTTGGGCTTGGATTGGGAATTGGGGCCCGGCAGGTCAGCGGGGCGCCCCGAAAGCTGAAACACCTTCCCTACTAACTAGGAAACGAGTTTCGGACGAGGTTCGCTGGTGTTCTGTATGTTTTGTCCTGGAACCCGTTCATTCTTCATTCTCCCCCCACCTCGGATCCCAGTGCATCCTCCAAGCTCAGATCCCAGCGGCGTAGAAGAGATAAGCTGGGCCGCCCATGACCAGCCCGAAGAGGCCGAAGAGCGCCGCGCGCCGTCGGTCGTGCTCCTGCCCCCGCTGCTTCTGAAGCGCTGTCGGAAGGCTGGTGCTAAGTCAAGCTAAGTCAAGTCAGTAAGGTGTGAAGTATAAGTTAAGTCTGTCACTATACAGTCTGTTGCTCTACATGCCCTGTGCACAATGTTTTGATCAGGATGCACTGGACAAACAAAACAGTAGTACTTGCTTTGTGCATCGTTGTGTGGCCACCACTGTCGGAGGAATAGATCTGCAAGATGTGGAGGTTAAACAAGTCAAGTACTGCGAGCCGAGGGATGACATCAAACGAAAACTCTTCAGCCGGTTTACTCGGATGGTGGTGGGCCATTAATTTTTGGACTGGAAGGCTGGCACCAGTGATTTCACTTGCCTGAAGCAACTGAAAGAGTGTACACCAATCAACTGCCAGATCAAGCAGGCAAAGCAGCATCACCGTGGAAGTGAAAAACATTCAAATATTTGGAACACTTGGTGAATGGTCCTTCAAACCCGTGCCAGCTGAGGAATGCTACTTGGCATCGGGTGCATTTGTTGGTTCTTTTGAACCATCTTTCAACGTTCTCATCAGCCTTATTTGGAGGGTCTTAGGAGGTGTTGTTTCTGTTGAAACCTAACCAAAAAATTGACTTAATTTGTTCGACTTTGAATCTATATTTGTTCAACATGTTTCGACCACAAATCATTTTTCTCCAACCAGTGAACTCAGCATGGTTTTCAGGAAAGAGTATGCCAGCATCATACATTGATCACAGCGGATTCGCCCCAAAAACCGAGAAACCGATGGAAAACCGATTTTCCGAGTTAACCACGCTAACCATGGACACGAAAAAACGGGCCTTTTAAAGGTGACGGACGGTCCCGGATGTGGAAGGTTAAAGCATCGGAACACGGCTGTTGTATACATATACTATCAACGTCCACGGAACCTTCTAACACTTAAAGATGAACACCTCGACATAAATTAACGGTAGTTGAAGGTAGTTGTTTGTTTTACTCGACTCTCCGCTTGATCCAAAGGCAATGCATCATGCCAAACATTGCATTTATATATGTGCTTAATAAAAACACAGTAGATCCAAACAAAACCGTTCCCTCCAAATCAAAGGCCTCGTTTTGCTGGGCTCTATTTTCTGCAAAACTGATTGACAGCAAAATTCGACCTCCAAGTTTTTTTGTGGAAATGGTGGAAAGCACGACTTTACTCCGTAAAGGACGTCTTTTACTTTGGCAACTATAAGAAGTAAAAGACGTCTTTTACTTGGTGAAAGACATCTTTTACTTGGCAAATGGTAAAAGTAAAAGACGTCTTTTACATCTTTTACTTTATGCATATATGGTGCACATATACATGGCACGGTGATTGTGATTCAACATGCTGCACCAATGGCTTTCCAGGAGCGTTTTGCTCTACTTTCCATTTCGCGCGAACATCACACAGACAAAATATTTGTGGCAACAAGCGCATGCATATCATATAAGTGGCGCCCAGGCTGCTAGATCTTTTTGATATAAAGCAAGAACGATGCGTTACAACACAGACAACGCATGTGGTTGAAATTGGCCGTTTCTGGCCCGGGCATGGGACCGTGACTCTACCGTGACTCGCTAAACCACGAAGTTTTTGACGTCCTTTACTTAGTAAAGGACGTCAAAAACTTCGCCATGGACATCATTGGGCGTGACTCTCGCGTGACTCTTTTGCATGGGACCTGCAAGCTTCAAATGCGATTTGACGATGAACTGTCATCGGCTTGAACAATGCACGCGTATACTGTCAGCAAACAGCAAACATGACTCCCACGTAGCCACGTATATCGTGGCAATGTAATTGGTCAATTGAGCAAACAACGTGCGCAAAAATAATTCCAAGAAAAGATTGGCACGCGTGGACTTGCGTAAGGCATGGCGCCGCTAAAAGTGAGCGTATGGGTACCATGTCTCCGGTATGCATGCACATATGTATGTACAGGGACCATCGAACCCAAAAGAATGTTCAATGGAAATGACCTTAATGCCCAAAGAATGGTTTTGTGGAAGTGGTGACCTTAATGCCCAAAGAATCTTCCGTGGAAATGGTGACCTGGAAGTTTTTGAAGGTCAAAGAAAATGTGACCTCGTAAAACTGGGTCGTTTACAGCAGGACCTCGCAAAACTGGTCCTTTTGAGGTGGAGGGGTTAATTATACATATATTGTAACGCAAAACCATCCCCTCCAACCTTTTGGAAAATTGTGCGCTTTTATCAAAAAGACAAGTCACCAAATTTTAGAATGCGAAACAAACATCTCCAAAACTTCCGGAAATTTTGAAAAGCTCGGAAAATTCGGACTTGCTACCTTATCAATTTATGTAAGTTATCATTGTTGTGTAACGTATAAGGTTTCCGGCGGGTGCCCCCCAATTTAGCCGTTTTATGAAAAATTATTCAGAATGATTGTCAATAAAAACTGTAAATGCACTGTAAAGCAAGAACAAAACATAAAAGCATTGAATATAGCAAAAGACAGATGTTGCAAGTTGAAAATGGTTTTTGTAAAAATACACAACATTGTAAAAAATACGATTTTCACACCAAAAGGGCAACACAACATTAAAACACAACCAAACATACAACAAACAAGCAAAATATATAGCAAAATATGGTTTTGACACATATAAGAGAACACAAAAAACATTAAGCACAAGAAGCATTGAACAATCAACAGAAAATTACAAAAGTAATGTTAAATATTTAAAACTAGTCCCAACACAAAATCGCAAAACTATAAATAGACAATACATATATAAACCGCGCTCACTCACACTCATGCAGACTTACAGTAACTCACTTTCACTCACACTCACCCACACTAGTTCAGAAACTGAAGTTGCTATCTAGGAAATCTTGATACTTCTTATCAAACAAGAGAAGATACCATGAGTTCAAACTATTATCTTTTCATGAGTTTCGCGCATTATCTTTTCATGAGTTTGGCGCTGATAATTTGCAAACGACGTGGGAGCCAACATTCAAGCTCTTGTCCCAGACCTTGCAGAAGCAGCAAAAGATATTTTCGGCAATGGGCCATGTGAGTTGCGGTTCCGTGAAGTTGGAGAGCCATCTTGCAAATCTGCTTCGCGGGCTTTCTCTGTACTGTACTGCGTGAAAAGTTGAGGGGGTGTCGAAGCGGGGCAAGGCCACTCCCCAACACCATGGATCGACGCTGCAAGCAACTCAGCACGCGGGCTGCTCCTCCCACCATGGGTATGATGGGCACCGGCGCAAATCGATTCAAAAAAGCCTGGCGGGCTGTAGCATCAAGTTGAAGCAACTCACAATATTATGATCTCCTTAAACCTTCGTAGCCAGCCTGTTAGCTCGAAGATTGTGACGTGCGTGTCCAAGCCCTCTTAGCTGCACTGGCGCCAAGAGCATTGAAGGGACAAAGGCCGCCATACATGCATTGCCGCCAGGACACGGTCTCTGCATATTCTAAGGCTTTGCCGCCCACAGCGGCGAAAGAGAAGGCATCAGGAATTGTTGTTCCCCACCTGCCAGCCAGGTGAGGATTGCTACGTTTTATCAGAGCTCTTCTCCTCCTTGTCCTCCAACTTGCCACCTTAACTGCCAGCTGGCCAGCTCCTGACCGCAGTGGGCACTAACTACCGGACCTCAACCGCAAGTGCCAGACTACCTACCCGCTGATCAACCTTTGGTTGTTGATCTTCTCCCGTCATTCTTCTCTTCAAGTCCGCAAGTTCAAAATCAAGTACAACTACACAACATGACAAGCTATATCAAGCTACCGATCCTTGCGAACGTAGGATCAACAGAAGGATCTCTCATGGTGTTTGTTGGTGCGAAGTTGCTGATGAAGAGGATAGGCAGGTAGCCAAGCAGAATCTGATTCCAGCGCTGGTCCTCCTCGTGCAGCGGTTCATCTTCATGCAAGCTATGCGCTATACATCCATCTTATCAAGATTGGCGTTGGTTACCGGTGCAATATCTAAGTGGGAACACTTCAGACAAACAAGCTGTCAGAACAACAACAAGCAACGTCGCGCGTGCGGATCTTCAAGTCACCAGCCTGCAGTCGAGTAGGATGTGGGACCCATCAGTGACTGAGTCATTTACCCTAGGGCTCCAACAACCTCCTGAGAAGGTGGTTGGGGTGGATTTTGGGGGTCTAACCACCTTCTGAGGACATGGTTGGAGTCCTAGGGTTCCAACACCTGTCAGCTTCTTTCAAGAACAGCCTCCGAAGCCTCTGGAGGTCACCAGTGCTTCCTGGCGAAAAACCAGTGCTTCCTTTGGTGATCTGTTCGCAGCGACCTGTGCGCGGCCCGATGAAATACCAATACATTGCACAAACGCTCCTAGCCCCCCCCTCATATGAAGGGATCCGGTGTCGACATTATGGACGAGTTTTTGAGGGACCCTGAGGATTGTTAACGTCTGGGTGGAAAGCAAATTCTCCGTGTCCCCCTCTGACACTTGCCGCTCGTCTTCCCCAGTCACTGCCGTCAGTTGGCGTTTTCCGCACCTGGCGTTGCTCGATGCATCGCTGGGTCAAGGTGTCGCCCAATAAGTAGCGCCCCGCCAAGGAGCCTCGGGTGATCAATGGTGAGAGAGGAGGGGTTTGGTGGTTGAATATGTTGAAATATTTTTAAACCTCTACCAATGGGTTGTGGTCTCCTTCTTCCAGGGGTTTCAATCGGGGTTCTCCTGTTATCGCCTGTTATATAATACACCCAGGTGAGGTTGTATAAAAACCCCCTATCCTTTTGCCTTACCACTTTTGGCGTCATCGTTTTTTTTTCTTCCTTATCGTTTTACAGTACTTTGACTAACTGCAACATATGTAACATATGTAGTATACATGTGTGTGTGCACTGCGTGCATGTGGTGTGGAACCTGCAGACATGAAGACATTAGGTACAATTCCCCATGCTGGAGTCCATGCTAGAGTCCCCAGACAGAAGATCTTATTGCTGTCCATGGCGCTCACATGTGGTGGCCTACCTACACAAAGGTCTTTTAGGCTCGCTGCGTTATCGTTTTTGTTATCGTTTTGGTGCCTGGTGCAACTAGGATTTCTTTACAGATTCTGCCCTGAAGAACGGGAGATGGTTCACACTCTGTTTGTCGAGCAGGGACTGTTCTTTCGGAGGCCCAGGAGACACTCCTTGTTGCTCCCTCTGTGAGGACGTAAGCCTAAAACCACAAATAGAAACATGCCAAGGGATTTCCACGACAATCATCGGGGGTTATCGTTTTTTTTTCTTCCTTATCGTTTTACAGTGGTTTGCAGATGCTCCAAGAAAAACGGACATGCGAATACTAATTCCCTGGGTGGGGGGTTTTTATAATCTCTCAGGTGGAAACGGGTGGAGCTTTCTCTCGGGATGGACGAACTCACCCAGACCGTGTCTACAATTCGGGCAGAACATGTCGGAGTCGAGTTGGGGCGCGGAACGCTATAGCTAAAATCTGAAACTAAAATATATCAGTACCACTTAGGATGAGGTTGAAACTTGAAACTTTTATTTATGCAGTTTTCACGGCACAGCCAGTGTACGGTGCCAGCCCCCTTGTCGATCTCCACGTCCCAAAAAGGAAAACCGGACGCTGTGCTTCACCCTTTCAGCAGTGGAGGGCTGGCGGGGGTTCCTCATGGACCGACCCAGTGACCTACTGGTTGGAACGCCGCACATCCAGGAGACCCGGAGCAAAGGAGGTTTCTATTAATAGCTCCTTAGAGGTTTCTTTTAGGGGTGTCCCTGAGCCACCCCAACGGTCCTGGTACAATCTATTCATTATATTCATTGGCCATCCAAGAAGCACCCCAACTGGGTGGTGCTGGTTGTGATGTTATACTATAGTGGTTGGTGTTTTCAACCCACTTGAAAAAATTTAGTCAGAGGGTCCAATCATCCCCAAGTAAGGGTTGAAAATAAACATATCCGAAATCAACACCTAGTTATATATGTGTATAAATGCGTACTTATTTTACTTCTGTCTCGCTGGCGCTGCTTGCTGTTTCAGCCAAGAAACCACTGGCCACCGCGAAGCCTCGCAACCCCGTCTTGACGGTCGCCATGAGGCAGCAACTGCTGCGAGAAACGCTGCCAGGGGGTTGCTGCGCGCATGTTTTGCAGGGTGCCAAAGTGGTGAAACGAAAATGACACAGCAACTGGCAATTATGGTCCAGATCTTTGCTTTCAATATTACTTTTTGAACACATCACACCCCTATTTCAAGGCCAAAGTTGACTCTTGTTCGTCGATCTGGCTCAAAACAACCATACAATTCCTGAAACTATTGCTTCAAAAAAATCCCAAGCGCAGCGACCGCGCTCTTTTGCTTCAACCGTGCATTCGATTCATGCTGACCACATGGGTCGACCCGGTCTATTTTCCACAACTGACTCACTTCAGATTTCCCTGGAAAACGGTCAACCGTTGTTCCACCCGTTCGTGCTTCGGGGTGTCAACAATCCCCCCAAGTCTGAGGCTGCAGGCTGTCCACTGTTTCAAGGACCATGGCCCAACAGCTGGAGCCGGAGCGGCACGGAGGCAGCCACGCCACCAGGGTGCCAGGGGGTCCCGTCCGTCACCGGAGTCCGGTGGCGATGTTCACGGTTGGGAAACCGTGACGGCCGAGGTGGGGAGGTCTCTGTCCCTGTCCAGAAGCCTGACCTTAAGCCTCAAGAATAGGATAAACAAAACTATTCAAATCATGTCAAATCCAAAAGAGTAAATTGAAACCTTTCCACTGTTGGTCATGACGGCAAAAACTCTCCAGGATTGGAGTCCCATTGGAATACTCACACAAGGTCAGTTCTACTAGCATCCTCCAACAGGTCTCCTCTAACAGGTCTCAATTGGTGACCTGTCGGAGGATGTTGGTAGATGGATTCTTGTGCAATCTTCAGTCCTCAGCAGTATTCCATGGTGCTATAACTCTGAGTCGGCTCTGTGGTGGACTCCATTTGCCAAGCAAAAGCCAAACCCTCACGTTCCTCCGCTTCAGAACTCGTACACTGAACTTTGTGCAGCTATGAGACTTCGCATTTTCTGATTTATATGTCGCTATGCCACGTCATGGCACCAGGATTCCGACCGGTTCACCTATCTGGAAGTTCGTTCGCTATATGATCTATATGAAGTCTATTTCCTTACATTCCATAGTGATTGCTTTTCATTCAGGGGTTGGTGTATTTTGATGTTAATTAAAGGCCCAGGGTTTATGAGCTTGTGCAAGACTCTTATCACATTACATTTTGGCCCAAGTGGGCACAATGAGCGGCGACAAACGAAGATTGGCGTGACTTAACTCAATGGAGTCGTCGCTGGAAGTTATGATGATCATGAATCATGATTGAGCTGTAAGGCTTACTTACTATGTTCCACTGAGGTTTTTAGCCCAATGTGCGAAGGGCTCGAGTGCTTCTGGGCGGGAGGATTTGGAAAAGCCTGACAAAGGTCAGGAAGTTGTCTCAAGGGCTGCTTTTTTGGGACGGCTTTCTCAAAGAGAAAGTGAAACCCAAGAAGGCAATGACATCAAGTTCAACTTGAACAACCTGGTAGAGTTCAAAGATCAGGACGTGCTTCATTCAGCACACAACCCCCCTGCTCCAGAGAGTCGGAAGAGGCCCAATTACAATTCCAAAGAGAGGAGTAGCATGAGAATCCTGCCAGCGGACAGAAGACAGTACCTCAGATCTCCTATCAGCCTCACTTTTTCCTGTAAATTTTCTAACAGTCAGTCAGTCTTGGGTCCATTTTGTTGGCTGATCTCCGCCCAGGCAGCATGAGAATGGATCTTCGCGATCTCGGGTTGGACGGCTTGTTCAACAAGGGTGCAGGTGCAAAGGCGATTGTTTTCGTAAGTTTTCTCGCCTCTTTCGGGAACTGATGCAGTACCTAGTCATGTTCTGGAGCCTCAAGAAAACTCTTCAAGATGCTTATGTTTCTTGTCTGAAATAAACTTACTGGTTGGCTACATTCAAATTGAATGTTACTGGTTGCATTCCTGTGGGTTCTGTTGCAGGGTAGTTGACAACTAAGATTCACTGGGTTCATGGTCCTGCTGGACGGTCTTCTCGCAAGAACTGGTACTTGCTTGGGGTGCAAATCTCTGTCAAGTGCTTGGCCACTATTTTGGGAATCGGAGAAGATCGATTACAGCGGGCATCCACTGGCATGTTGGACAAGAGGTTCTCATGTTTTGGACTTGCAGCCTCGAATAAATCTAGTATGAGGTGATGATCAATTGCATTTTGTCAGACTGTTAGGCAGCTGTTAAGGCAAAGAGAACTTTAAGAGGCAAATTTCATGCATTTTCACGCTGTTAAGGCAAAGAAGAAAGCACCAGTGAAGCAAATGAGAACAGATATGTATTTGATGCGCTTATACCTTGATGCAGCAGGAATGCTGCCCAACAAGTTCCTCGTGAGCAAAAACCATTTTTCAGTCCTCCACCCTAAGGCCCTATGACTCCTGAGGGATGAACTGCACCTGCCCAGGTTTCAGAGGGCTGGGCGCAAGAGAGGCGCTGGTGGTGGGAGCCAAATGAGAGTTGCGTTTGAGACCGGCCATGACTCCAGCGATGATTGTGATAGCTCTGACAGCGAGAGAGTTGAAGACTTTTTTTGCACCAAGTGGGGAACGTTTAGAAGACGATGAAGAGCTCCGTCTTCACTACTTGGGTTCACAGCAGTTCTTTTCCACGTGGTTTGCCCAGACTCCTTTGAGATTCACAGTCAGTAAAGTAACTTCTTTCCTTACATGTATGGCACAAGGTGGGTGGAGTCGAATGCCGCGCAGCACATCCAATCTCTTCCGGTTCGATTTTTGCCACCCGGGAGCGTGAAAATGCTCTACTACGAGTATTGTCAGAGAGAGCCGCACAGCGAAGTGTCGTGGACCAGTTGCGTTTAAGATGTGTGCTTGTGATGAATTGTTTTTGCACCTTATGTGATGACTGAGTTACGCCACCTTTTGGCGGCGTTATTCAACTTGCTGGCGAAACACGCTACGATTTTTACCACCCAGCACGCACGCAACGTGCGACACATGCTTAGACATGAAGGAGGCCTTTAAAGCAGCACGCGACTCTCGCCTATTGTTTCATGCAGTCAATGCCATGTTTAATGCGCGGTAATCTCTTTCTCTTCAGCCCCAGGATTCACAATCCAGGTTCGACACTGCGAGAGATTACAAATTGCACTTACAAGAAGTCTCACAGGACAGGAAGCTAGAGGAATATCTCCAGGCCAGGTTGACATGTTGCCAATTATTGAGTTTATGATCAGGGTTGTTGGGTTGTGGGGTCGAAGAATGTCTCTGGCAGGGACAGTCGCCATTGCAAAACGACAACGATATATTGAGTTTTGTATGGGAGATTTGGCTGCACGATTGTGTATGGGTTGTTCTGCTTCGATGGGTTGTTTTATGCTGTATTTTGCATAAGGATGGGATGGACCAGTCCAAATGGTGCCTGCCCAGAGACCGTATAGTACAATCCTCAAAGGAAGGATCCGTCTTTCAGCGCCCCAGGATGAAAGTGCATGGTGTTTGGAACCATGGCGTGTCCCTCAACCTTTTCCTGATCCACCCTGGCGTAGCTGCTGACAGCTCTTTGGTCATCGAAACATTCCAAAGGGTACTACAAGACACCGTCCAGACCTTCGAAAAATGTGGCCGCCCACTCCCAAGCGCATGCTGCATATGGGTTCCTTGGAACGTCCATTCGTCTGATAGCTGCGCCTGTGTCTTTCATTGTCTTTTGGTAGATTGTGAGCGCTCAGGCTGACAACACAGTTCGCGAAAACAAGAACAACCCGTGCCTGAAACATCTAGCCGCACTAGTTGGACGAGCAAAAATGCGATTCGCTGGGTATTTCTTCGGAAAGGTGGGCCACACCCACGGAGCATTAGGTTCTTGGAATATATATTAACGCATGGCAATGATTTGTGTATGTTTGTGTTGTACGATCCACAGTTCAGGCCTAAGCCCCTCAGCCTGCCTTCACTAAGACCAAGTCTATGGTCTATTAGCAAAGTCTTTCAGATATGTGGACTTGCTCTGTGACCCAATGGATGTGGTGTCGATTCCTGCCAGCAACAGTTCTGATGTTACCAAACAACGCCAAACAGCTTAGACCTCGGGGATAGAATTTGGTGAACCCAAGGAAGCTCAAGAAGATCTTGGACAGAATCAACATCAGACAATGGATTGGGCCCACAGCATCCATTAATGTCCAGTACTTGACATCTTGCCGTGATTGGAAGGGATGGTCCCTCAGCTCAACCTGTAGTGTTTGTGCAAACCCCCGTCCACGACAGCCCTCTCAGCCGCTCTCTTTTGCTCTGTCTTGATGAGGTATGAGCAGGTTCCGGTGACGTACAAGGGAGGCCTCAAAACGGATTCAACGGGTCTTCATGGGTTTTTATTCCTCGCCAGGAGAGGCAGGGGAACATGTATTGATATGTAATGATGACCTCGTGGTGATATGTAATGACTAGTGAGCTAATTTGCTGGCTAATGCCCTGCAGATGTCCCTCGGAATCTGCGAATCGAGTCTGACGACAAAAGGGGTGCTCTTCAATCGCATGAAATGGATGTAATTTGCATGGTGAAGAAGAATGCTGCTGATGATGGCCTAGCACAGGACACTGCACTGTAGATCTCTCACGCTACTCTGTTTTGCACTGAACTTAGTGACTTGCAGCAAACCAAATGCAATCAGGAAGCTTTGCTGGCGATGCCCTATCAGCTGATGGACCGGATTCTCCATGGAGGGCCGACAGTGCCCAGACCTTTGCGTCCAGTGAAGAGGGTGAAACTTCAAGAATATTTAGATCTTGCCAAAGTCTTAGTTACACGCTTCCCTCGGGATTCCAGCGGAAGAGCAGCGGAATTCTTGGTGGATTTGGCCCGGAACCATGACCCAGGCCCATTGGTTCCCTTACCATGGTTTGAAAGTTTGGGGGATCGGGATGAGATTGTCTTGGGAAACCCAACAGTCCTTGCCCGAGTGGCTCCAACAATGAGATTCCAAGCGGAGTTTCAGTTGCCTCGCCGTGGGTAAATCTTTGTTGAGTGGAAAAAGGTTGGACCACACTGTCACTGAAAGCAAGATGAAGCACTTGGCACCAAAGTCCCAGTGACAGGATTTGTCAGTCAGAATCTTCAACACCTTGGAAGGTTCACAGCCTTTTCCGAGGGGGGGTCCTCAGTAACGCATGTCGCATCCTGCCCGTGGAAATGACAAGATCAGGCCAGGACTGGTCCCTTCCGACAAATGGATTTTGTTGGGATACGCTCACCACCCACTGGCAGGCGGCAGAACGCTCAGGCTCCAACCTTATTGCAGTGTTCCAATGCCTCTCACAAACATCCAAACGACACTTGTCTTTCAGGACCCGATCGTCAGCTTTGAGGACTACCAATCTCAGGTGTATGTGATCGATGACTCATTCCCTGACACTTTCCGTGATACACAGGCCAAGGCTCACTCGTACACAGGGCTAATGACTTCACCCAGAATGACCGCCAGGTTGACACCCCGGAGCTCTTTCCTACTATCTCAAGTGCACATGAAACAGAAGAACAGGTGGGGCGCTCACGACTTCCCTCCTCTAAGAGTGTTCCTGTTGGGCTCCTAACTTGCACCAGGTCAGCATCGACTTCGACTCCGTCGTCGTATTGGATCAGCTGAGCTCTTCAGAGGCTAGAATATATAGTTTGCAACAGAGTTATTCAACATAGTTTGCAGTTCACGCGAGTTGAACATAATTGAACCATATTGAACCTATTCTCGAGCGCCAGGACAATGCTATGTCCCACAAGGTCAAACACTCAGCCGGCCTGATTGCAAGTCATCGTTGCATAGTAGCACTGCGCCTCGCCGCATAGCAAGCCAGCTCAAGTAAAAGCTAAGTATTGTTTTAGAGGGTCCAGTGAAAGGTTTTAGGCAGCTTGCTGTCAGGCTGGTGGAAAGAAAAGGCATCTCTTGGATGAGGCCTATATAATATGTCTTACTCGTCGCTTTTGTTGCCTAACAACATTGTGAAATGATTGGAAAATGAAAGTGAACCAAGAGCGTTGACACCAAATACCATTGGACTAGCCTGTAACTTGTGTCTGTGAACCTGCTTCGTTGCGCAGGACAGCAATGGATCGAAGCGCTTCCGTCAGGAAGGCTGAGTCGACCGCTTGATATGCAATTCAAATTAAATAGGTTCAGTCCACTCTGGGCTAAGTAAATACTTGGGGAGGAGGGATCTCTCATTGAGTGATTGCACTCACTGAATTGAAAGGAAAATGACGCAACCCAGCTTTGTGAAGCATGATTCTCAGCATGCTGCGGTTCACCTGCTACATTGAGTTAACCTTTATCTTTCTCTGTTGTGCAGGCCCGAACCGGTAGTTTTCAGGGTGGCCAGGTATTCCTAATGCCATGTCTCAAGCTCAAAGATGCTGTTCGTGCACTTACCAAGAAGAGTGACGATTTGAGGACTGGATACTAGTTTAATGCGATGCAGCATGACACCTTGTTTTTTGAAGGCAATCAAACTTTGGACATTGAAGGACAAATGGGGGTACTCCTACTATTAGGAAGACACACTTGAAAAGGCACTGACTGACTGACGAGTTTTGTTACTCTTGAGTCTTGAGCTTCTTACTGTAAATCAGTGACCTCTAACTGGCTACTTCTCTTGATGCAGGCAACCCAAGGAAAAGTACTACCCGAAGACCACAGTGCCGGCCCCTGGGCCTTCACACCCGGCTGGCTTTGCCTCTTTAAGTGAAGCTTTTTCTTGGCCGGATTTGTTCCTGAAGCGCTTGGGGCAGCGACTGGGTAACGAGTTTTTGGCTAAGCGTTTGTGGACCTGGTCGTGGACTTTTTCATCTGCATTTAGTGGGATTGGTGCTCCAGAATCAGCCCGGGTCTAAGTCCCTTAAAAAGTCTTCCACACTGACTGCCTAAAGTTCTCTTTAAATTGAATGGCGACTCCCACGCTTCAACATGTGTTGAACGGCAAGCTGTCAGGCAGTGATGAGCCTGCAGTCGGCGGCCAAACACTTTCTGGCCGTTCATTTGCCTCAGAAAGAGCCAAGGGCAGTTCCACATGTCTTGCATGAATTCACTTGTGAGATTGATCCTAGCTGCCAAAAGGTTCTATGTCAGGCTTATGGTAGTCCTTGCAATGTGGCGGACATCACCAAGTTCGATTCAACCGCAGAGAAGCAGTATTGCACGACACACTCCAAATATTGCAGAGTCAGAAAGCACCACTTGAAGAAAAAAAGACTCTTCGAATCATAATCAATTATCTATTTGTTTTGGGGGTTGCTTTGGATGCTAGGTTCAATATCAACTGAGTCCACCTCACCTCAACGGCCCAAGGAATCCACGTCAATGTGGCAGGAACTGGCCTCAGTGACAAAGCTTGTGCCAAAGCTTCAGGTAATTTGTCCTTCATGTCGTTTGTCCTTCATGTCAATTGACGGTGGCCGCAAACAACTGTGAGGACCGGTTTGTGTGAGCTTCAGCAAAATGGGTAAGCAACGCCGTCAAGCTGACCCAGTGTTTTCCACCCACCGGGCATTCTACAAGGAGATCCCCAGAACGGCAGATGTCATGTTGGTGGAGAATGTTCCGGAGTATGGGACTGAAGTAGCTCGTGACCATCTACCCAAACACTGGGACTTCCGAAGCGTGACTATCGACCCAAGACATCTAGGTGTACCTGCTGGGAGAACACGCATCTGGATTTTGGCATGGGATACCAAAAGGGTCCAGTGGCGCGAGGGAGGCATTTCCATCGAAGAGGTCATGCACATACTGGGTGCCAGGGCTGTTGGAAAGGCTGGCGATTTCTTCTGGAGGAAGTTGCCCGCAGCAGTCTTGACTCATGCCCAGGTACCCCAGCTCAGTCAAGTAATTTGAGGGTTGAGAACAATTATGGAACCCAGTCCCAGTCTCTCTTGATTTGTTTGGCTTTCTTCTCAGGCACGCAATCTAAGCGATTATGAGAAGCTCAAGGGCTGGGTGCAATATCCGGACCTTACCCAGTACTGTGCCAACGAGCGGGGACGGGGTGAACTGCAAGATGGGTCCCTCCAGACGCTGACAACCAACAGCTCACTCATATACTCCAAGGATGGGTCCTGTGAGTTTGATTTCCTTTCAAGTTTTGTTTCTCACTCCACCTCACTGAGTAGCAAACCAATCTCGACCAACTGCGTCGCCAGGCACACAAAAGGTTCCTGTCCGCGCAAGAGATGGTCGCAACGCACATATTGCCGACTTGCTCCGAGCATGCCAGGAAATGTAAGGCTCCAATCGTGGAGCTTGAACATATGCCGGAAAGTCATGCTTGCCGAATGGCAGGCAACACAATGTCAGTTCCTTGTGTGGCGGCTCTTTTGTTGACCGCCATTATCAACTTAAAGTTGGTCTGAAGTGAAATTCAATAGATGAACCATGCACTCAAGAATGATTGTTTGTTTGGTAATTGGCCTTGAGGCTTGACGTGTAAATGAACGTGTGACATGCCAAAACATGAGACCGCCCTGCTTTATTGCCAGCTACTGGTAGACTAAGAGCTTGCTGAAACTGAAACTGCTCTAATTGCAAAGTATTGAATTGAACAATGAGAAGTGAACAATTACTTTTTGATGTCTTGTTCAAGGAGTTTGGATGAGAGGCCATCCCGGCCGCCAGTCCTGTAGCTCCACCGATGGGCAAAAGGCCCTGTGCTTCAGCCTCGGCTGACCAGAAATCCTCGAAAGAACTTAAAGCAAGTAGTCCATGGGCCGGGAAAATCTACAATGATGCGAAGAAACTAGGCTGAAGGTGGGGAGGATGAACCCTTGGTTACCAGTCATCTTCAAAGGGGTTTGGGTGAACAGGTTTCCGACATCCCGTTTCAAATGAACTTGATGCCTTCGCCTTCAGGAACACCGTTGTCGGGGAGGATCCACATCCAGTGGAATGGCTACTGGATGCTTGGAAACAGGACCTCCTGGAACCCATGCTGACGTGGCTTCAGGAACAAGACTCCAGCTTTCCAGATCCCAGACGTTTCAAATTTCCAGCTCTTTGGCAGTCGTAGAGTCTGAGTGGCCAACTTAAGTAAGCCTACGATGTACAGAAACTTAGTTGAACGACTTCTGTCTGAGGCTGCAAGCGATGAGCTCGTCAGCATTCCTTTGTTGGCGTTTCTCTACACGCGTCCCGTGGACGGCTTGCCTCTTCTTCACAGCTGGCTAGCTACAGGGAAAGACATTTGGTTTCGGGGGTATGAATCGTGGAGAGAGATTGTCGAAGTACAACCAGCTGCTGAAAGCGACCCGGATACACCCTACAGTTTTGGTTCGGTGGGCCTTGTCAAAGGAATGGGCAGAATCTCTATGCTGCTATTTGGCCTCCTCTGGACCTACTTGAAACTCCGAGACAGCATGACTGAAGAGATGCAAATTGACTTCATAAGGCACTCCCCGGCACTCCCCCTGATCAAAAGGGTCGCCCTGGGGAGTCTCAGATTTCACAACCTCTCAGGGTGATGGTTTCACTGAAACCGTCGTCCTGGAACAGGGTTCCCAAGTACAAAACTGTGTTCCCAAAGTATCAAACTTATTCCCCAAAGTATCAACAGTGCATCCCAAAGTATCAAACTTGAACCCCATAGTATCAAACGTGGACCCCATAGTATCACACCAGGCCCCAAAGCATCAGGTCCAGGGTGATGGTTTCACCGAAACCGTCGTCCTGGCAGGTCCTCAGTTTGCGACCCCCTCAGGGTGACCCTTTTGATGTTTGGGATGCTCTGGGGTCCCTGGCACGCTCCTGGGCAGGTGGTTGGATTCCGTCAAGTTCATCAAGTCGAAGTTCATAGTTGCCTCACATAGCGACTGCTTGTGGAGGAGGCTGGCGGTGCATGAGCAGCAATCTGAGCGGGAGAAAAAGAATATCCTACAGAAGGTTCTCATATTCAAGTCAAGGGCGACAGAGATCATGGCGAAGGACTAGCTTCAAGGGATCTAGCTGGTTCACGAGTTTCAATAAGCTCACCGACATGTAAATCCCAGCAGGTTGCCATGTTTGATCATGCTTGAACCCCCTGGTCAAGGAGCCTGCAGAATTTGGTGGCAAAGTGAAAGAAGCCTTCTTCAAAGCCATCAGTGAGTACAACTCTTACGAGATGATTGCACACTCAAAGCGTTTTCAAATCGATTCCAACGCGGCGTTCTACTTGTATGGCTTTTGCGAAGCTTGCCTAGTATTTACAGTAAAGTTCAATGTTTTCATTTGATCCCGTTCCCTTTACCCCTGGCCCTCCCTTTCTGTCTTAGGGCTCACCTTCTTCAAACCAATCCGTTGAACTCGAAGCCTGCTGAAGCAAGGCTGGCGTTGGCAATGACTCCTGGGAGCTGATCGAGCAGCACTTGCACATGTACAAATTTGAGCATTCAGGCTTGAGAGTGGAGGTAGTGGGTTCAGGCTTATGATATCTTATTTATATAATAAATAATAAGTTAAACGGCTGTACTACATGGAAACCAACCATACTTTGAACATCATCCTAGTCATGCGGCTAGAAAGGCATGTTTCTACATGATTGCTCCGGCCCTGCAGCCTTCACAAACCAGTTGCTCCTGGACATTCGCTGGTTGGTTGGTGGGATGAGCCGGGACCCAAATTCCAAGAAGAGTCACATCTGGACCGAGCTGCTCCGGGTCACCCCTGAAAAGCAATGTGTCTTTGTACAACGGGTCCTGTTTTTGCACGATCTTGCAAGCCGCCGCGGAGCGCGATCAGCATCATCGAGGTTGAACATACAAGAGTGGGGGATTGAATGTGAGCGGATGATTTTCCTCAGTTCCATGGTGCTGCACATGTCAGTAGTCACTGATGATCACGGGGGCCGCATCTTTTCTGATGAAGTTGTGCGCTCCATTGTACTGCGCTGCGTTGAGGGGTGGCTCGGAACGTTTAACTTGTTTTTTCTTTGAAGTCATAATGTTTGATAACCAAAAAAGCGCTACTTAGATGAGTTCTTAGGTGTCTTTTTGTACCTTCCACCGGGCGGGGTCACAATGTAAGGGACTACAACTCTGAAGCAGAGGACTACTTGACTTGCATGGACCCACACTTCAAGATAGAAGACACGAGCATGTGGAAAGAGCATGCACCAAAGCCCACAGAGACCGTGGCCACCAAAGTGGCGGCAGCGGATTCAGAGGTCGACAACCTCACAAAGGAGTCTCGCAAAGCTCAGTTTGATGCAGACTGCATTGCTTTAGCCAGGGATTGTGCACAAATTGGACAGCTTGTCAAGGAAGTGAACAAGTGCGATCAAACTGCTCGGACAGAGCGTGTCCTACACTTGCGGCACCAGAATACCATCGGAGCTGGGTTGGTTTCGGAATATATGGCCACCAACATGGCTCTTGGCAGCGGCAGCGTGAAGGACCAGCAATCCTTGATGGACAGGGCCCGGTGTTTGGGGAAAACTCGGTTATACAGTTTGTTTGCAATCAAATGTATACCTGACTTGGCATGTTTAAACCTTGTGCCCTGCAGTTCCTGTCAAGATTTCCGGACACACCCACCATCATCTATGCTGATCTGATGAAATGCGGAAGATGCAGCAATCAAGAGCTGAACGAATTTTCAGAATTGCTCAGCGCTGGTTTGGCCAAACGGCCCCATGCATCAGTGGCAATTGTGGTGGCTCCATGGCTATGCTCCGAGAAGGTGTGTAATGGCTACAGAGGAGAGTTGAGGCCAGGTTTGCAAAAAATGGTTGCTTTCAACGAAACATTTAAGCTCGATAAGTTACTTTCAACATTTAACTTTTAAGTTCCCTAGAAGTTACTTTTAAGTTCAACATTTTACTTTTAAGTTACTTTCAACATTTTTCTCCAACGTCGGTCCAACGCTACACATGCCTGCTCAGACGCTGGGAAGACAAATTTGATGCCCGTGGCCTCTACTCGGAGTCAATGGCGGTGAGGTGCCAGCAGCCACCCCGCGCACGGAAAGTTCCACTATACTTTAATGGCTGGTTGCTGTTCGATGATTCCTGTGTCAAAAGTGAGGATGGCAACTGGTTCTTGGCTTGCCAACTTTTGCAAGACAGGACTGGTGCAATCTTGAACAGTTTTGTGACAGGTTTCTCTGTCAAGAAAAAACACCCACTGTATGGTAGACTGACACTCATTCATTAATTAATTAATTCAGTCATTCATTCATTCATTCATTCTTTCATTCATCATTAACGTTCATGACAGAGTTTATCCCGTCTCCCACATGCAGCCCACAGTCCTTGGTCAGGGCGACAAGAGCGGAGTGTCCCTGGCAAGCGGAAGCATCGTACATTGTCCCAGTGGCAAGCAAGGATGCCATTCCGCATGCGTCAGAGGGACATAGGCAAGGGTGACTCTCAAAATCATGTGATATCCTGTGACTGTTTTGAACATTCAATACCGCAAGTCATGAGTCAACTTAGGAGTAGAATTACAGCTTATTCCAAAAGAACGTTCTTCGCCTGATGGTCCAGGAGTCTATCAGATGTCCAAGAAAGTGCTCAGTTTTTGGTGCAAGATGTGATGGTGCGAAGCTTGCTAGAGTCTGTTTTGGCACGAGCTCAGATCCCTGAGAACACCAATACGATTGCGTTGGTGAATCTGACACCGTACGATGGGATGGTGGAACGTGCAACCAGGAAGTGGAAGGAGATTTCAGTTGATTCACCTTTCCATTTCAAGACCCTGAGCCTCACCAAAAACTTGGGCATCTGCGAGTTTGTCGAGAAGGCACTAGCTCTTGAGCTGATGGAGGACAGGGGGTCTATACCACAACGTGCTAAACTTGATTGAAATTTCTTTGAAGGGTTCATCTGACTGTTTGAAGGGTTCATCTGTGGATCACAAACCTTGCAACTGCTACTGTCCTAGGAGTGGAAGAGCGGATCGCCTACCTTTGGGAAGTGCAGACCCTATGAGCCTAGGCCACCACCAACTCCTGCAAATCAGAAGATCGATCTGGCCAATTTCCCGGTCCGCCTTGTGAAGATTGAGTATGACTTGGCACCTGGGAAGAAGGGGTGGCAGCAGTACAAGGTATCAATCCCCCCAGCCGTCAGGGGTAGATATGTGGACGACATCGTGTACCGCAATGAATGGGCAGAACTCCTCAAAGACTTTGACAAGCAGTTCTTTGGTCTGTAAGAGCCTTTCAATGCCTTTCACCTTCAACTTTTTTACTCGATGCGTCGTTCCATGGTCAAACTGTTAAACAGTTTTCAAAAGCACTTCAACTCACCGCCCCAAGCCCAATCATGCCCATTCATGCCCCATGCCTCTCCATCAGGTTTGGAGTGGCTGCAGGTCCCGAAGAGGCCTTGGTTCCAGCACCATCGGAACCGGAGAGTGAACCGCTTCCCCCATGGACCGAGCCGGAATCATTGGACCAGCTCTTGGACGCATACATCGTGGAAACAAAGATGGCTGGACGGATTGGAGGGACATCACTGTATTTGATGCCAGTGAAACGGAGAGACGGAAGCGTCACGGAAATCATCGATGGGCAAAAATGGAAGCTCTTCCTAGCTCCTAGACTCATTTGTTGAACTCATTTGCACAAACACATCTACGACATACGAGCCTATCACCTCCATGTGTTTTGAACTTGTCACTCCCCGCCAATTTATGAGGTTGCCCATGGAGAGGTGGAGCTGGGAACGCTGGACTACCAAATCGCCCATG
Source organism: Durusdinium trenchii (assembly GCA_963970005.1). Lineage (NCBI taxonomy): Eukaryota > Dinophyceae > Suessiales > Symbiodiniaceae > Durusdinium > Durusdinium trenchii. The sequence goes on from CAXAMN010003224.1 coordinate 1,060,214, forward strand.
GACCTAGCAAGTTCCTGAATCCAGACAAGTATCAGAAGATGAAACTACAAGAAAAACATAGTACACCTGACATGTTTGTTCAATCTGTCTTCCATCAGCATTTCGAACTGTTTATCGATCATGTCGCTCTGCTTTAGATCAGACTTGGATCTGCCAATCAGCAGCTGGCCCAAACCTGAAGAGACTGTGGGATATAGATAGCTAACTTAAGTTGTTGCAATCATCCTCATGACGAGCAAGTTGGAATCCCTACTTGCCTCACATGGCTTTTCAGAGGCAGGAGAATGTGAACAAGTTATGATGCCTAAGGGGATTTCCAGTCTCTAGTCTCACTTCTTTTGCAGGACTTCCAGAAGATGGCTGATGAGAGTCCATCCACGCTCCTGACCCCCTCATCCAGACCAGCCGAAGTCTCAAACCATATTTGTTTTAAAGTCTCTTATATTGTAAACCCCTGCCACTGCTGAGGTCTTGTTCACGCCTCCAAACGTGTCTACTGAGAAAGCCTTGAAGGCAAGAAGCATAATTATTTGTTGAACAAAAAATATGATCGTCTTCTTTGAACTTTTGGCCAAAGCACCAGTGACCCTACCCATCATCCACATATCAATCGCCTGGAAAGGAAGAAGTGAAGGGCAGTGGAACAGAACCAAGGGAAGGCTTGAAGAAAGACCATGAGAAGAAAGACCATGAGGAGGAATACCGTGCGGCGAAAAACAAGTTGAGCGACCAGAAGAAGCAAGACCAGGACGAACAATACCAAGAGGAGAAAAAGCAGGAGAAGAAAGACCTGGAGAAGAAAGTGGAGAATGTTAGCACTCAGGAACCTGAAACTCAGGAAGAAGATACTCAGGAAGAAGATACTCAGGAAGCCGACAGCCAGGATGACGACAGCGCGAAGAAGATGCCACCACCTGGAGGTGTTCCGATGAGCCTTCTGGGGAGCAATGAAATCAACAATCCGATGATGAGCAATGAAAAGCGTGAGAACCTCCTGGGATCTATTGATGAAGCCAAGAAGGAAAGCAAAGCAGCAAAGAAGAAAGAGAAGGCGGATGTCAAAGCGGCCAAAGAAGACACCAAGAAAGTCAACAAAGCTGGGAAGACAAAAGGAAAAGGGAAAGGGAAAGGGAAAGCAAAAAGCAAGAAGTCAAAGAAAGCTGATGAAGTATCAAACTCTTTGGATTCTGAGGAGCCATTGTCGGAAGAGTATGAAGACTTGCCCGAGAGTTCAGGAGATGAAGTGGAAGCTTCACAGAAACCAAAGGAGAATACGACAGGCAGGCAGGGAAAGAAGAAGCAGGCTCAAGAGGAGATGGAGAAGACAAGGAACGCCAAAGAGCAGGAGCCAAAGAAGAAAGATCAGAAGCCAAAGAAGAAAGATCAGGAGGAAAAGAATGAAGAGCAGAAAAAAAGGGGTCGAGGGAGACACGACCAAAACAAAATGGAGCTCACAGGTCCTGCTGCTCGTGCAGCTTTTATCAAACGCGCTGTCAGTGGCAAACCGAATACCGTCAAGGAGCCCGTTGTCAAAGCCCTTGAGCCAGAGTTCAGTGAGGAAAAGGATGACGATGATCAGAAGGATGATGAGACACTGGCAAAGGATGCAAAGAAGGGTCCGAAGGAGATCAAGCAGGAAAGAATTGAGAACTTGGAGGATATCAAAAAGGAAGATGTGGCACGACAAAAGGAGATTGAGATTGAGGAAGAGAAAGCACAGAAGAGGTTAAGGAGAGCAAAAGAGTTCGAGGAATCGTTGAGGAGTAAGGTGAGCAAAAGAAAAGCTGAATCAGGTGAAGAAACAGGCAGTCGCGATGACAGCAAGAAAGATGATGCAAGTGAAGTGAAGGAGACGACACAGAAGAAGAAACGCAAGGAGGTCAAGAAAAACGAAGACCATGACAATGGAAAAGGTCGAGATGGTGACCGTGCAGGGAAGGACAAGAATACAAACAAAAATCAACAAGGAGACAACGACGCGATGCACAAGGAGGAAGGACTGGGCGGAGGACAACCAGCTTCTGAAGAGCAGAAGATGAACACAAAAGAGAAGAAACATGAAGAAGCCTTGAAGAGCGATGATTGTGAGGAGAAGGAGACAGGAGGAAAGGAAAACAAAGAGCAGGAGGACAAAAGGCTCCCAACAAAGAAGTGCAGGAGCAAAGGAGGGCATGGCAACAAGACAAAAGGTGATGAGCAGCTGGCAAAGGAGCATGGCGCTGATGACAACAACGATGGCGCTGACGACCACAAGGATGGTGCTGATGGCAACAAGGAAACCAGCGAGAAGGCAACGGCTGGTAAGACAAGAAGGAGACATCAGAAGCGAAGAATCCAGGAGGAAGACAATCAGAAGGAAGAGAAGCAGGAGGAAGACAAGGACACAACAAGTGAAGCTAAGGCAAAAAAGGCAAGGCTACTCTGTCACTTTATCCTCAATGTTTGAGCCCTTTACTTTTTGCAGGCCAAACCTGGATGCGCAGGGCGTGTTGGGCTACGTGACACATACTGGAACCACTTGGAGACGACCAAGGAACGCTTGCGAAAAGAGTATCCGGAGAAATCAAAACTTGAGATCCTTCGGATGGCGCAAGCTTTGCCATGACCCTAGTATCTAACCCTAGTACCTAACCCTAGTAGCTAACCCTAGTATCTAACCATATGCAAAGCAATAGCTCTCCCTTGGTGCCCTAAGGTGGAAGAACCATCCTGACAGGGTGGCAGCCTTCAAGTCAATGCCTCATCATGAGCTTTCCCGGCGTCGATTGGTTCCACCCCTTCGCAAGTCTGAGAAATCAGACGAGAAGGAGCAGGAAGTGGAGCAAAAGCTTCCATCTCCTGCGCAGGATGCTGCTGCTTCCAAGGGTTCTGAGAACAAAGGTTCTGAGAACAAGGGTTCTGAGAACAACGACTCTGAGAACGGGAGTTCTGAGAGCGAGGGCCTTGAGAATCAGGGTTCTGAAAACGAGTCAAATGAAGACTAGTCTGATTTTGTTTGCAGCGTGTTTCAAAGGCTGATGGGATTCTACAAGACCCAGGTTCCCAATCCAATTCAGTCTAGCTCCAAAGAATTATAGGGTGATCGTTCATCGTTTTGGATTCCTTTGCTTTTGGTTCTGGGTCTTGTGACTGGTAGGGGCACCCTTACCCACAATCTTTAGCTCGGGGGAAAGAGCATCACCGACAAGGCCGACGAGAAAAATGTATTCAGCTGGATGTGAAGTTTGCTCCATGCCACGGAATCTGTAAGCCACGGCTAGCCTACCTCCATTGAACCCTTTGCCCCTTAAAACCCCTTGCACTCATTTGCCTTCATTGCATGGCAGGTGAGCTCGCAAGGACCTGCTTGATTACTTGGACAAACGACCAGTCACATGTAGTGCTTGAGATTTCTGATGAGAAGTCCAAGGGGACTTCGGACTCCGAGCGCTGCTCGTGGCGCGCACTGTTCCATGAGTTCGAAGATCAAGGAATCACCGACGCCACAATCAACAGCCACGAGATGAAGGCCCCAGTAGCCGGTGGAGGCAAGAGGTTGTTTTCAGCCTAGTAGTTACTACAAGGTCTTTGACAGTCTAAAGTAAGATTTGACTGCAGGTGGATCCCAGTATATCATCAAGCCGAAGCCAAATCCACAGATTTTTGCCTATAGCGCGGTGTCGGGCTACAAGTATACAAACGTCGCCTCTGCATTCACATTCCCTGACCCTGGGCTAGATACCATGTTTCTGTTTCGGCATTCTTCCCAGTTTTTTGTCTCGGCTGTCCTTACCCACTTCTCCATTGCCATCACTGCCATAGCACTGCCAAGGAACTGGAAGCTAGCAGAGCTCTAGAGAAAGTATGGCGAGTTTGTTACCGCAAAGAAGCAAGTGATTCTAGTCTGCATGCTTGCAGGTTGTTTTGGAATGTCTTGGAGTGAGCCCGTTTCTGAACATTCCAATGCTTGTTCTGAGTTTGGTCTTTCTCTCAGGAAGTGTCGCCAAGATCCTTGGATGGATTTTCCTGGATTTTCTACCTAACTGCCATGCATTCATTCTGAAGGAGCAAGGGATCTTAGCATGTGCCCATCTCCTACCTAAGGAAAACCACTGTGGTTTCTTCGATCTGAATTGAAGCTCTCACCAAACCAGGTGGTGAGACTCGTTTGATAAATTTTGAGCACAAGCACAATCAACCGGACAGCGGATGAAAAAAGGTGCGTGGTGGGGAGTTAGTGGCGAGTGAAAGTGACCCGAGAAACCAAACAAAAAAATACATTAAAAAAGGCTAACTCCTGAATGTTTTGAGTTAACTCCTGATTGCAGCGAAATTGACTTTATGGTGGACCAAGGCTCGGCCTTGGAGGCCTTGGACTTTCACCCTCTCCACGGTGGAGACTCTCCGTCGCTGAAATCCCAAACATTGACATCAAGAAGTCGAAGAACACACATATGTTTGGCCTAAATTGATCAATGAAAAAACTCCCCATATGAAGAGGCTGACATGGTTTGACAACAATCCACGTCCGGGGAAACTATTCATCAAGAGTCTACTTTAGGCAAAATACCGAGCACCCAAAACATTAAACATATAAAACACAACAACACATGAACCCCAAAACCAGAGAACACTGTTTTACCAGATCCACTCAGCCCTCCTTTTCCAAGATAAAAACATTAAACATCCAAGCCTCAGCATCCAACGACTCAGCATCCAACGGTGGATCCACTTCGACTCGATCCGTCGACTCCTCGACCCCGACGGAACGCGGAACGGGACGGAAGCAGGTCAGCAGCACCGGTCAGCTTCGTCCTCCGTGCGGCGCCGCCAAAACAACACCCTTGCTCCTGTGCCATGCATGTTTCAAGAGGTTTATATCAAGGTATGCCAAAAAGTTGACTGATGAATCAAAACGTGTTGGTAAAACAAGTGAATCCAAAGAATAGAGTGTCTCACCAACTGTTCTACCTTCGACATAGCAACAACAATTGAGCAGGAATGCCAAAGTGTGCGTGAGGTCTTCCGGAATTCTGGACTTGGAAGGGGACATGTCTCGCAACTCATCTCACCCTAGCCTTCCAAAACCAGTCAAAAAGTGGTTGAGCTATGTTGAGCTGGTTTTGTAGTCGAATTCCTCTGTGAAACAATGGTTGGTTAGTTGTCGCGTTTGGCCACTTCCCCTTCGGCCGCTCCTTGGAGGTGCACTGTATCTCGCTTTGCTAGGTCGACTTTCGGACTTGTGCGGTGAATTTGGTAAGAACCATTAAACTAATGGCATCCTATGGATTCCTATGGTATCATAAGGATCCTATGGTCTATGGTCTCTCTACAGAACAATGACATCAAGAACTTGGTCGTTGGATTTTTTCGGACAAGGACTATCGTGAGGTATGTCCTTGTGAAACAAACTCAAGAAATGGCGAGTGGCTGTTCTTCCATTTGTTGGGACCATTGCACACAGGAGGACATTGATCAGGCATTGGCAACCTGCTCCATACATCTGGGCCGCAAACAATCAGACATCGCCAACGTGTGACCTCCACGCTGCGTGACGCCATGAGGCTTTTTCTATCACCTCGGTGGTCCTGTTCGGGTGCGACCCCAACAGAACGAATTGACCATGTCCCCTTGCAATGCTTGGTCTCCGCGCCAAATATTCAGCCAACGGCACTGCAAACTCCTCTCCTGCGGGTCTTCCACATCGTTGGTGCAGTGCGCGTATTTAGATGCGCGATGGGACGCCGTGGCTGTGTTGGTGCCCAGGCAAAAATATGGAATCTGCTTGAGGACCAAAAAACAGCTCGAGGACGCCCTAATCAGTGGAAATCCACCTTTTGGAGTGAAGCGATAGGTGGATATTCAACAGGTGATCGGCCAAAGGCCCCGAGGCCTTCCAGTCCGAAGGTCGGATCACTTCATCCTGTTAAGTAAAGGGATGTAAAGGGTTTTAAGAGCTGGCTGCCATGCTCCACCCCAGCTTGAGTATGGCAAAAGACCATCATCCAACATTGCTTCAGCTGGCTACTACAGTTTGGAAGTACTTGGGCCACAAACAAGAGAAGGAGAACCTACTACGGAACAGCCCAACATGCAAGAAAAAACAGCAGTCCTGATATTGCACTACTCAGCCCTGTTTTAAAGGAAGCTCAGCAAGAACAAAGAAACCACAGGGAAACCACCGAGAATCGGGGCGTCCATTTTGTGGAAACGATGTCCGAGACACGTTTCTCCACATTCTCCACCGATGTCCTGTATCAATTTGAGGTGCAGTACGACTCCACATCTACAGAATCAGCAAATCCCCCGAGGACAGAAATATGTTAAACATTCTATGACTCTGACTCTCTCTCTCTCTCTCTTGCAAGGGAGCTTTGTTGATGTACGCATTGATTCGTGCGCCTCCAACAACGCGAAGGGGTCGGGGCCAAGTCTCACTCAGCCGGCTCGGCAAAGAGATGTGTCCAGTGGAGTCTTATTTGGGCAGGCAGGTTTGATGTTGATTGCTTTTTTTTTTGCCCTATCAGGCAGTGGGTCAAAACCGGGAAAACATGGAAAAAAAACACCTGGTTGACATGGTTGACGTACTGACGGAAGGTCAATTCTACCCGGGAAAAAGGGCGCCGGGTTTTGACCCACAGCCATCCGGGTGTGTATTTGTCATACCCCTCCAGTTGGACCCTCGAGAAATGCGAGAAGTCGAAGACAAACAGATTACTCCACTCACAAGGGTCTTCTCCCCTCCCGGTCGACCGTTTGGCCCCTCCCTGAAAACCTGCTGAAATCAGTCGACGCTCGCAACGCACCTCCTTCCACCTCCTCTTGGCCAAAGCCTGCGAGAACGCACAGGTACGATGGTGGGGCGCGTTTGGGATGCATGAAGCCTGGAAGAATCATGGGCCAACGTGGATGGCATGGCCCTTTTTCTTTCGGATGACAATAATTCTCTTCTACAAACAGGTGGTGTTGTCAATGTTAGTGACTCCGAGTGTAAGTGGTGCATAGCTCTGTGTGCGCCGTACCAAAAAAAACACCACATCTCCCAAGACGTGTGTGTATATGCTGCGTATGCGCTATGTCACTAAGTTCATCTATGTTCCATCACTTCAATACTGCCCGCGTAAAAGTCCAGGTGCTTCCAGAGTTTTGGGAGGTATTGAACAAATGGCAGAACCTTTAAGCAATCTAGTCTAGTGGACCCATGCACCAACTGATTGGGAGTCAGAAGCCCATGGGATACTCTGGGAGTCTTTTCCCACATCCTCTTTCCCTCGCTCCATCACCCCATCACCAACGCCTTGCCAGGCGGGATGGCCATCCGCCAAGCGACGCGTCACCTCAATCAGTTCGCCTTGGAGCCCACATGAATGGCGATCTTGGCGTGATGGGACTGGATGGGAGGTGATGGGACCAGATGGGAAGTCTTCTCAAAGACAACTCTAACCTTCAAGAAAAGTCAGAAAACCCAAGAGTCAGAAAATCCAAGAAGATGAGCCCCCATCACGGTTCAAGAAAGTGATGTGAAAGGAGATTGCAACAATCCCTTCGAATTGGCCCAAACCCCAATCCTGGCAGAACAGATTGAAACGATGGGCGTCCCATTGAGGGTAAGCCGGTCCCATCCTGGAGCCACTGTGCAAAGGGGGATCCCAAAAGACCCAGAACCATCCAGTGTATCCCATGGAAGCACACAAGAAAAAGAAGTATACGGATGTATACGGTATAGGCGGGTAGTCTGTTGATCCTCTGCGAGCATGTTCATGACAGTAGCTTTGCCTTCCAGAAATTGAACAGCACGGATTCTCACGCAGAATTGACATGAAGCCTTTCGAGTCCAAAAGCACCGAGCCCTCCTCTGACTCACTTCGAAACACTTGGACCAAAGAGTGACTTGAGCGGCCAAAACTTGATCAAAGCATTTCAAGCCAACACAACTGAACCAATCCATGATATACCTTTGACCCTCCGAATTCGATCCGGTTTCTTTCTTGACTCCGTTCCATGACACGTGTGGCGGCCGAGAGACGGTCCGGCGACGCCACGAACTCGTCGTACTTCTTGTGCCTGGCCCAGTCCGGCGCGTCCGGGGTTTCCGGGTGGGGCGGGTGCCGTGGTTTCCGGGTGGGGCTGGGAGGTGGAAGGTAAAGACGTATAGCAGTAATGCCATGAGAAGATAGATAGAAGGTGTTCAGGATGGCAGGTGTCCGGAGACTTTGCCCTCGTGCATGCGCCATTTCCATGTCGAGGGCCCTATCATAGTGCTTTCTGCAACTGTCTTTGCAGTGAAACAAAAAGGACAATCCCAGGATGAACAAGGTATCCGATCCTCCGTCCGTTCGAAGAGAACGACCGAACTGCGGTGGACATGACCGAACTCATGGGCCAGCACTGCTGCCAAGAAGACCCGCGCGTCTTCCACGTGTTCTGCGCCTGTTGGACGTTTCATCAAAGAGCTCCGGAGGCTTTAGGCCTTGGAGAGCTCCGGGTTCGCGAGGGTTCCCAGGGTGAGATTTCCACATTGAAGAACCTCAAATCATGACCAGGTCTTTAAGAGTACTATGAGAGGCTGCAAATTCTACCCTATTAGCTCCATCCCCTTCTCAACTGGTGGTCCCAGCGATGACGCCGCTGCTCGAACTTCTTCCATTGCTCTTCACCTGTGCGAGCAGCGCGAGGCTCAAATAGCTCATGTGCCCCATGCCCGAGCGATGGTCAGGGATGCCGACAAGTCCTAAACCAAAAAAACAGAATGACAGTCCAATTGGAGAAACAAGAATCCTGCAGATCGTCAAAGCCCATACTGAGAACCATGTGAAAGCCATGGTGAATAACATTTGTACTGAACAAATTAGGGATTCGGCCATATGATACAAGCAGGTGAACCAAGGCACCTAGTCTGGACTCGTAAAGACTCTTAGATCGGAGAACTCCCAACGCTCCCACATCACACCAAAGTCAAGAGTCCAATCTGAAACCCCTGCACTGAAGAATTGACTTCTTACATACACCCGTTTACTTGCGGCACGACCCCAATACCTGGCAGTTGTTTCTATGCATCTTCGTTGAAGATAAGAAGAACTGTGATTGCTAAAACATTTCTTACTTTTGAATACTATTGAGTCGTGAGTCTTCTGCTGAAAAAAAAAAAGAAACAACAACAACAAATCTATCAAACTAGACATGCAACAACAACAACAACCACATCTAGATATGGCTCCTGGCCTTCGCCAGGTTGAGGCCTGGGCAGCTTCTGGGACCGACCGGGCTAAAGCACAAGGATGATGGTGAACGATCTATACCTTGGGTCCTTGGGTCTATCCTAATTCCCTTGGCCCAGTGGATGATGGTTAGGTTGCAGGCCTTGTTCAAACACAGTTTACTGACTGTTACAGGTAATAGGACAAACCCAGCCTATACCAATGAGGGAGGGAACAGTCCAGTCATCCTGGATGAAGAAACAACTATATAAACTCGACTATATAATCTATACAGTAAAGGCAGGGTTGTCAGTAAACAAACTAGTAAATATAATATGAGGGGTTTTCAAGGCAGGGTTGTCAAATAGACGCAAGCAAACTCTCAAGTCTTGGAATGCTGTGGTGTTTGGGTGGGGGGGGGGTTCTCGGCCATTTTCACTGCTTGACGCCAGACTTTGGCGAACCAAGTACCACCTGCGGAAGAATACACTCCCTGGGTCTGTGCGCCAAAGAGGTCATGAAGGGTTCTAGCGACTGTGAGATCAAACCTAAGCACCTGACAACTCCTTTTTTTTGTGCCTGGATTGAAGATCCCAAACACCCCCTGACTTGCACTCTGATGTATGATCTAGGAAACAGAACCATCGGAGCTTCCGACGTTAAACGGGTTTGACGATGCTTCGCTCCAACAGCTTCAGAATGCTTCAAATCTGAAGTTGAGATTTCTGAAGTGGAGTTGAGGACTCCGTCTCCGTGCTTCGCCACTTTGCCAGGGTGAGTCATCTTCAGCCTCCAAGGTGGTCGGTGGCCACAAAGAGTCCTCCACATCCCCCACCCCTTCCGTCCTCGATCTGGGGCTTGCCATCGCCACATGGGGTCGCTTGTGGGGGCGCGACGGAGCGAAGCTTCACTCGACTTCGTGACAGGTTAGCCCGGAGCTATAGACATGAGTCATGAGTGTATTACGAACAGGTCTTTGAAGCCCTATCAAACACAATAGCGGAGAAATGCAACAATTAGTATGTTCAGAATTAGCTTAATTATGGGTGGTGTGTTCCTTTTATGGTCATGTTGAAAAGAATACGATAACTCACCAAGCGCTGGCCAAACAGCTGACGAGACAGCGGTGTACAGTCCGGACAACTGATCGGGACATTGGCTGGAGCATGATGGATCCCTTTGAGCAGCATGTTTTAGATCAAGGTTTTCTCTTTCGATATCTTTCCCTACCAGCCCTATCTGTTCTAACAGATTCTAGCATGCTCCATGTTGATTTTTGTGTCGTCCTTGCAGCTTTGTAGTTTGCTTAAGCCAGCACCACCGCTGACTCGCTGACTCTGCGGATCGATCGTGTTACAACAACGAAGAGTTTGGTGTGTTGGAGCTCAACAACACGTCTTTCAAGATGGACAGAAATCAGTCATGTTCAAAGCCACCGCGAGAAGCCGCCGCAGGGGAAACCTCCCGCCGGCCATGACCGAGAAGCTTTTCACGTGTGACCAAGAGACCAGGAGTTCCGGGTTGGGGTGCTTGCTAAACGTGAGTGGAGCTACCAGGAGCACCTATACCTGGAGTCGACCCGTTCGTACCTCGGGTTCAATGGGTACAGTGGTACCCTGTTTTTGGATGGGGTCATGTCCCATTTTCTAAGGTACTTTATATCATCATAACTATCATCATATCCTCCATGAAGCACCCAACTCCATGAAAACTGTTGCTGGATTTGTGTGAGAACCATCTTCTTCCCCATGTTGTCCGTCTCCACCGGGGTCCACCCACCTGGACACCGGACCCGTCACAAGAAGAACACCGAGGACCCTCAGAACGTCGGAACGTGGGGGGGGGAGACAAACGTCAGCACCTTCCGGTGAGACGTCGTCGCCGTCGGTCCGAATCAAATACCACAAGGGACCGTGTCCATCATGGTGAGCTACTAGTCATCTTGGATGGAGAATTGGGGTTGATCACCGACAAATTGGATGGGAACCGCCGAAGGCAGGTGCTTCCCATTCACTTTCTGATATCCTCATGATGGCAACCACAGTTCAAAGGATGAAAAAGCGTGTCAGCACTTACAGCAATCAACTATACCTCCCTCAAAACTCTTGGCTGAATTCCCAAATGTTAATCTATACATCAGGCTTTGCCAAAACTGTGTTTTGGGCATTTGATCCTGAAGTTCTTGGAGGGGCTGTACAGAGTTGCTTCGTGTGCAATCTCCGGCTTCAGGGAGATGCTATCCCAAAACCATTCATGTCATGGCACATTAACCTATATACATTGACTGAAACGACCACGCCAACAGCAATGATTCTCCGGTGGTCCCGGGTGCCTTGTCTCACGGACGTCCGTTTCGCTCGGCTTGGTCGGCTCGGTCCGGCTCGGAGCGGCTCGCAGCGGCTCGGACGGGCCCACCGGTGCCCGGCCCTTTTGGTCTCGGACGATGCATGCACATGGTGAGACGATGAGACCAGCGGCCTGGTGAGATGATTTGCATCGAAACTGGTGAGGTGGATGAAAGGAATATGAAAGGCAAACGGATGATTTGGCCCAGCTCGATCCTTGCGAAGCAACACTCTCAGGAGGAGACGATTCTTCAGATTCATTATGATTCATTACTAGATTCTAAATGTTTCATGATGTTTCTCTGTTGTTGGGCGTTCTTCTTGCCCAGGTCGATCCCTTCCAGAAACTCAGACATCTGTCTTCTCTAAGCCTCTAAGCTCACCCGTCCGCCGGCAGTATCCGCGGTATTTGACCAGCGGGGCACACAGAACTGCATCTTTTGAGGGTTTGTTCATGACAGTAAAGGACGTCAGTATAGTATAGCATATTCAGAATTGTTATATATACCTTTTCAAAACATTAGACATGCATCTTGCTTAAGCGCAATTAGACTAGCACAGGCGGATATTAGATAACATAAGACCACACTATCCCACACTGGAAATCAGATTGAGAGATTGTTGTTGTTTTGTGTTTCAAGTGTATTCTACTTCATTTCTGCGAGGTCCCTAGATTTTCTATGATTTTCTCAACTGCCAGGGACAAACTCTTTCCGAAAACATCTCGAAGATGATCGAACAACCGCCCAAGGACACAAACTATAGAAGCACATCTTCTTCTAAAAAATCTGGAGGGCCAAACACAGGTACATTAACCGATTAACCGTGGATATAAACAACAAAATATTTGTTGTTCCAAGGTGGAACAACATTGATGTGTGCATTGGACATGTCTGCAACAGGATGTGTTGCTTTTTGTTTTGAAGTTTGCTCCTTCAAACACTCAGCCCTGCTGGTCATGGCAAGGTGGCATTTAAGGTGATTCTTCGTGCATCCCAGGGCTGACTGTGGTGCCACTCTCTTCAAAAGCCTGAATGCTTGTTTTCTTATGATGATGGATGATGGGTATTTCCCTTCCACAAGGTCAAGGTACCCCCTGTTGATGGAAGTTGAGGTGAACGAACTGAAAGTACTCCCTTCTCTGGTTCCCTGGTTCAAAGGCAAACATCTCTGGCTTGCGACCGATTGGCGAGATTTGGAGCTCACTTGCTGACAAACCATGTTTTATGCGTTTTGATGCATATCCAATTGGGGTACATGAAGTCCCCAATCGCTTCTGTCCATGGTCTGTGGCCTCCTCCATGGCGGCCCAAATGAGCTAACCGGTGTTGGGTTCCACTCCTGCGGAACATCCACTAAAATGCAAGGAACACATCCATGATGTTGTAGGTAGCTAATCTGATTCCCCAACACACTGCACAAACAACAGGAGTTCACATAGTCACACAATGTCACACCTCGTGGAAACTGAGGTCTTCCAAATCAAGGAACTAGCACTTTGGAGATAAGCTGAGTGGTCACTCCCTGCAAGCCGGTCAAAAAGGGTCACCAAAGGTCACCAAACCCGTGTGGTTTTGGTCAAAAAGGGTCACCAAAGATCACCAAACCCGTGTGGTTTTGGTCGTATTAACCAGCTCAAACATGCTCAAACGGCCGGGCCAAGTTAGTTGGATCGCTCATTTAGATCGACTCAACAAAAACAACAATATCTTGGCTCCATGTTGGATCATGGAAGTGCCAAAACGGCCGCCGTGGCCCCAGAAAGGAAGACGGTTTTCTATATACCAACAAACTCTCAACAAACTGTGTTTCTTCCATGCTCTTCGCATGGATGATTTCAGGGGACTTGGTTCGCTCCCAACGCCCCACAGCAGCACCTGGCCTCTGAGACGCTGCTCATCACTCAGACTTGTCGCGATTCACTCGCTCGGTTCGTACGTGAAGAAAACACCATGGACGTCACACACCATGGTGCAATTGAGCGTCTACCACTACTATGAGGTTCACGATGTTCTAGAGTTGGAGGATGGGCCAACCATTGAGCGTCTACAACACATGTGATGTTCACGATGTTCTGCTTGGAGTTGGAGGATGGGGCCAACCTTCGAAATATGACGGGTTAGCAATTTTCACGTCTCTGCTTGGATGTGCTACCAGTGCTACCTTTGAGGGTCGTCAGTCGGTCGATTTGGAGGACAAACCAAGCTTCTCGACGATGCTGGCCACGCGGCCATGCCATGCTACTGGCACTTTTGCGGTTCGATTCAATCTTAACAGTTCTGGATCCCAAGCTGGTTGGTGGTGTCAACTCCAAAAAGTATGAGGACCTGTGGGATCAGTCATCTGAAGTACAGGTTGAACATCAACACAATATCTGAAACCAGCACCCAGGAAGGGTCCAGGCACAGTTTTCAATTCGACCCCTCTGGGTGTTGCACCCCAAAAAAACAAATGCAACACGCATGGTAAAACCTTCGGAAACAACAATTTGACACAAAATCAAAGTCCACAAATGATGGAATATGGTGGAATGCAATCGCACATCATCGCATCTTTCACTGAGCAGGGCTAGTGACGGCTAGTGTCCTTGGCCGTGTACATAAGACACCCACTGATACAACATGAACGTGTTTGGGGAAATCCGTGTGTACCCAGGGACTCGCGAAGTCGGCCGCTCTTCGGAATCCACTCGCTCCGAACCGAAGAGCGAAGGCCGCACGGCTTGCTGCGCGGAGGTCGGTCCAAAGTGCCGTGTGCGGAAGCTCTCGCGGCTTCAGTCCGTCGAGCGGCTTTGGATCTCACGGATCTTGGCCTCGGTGGTTCGGCGCTGAGGTTAGCTTGGTGAGGTTGGTGACAGGAGGGCAGGGATGGTGGACCATGTTGCACCATTCATCTGCAACGTACCTCTTGGTAGTGACGAATCACCACCTATATGATGGACCACGTGGTGTTGAACGAATAGAAACCACCTAGCGACTCGCCTTGTGCCTAGCGACTCGCTGGATCGGCCACCTCTTTTTTGTTCACCAGCAGGGCATGCCCCAATCTACCAATTCACGGCATATTTACCTACATTCACCACTCAGACTACCCCAATACGTCGAGCGAATCCTTGTGGGTGGGATCCTGGTGAGGTTGTATCTTGGAGTCTGGCCGAAAGGGATTCATGAGGTGGTGGTGGAATCCAGGTTGCTGTGCCAGGTCGCCGGCCAACATCTGCAAACCCGAAAGATTCTAAGACTTCTGGCTCTGGGGATATACTATACGCAGGAGCTGGGTTGGCTCAGGGGAAATCCACAATTTGGCGGCCTGATTTGCAAGGCCACCGTTTAAAGTTATGGAACACACTCCCTTTCTCTGGCGGTTCTGATTTGAAGACGCACCGTCCATGCAAGGTCTTTGAAAACAAGTTCCAAAAAGCGCTCATAGACTGTGGGTGACCAAAAAGAAGCACCGACGGACAAAGGACAAGGATGTGTTTTCGTACTTTTGACCTATACCTATACAGGGGAATCCTGACATTCACATCCTGTCATCCAACTTTATGAACTTTGGAGGATTAAACAACATCTGAATCGTGTATATGCTGCCATTGCAATTGTGCGTCTAGTTGTTTCAGGCATTTATGCACAATTATGCTAATGGATGCTAATGGCTGGTGTGTGGCATCAAATCAAAGATGATGATTTTGGTGTTCCAACATGTGCACCTCACAGGCCTTTATATAGACGGACACAGTAAGGATTTGCTTTATATGGATCAAGTTCTCCGCAACGTCTCCCTCAGTCAGGGAATAAAGGTAACAATATGAAGGATCATATCTGAATAAACTGGATCACACATTAATGGAAAACCAACTTCCAGCTTGCGCGAAGAGTGTTCGAGGCCACACTTTGTAGAGAAGACTCTATCGTGCAGTGCATCTGCATGGAACGTCCATGTGCATCTGAACATCCGAACGTTGGAAGTTGCTGCAAACCATGCCTGTCAGGGTGTTCAGATGTTAACTAACTACCTGGAAACCTCACTGGTTCAGCAAGGTCTGGAAAATGCTAACTACCTGGACCATGCCTGTCAGGGTGTTTGTTGTCATCTCCTGTCTGGAGATCATCAGTACAGGGTGGTCCATTGGACGCCCAAACAGGATGACCCTGGTACCAATTGCTAATGAGTCCATGGACAACTAAACTCACCAGACTCACCTCCAGGCTGCACACAAGCCTCCAATCAGCCTCCAAAGCCTCTGGCCCAACGATGTCCACTGCATCAGATCGTTATCAACAGCTTTTCCGCCGAGTCACCAAGTTGGCACGTCGGCCCTTCAAATGCCCAGCGCCCTCGCCCCGCTCACGCAGGCGCCTCGACCATGGTGCGCGCGCATGAATTCCTTTCTTCGTGTCCGGGCTCTTTCAGCCCAATGGGAACCAAGGGGGGGGCTATGGGATTTTGGGGAACCAGAAGGGTACAGCAAAGAACACATCACATGGATTTTGGGATGGCACTCCTTGGTTTGCAAAGGACACTCCTTTTCAAATTCTAGAACCATGCTGTCCACTTCCATTGGAACATCATGGAACACGGAGCATGAGTCAGACTGGTTGCTCATCCCAGTCACCCAACACATCCGGTCGGCTCCGGTCTCTCCATCCCACCTCTCCCGGTCCGAGGGCTGCCATTGCCAACCTGGGGAGGTGGGCGCTCGACACCACGTGCGCGTTCCACCATCCCCACCTCTTCGGGTCCCACCATCGGTCGAAGCACACAGCACACCATCGGTGACCAGTCCGACACGCAACCGACGTCCGTCCGACAGTGACCATCGGGTGTTCGGTGAAGGGTGAAGGTGAAGCTGAGGAAGAAACATACGGAAACCAGTCTACCCAGCTGGGGGTTCCCCACTCCTCGTGTTTGGGTCAAACCAGTCCGAAAAAGCACCTATAGGATATCAGTATCGCGCGTCGTCTCCTGGAGCAGCGTCGTCTCAGAGTTCCCTTGCAAAATACCAAATCTGCTTGAATTAAGGTTTAAAAAACATGTTGGAGGAAGGAGAACTCACTGATAAATGTTCAATTGAATTTGTGACACAACATGGGAAACGAATCGTAGCTTTGGATCATCTCATAGACCTAGAGGCAAGCAAAACACTCCCATTTCAACGTCAACTCAATTGGAACAACTTATAAAGGTAATTAAATCATATAAAACCAAAACCCGAAATTCAGAGACCATGGAGCCGGAGCATCGGCACAAATCTGGTCACTAATCCAATCCCCCATAGACTCCCCTCAGTATACCCACTCCAAATCCGTAAAGTCACAAACCCATCACTTCAAAGAGAGCTTCTGAAGCCGAGGGTGTTGGGGATTCATCACCCCACTTAAGGAGGCCTTCTTCATCGAGTTGCAAAAAAAAACAATCCTTTACTGCGAGCGATCCCCACCATGGCATTACACAACAACCCTCACCTGGCAGCTGGGGAAGAAAAACACATCTCCAGCGTTCGGCAAACGAAGAAAACGTCGCACCCAGGCTGCCGGGCGAACGGGAGGAGCCACCTGCTGCCAGTGATTCTTGGTTCAACCCGAGGGGGGTGGAGGAGGGCCGTGGCTGATGGCGGTGGAGATGCGTTGCCAACAAGCTTCGCGTCGTGCAGGAACTGAGTGATCGGCTGAAAGTGGTTTGCCCAAGACCTCCAGCCCAGGTGCTCCAAACAAATAGCCTGCCTTCTAAGTGCTCCAGCCTAGGAAGTGCTGCATGTTTCTTTTCTTTTCGCCCCTTCAAGGTCGAACGATCCTGCTGCAACGAAGACCCACGGTGACCGAACCGTCCGGACGGGGAGCCCAGCTTCGGCCGTCACCAGACCTTCTGAGCACCACGACAGCTGGGAACCCATCGACCGAACGCGGCCCCTGGTATACTACGTCCGAAAGCTGCGGGATCCACGAGTGAGCAGGGGTGCCTGTGGTGGAAGTTCAGACCGCTTCGCGGAGCGACTGAGGTTCGGTCAGATGAAGAGGTTGCAGGCAGCGTTGGACGAAGAGAGCGCCGTACAGGTTCCCGGCTTGATGTTCAGGCGGCGCCTTTTTTCTGGGGCCTAACGTTTTTTTTTTGTGTTTTTAAGGTGACGATATATTATACTATAGGAGACTATAGGACTTACAGTAGTGAGTGTTCTTTCATCAATGCTACGGTTGGGTCAAAGTTGGCAGCCCTGTCGGGATGATAAAATCCATCACGAAATGACATGAGACACCATGTTTTCACTGTCGGCTTCAAGCAGTTAAGCATCTGAATCCAAACCAACTCCACTTTTCAATTGTGGCACAAACACCTCAAAAGAAGATCCAAAAAGTCAACCATTGATCCAGCCAGCCCTCAAAACCTTGAATGATCCACTTTGCTTTGGAACACTTCAAATCCAAATCCTTCCCAAATCATCCCAAATCCACTCTGAGGAATGTCCTTTGCAAAGCCCCAAGAACACGTCTTTCATCCCCTTTGTATCGCTTTGCACTCTTCTTGCCTTGCCCATCCGCCCATCCGGGCGAAAAAACCGCACCAGCGCCTGTCCCTGCATCTGCCCACTCCAGCGCCTTCCTGCGCCGGAAGGACGACTCGGACCAAAAGAGGAAGCGAAGCGCAGCGAAGCGCAGCGAAGCGCCAATGGGACCATCCTATATTGACCCTTAAAACATGTATTGAAATTACGCCCACAGGAAATCATGGGCCGTTCGGTGGATGGCATGGCCCCGAGTTCTGATGAACATGAAATCCGAGTTCTGCTAACTAGTTTGTTTTTTCATCGGTGCCTTCCACGTAACCATGATGATTTCAGGGAGTGTATAGTCGTTGGCAGAAGAAATTTCAATCTCAAGGTTGAATATAGACAAATGAAGCGATCCGCACCTTGGATCTTACAAAAAGACCCCGGAAACAGGATGATTACATGCTGGTAGCCTACCAGCTCTACATCTACGAATCCCTTCCTTCAGGTGGGTTTTTGGTTGACATTCAAGTCGCCAGGTGGCGAGCTCTTAGATCAAAGGCACTGGGAGATGTGGACGCATGACTGTGAATCATGGCACCGGGGTACCTTGGTTGGCCATAGAAAATGGACAGAATGGCCTACTAGAGTCCACCTAAGAGGATGAAACCAGCTACAGGTTTTGACCCACAGCCACATGGCTAATTTCACACCAGTGAGCCCAGTGCAGCTGGGTCTTATAGGCCAAACATTGCACCCCTGTACTTCACATCGAAATAGACCCTAGTCATCCAGCATCAAACACACCATGATGGATCCAAATTGGTTTGATACCAGGGGATCTGCTTGGACCAGTGTGATGTTGAAGACGAGGTCTCTTTCCTCGATCCGACTGTTTTGTGTTTTTTCTACATCTGCACCCGGTGTTCACCACAAAAACTACCCCCCTGAAGACCAACATGGACCTGAAAACCATCGGTTTGTAGAGGAATACAATCTTAGGGGCCAGGACGTCAGGGTCCAATGTTAGTTTTCCGGAGGTATACCAGCACCGAAACCAACAGGTCTCCGACATGAAGGCTGAAATGCAAACAGTCACAGATGGTGACGTGGGAGATTGAGGCTCCTGGTATAGGTTTCTTGTCTGACTCCCTTTCGCCATTGGAAAAGAACGCTTCACCAAACTGTGCACAGTAAAACGCGGGGTCTCACCAACCGGGTTATCTACTGACCGGGTCGGCCCTGGAGCTCAACATGGAGCCTGAAAACCACTGGGTTGCATTGGAAAATCCTCTTCCAAAGGTCCATTTTCCAGGTTCCATAGTAATCTTCCCAGGCCTTGAAGGAGCCCTGATAACTGGTTTGAGCTCTGCTCCCGACCACTCTGTCGGTGACCTTGTGCAGCTCCCTGCGCCAGTCCAGGCGATCTGGCGTAAGCGGACGGTGCGTTTTCGCTGCCCCAGTCCCACCTTCTCAGAAGGTACTGGAGCCCAGTCGTGTGGCCGAACTACAAAACTGAAGCCTGTCGAATCGGGAACATTGGATTTTGTTGTCCAGCAACCGGGAAGAAAATAATAATAATATATAGAACATCTTCCCCATGCCAGGGGATTCATCCATCGGGAAAATCAAACATAATGTCAGCAAACACCAATTCAAAGGATCACCAACAACTGGCGAGCCAGAAACAACAGCGTCTGGCTTTTTGCCTCGAAACAGGATGTGCTGAGACCTCCTTTCGCCGGAGCTGTGGCGGCAGATTCGCTTCAAGGAACGTAGGCAACTCATCCGAAAGACCCTTCATGCAAGGAAGCCGTTCCTTCATGCGCTTCATGTATATGGAACCCGGCCGGGCTCCAGTCATACCTCCTTAGAAGGTATTTGGACCCTCCTGGCACCCACCCCAGTCCCACCTTCTAAGAAGGTTTTGGAACCCTATAGGGGAAGGCTGTCTTTCTTCGGGTCCTTGGACTCCACCCGGTCGTCCCCGGTCGTCCATCTCTCGGTTCCCGCGCGGCGTGCGTGTGGAGGCAGAGCTGCTGGGCAAGGAGGGCCAAGTGGGCGAGCTAGTGCCCTGAACGCGGTGCTCGACACGAGGTGGACTGGGGTTCCGCATGGGATGTTTTAGGACGAGACGAGACGGTCCGGTGGCTCCGGTGGGACAGTTCTTGATTCGAACAATGAGATGGACGCTCATAAGTGGGTGGCTGAAGAAGTCGAAGCCTTTGTCTCTCCACAGTCTTCAAACTGGTTGAGTCGATTGCTTGGTCTTGATGCTTTACAAACCGCCCAGCACTCATGGAGCGGCGGAAGTGATCTGACACTGTTTGATTCTCCGGCCCAAAATTCCACCACTTCGTGCCATTCATGTCTTTTCCCATGTCAATGACATGGAACAAACACAAAATGGATCCTATAAGCTGACTCTCGAGCCTTTTTTCTTTTTTTTCAAGAGGTGAAGCGAACTATCCATCTGTTCTTGAATGGGGTGTCCCCAGTCCCCGCCCCAAAAAAAGGTGATCTACAGGTGCTCCACACTTTCCTGGGTAGGCATGTCGAGTCAATGTAGAGGTGCAGGGCTTCTGGAAAGGCTTCAGGAGAGCTATGGATGGTGACCTGGTCCCTCAGTGGAAACTTTGCTTCTTCCGCCACTGAAGACCACTCTCCGCGGGCACAGAAACCGCGTGATGTTTTCGCACACCTCGATGGAAGCGAGGCTTCCATGTCCTTCACGCGACGAGGCACAGCAAAGTTACGAACACAATACTCTCCTTGGAACTAACATGCAAGTGGAAAACAACGCCTGTTCCGCCTGTTGTTACTGGAAAATAGCCTTTCAAGGTGCCATGGTCGACTTCCATGATAGTTCCAGGAAGTGTATTTGGCCTTGTGCTCCAAAATGCTCCAAAAATCATATTGTAAAGGTATGGTAAAGGTTCATAGCTTAATAGATGTTAATAACTATTCAGAAGCAAGATTATAGGCATGCCTGGATGTGCAGTGTTCGATTTTCCGCATCGCTCCCGTGTTCGTCAACTGCACCGGAGTAAATCAGCAGAGCCGGCCCCACACTTGCAACAAAACAGTGGTACACCTTGCCATAACTGCACCGCCTTGGACCAGAAACCACTTCTATACAAGGGTCTATAGGCCGGGTGTATACGAATCGGGCGTATGCCCGGACCCTCCAGTAGCGAATCGGTTGCAAGCACCGCATTGCATATGTTTGCCTGTGCTGAACAATGTCCATATATTTGAATACTTTTAATACCTACACACTCCATACCTGCACTGGGGTGGTTTTGCTGTGTCAATGTACACCCTGGAAAATTAACATGGAACCTGAAAACCACTAGGTTGTAGGTTGTAAAATCGTCTTCCAGTCTGGTCCACTTTCAGGTTCCATGTGGGTCTCTTCCCGGGTGCAGGTATATTCAAAAATGTCATTCCAGCCATGGAGTTTCTTTCTGGTGGGATCGAGTGAAACCAAAACACCTTCCCAGCGGGACACTCCTCCGTTGGCCGCTGCTGGATACCCGCGCTCCTGGCTGAAATCTGCAGGGAAGACTGAATCCGGCCGGCCCAACATTGTTAGCTCAACACCATCCGCTGGAAAGCAACAACCAAGATCCTACAGGTCTAGGGCCTCATTTGACTGGGTCCGGGAAAATGCAAACCAGTATACTCAATGAGGTCAAGGACCAGGTCAAGGACCAGGTGTAACTTGGCCCTTGGACTTGTAGGGAAAACAATGGACAACATGGAGCTAAAAGGCCATTGGGCAGTGAGGTCTTTTATTCATTGGTGGAGAAGCCGTTGCAGGCGAACTTGTCTCAACCAAGTGAAACATTGCAGTTTCAGAAGGCCAAATTTCCTGAAGAGGAAGTTCTCTGGAAGTCATACTATAGATGATTCTATGATTCTCTATGTTTGAACAAAAAGGTCCAGGTTGAGGATCAGCGCGGAATGCAAAGCCTTCCCAAAGAGTATATATTCTGACCAGGAGCTGTGGCCTTACCAGTCTGTTGGTGCTGGAGCCGACACGCATGAACTAACATTGCGCAGACGTCATGAGGACACACCGATCGGTTGGAGGGACTGGGTCTTCATCAAACGCCGGTTCCAGGATGCCACCGGGCCAACGTCAATGGCTTCCTCACCAACATGCTCATGCCTCTGGGGCTGATGAGTCTGCTCACGTTCTTCCTTTTGGCAGCCAGATTTAGAGGTATTATGGCCCAAACGAAGATAGTCCAACCAACTTAGCGTTGCGCCAGAGCCCAAGGATGAAGGTTGGATGGGAGCTGCATCCCGATGTGCCGTGAGGACATCTGGAAGAGACAGCTTCATCCAACTCTTCATCCAGGATACCTCTAAGAATCCTCACTTTCTCTCTTTCCTAGGTTCATTGCATGGTATACGGAAGTTCCTGGCGGGTCAACAAATGCCCAAAGTTGGCTGGCGCTCCTTTTTTTCCCATTTGGAGGACCTGGTGCGGTCGGGTTCCGACCGGTTGCCGACGCGAGGAAAGAACTGTCCGCCTCCTCTGCGCGCAAGGAAGACCTCGATGAGTGCTGGAAAGGCGTCATCCACATACCCCGAAAACACCTACAGTTCCATGGAGGATAGGTGGGCCTATCATCTTTTTCTTGGGGGGGAAGTGCCCGGCGTGCCACAAAACACCTTCAGAAATGACTGGCGTCCCTCCAACAAAAACACCCCAACTTGCAACTCTTGGATCAAAAGGCTTCTGTGTCAGGTGGTCCAATCAGGTGGTTTGAGCAAAAAAGCACAGTTTTTTGGTTGTTGACATTTGTTGACGCTCTTTCTTTGTTGCCCCAAAAGCATTCCCTTGCTTTTTGTGCTGGCAGCAAAACAAGACGTTGACCATCCCGGATTTTTAGCAGGAACTACAGGCGGGTTGGAGCGGGTAGGAGATCTTCATCAAGAACAACACGTTTTGGGCCATGGACTCTGGCCGTTCAGCTAACTTCTGACTTCAGGCGCTTCTTGGCATCTCTTTGGTGCGAGGCGCAGCAAGCGCCGCGGGGAGTAAATCCATTCTTTTCAATTGTTGCCTGAATACCAAGGTGTTTGTTCATGAACTACAAGAAGCCTCCTTTCCCCAAGCCCATCATTCCTGTACTCGGAGAACACGTCTAGAGTGGATTGAATCAGAATCCGGAATGCTAGGTCAGCTGCTAGGTGTTTCAAGGGTATAACAAAGCTGGAGGGTCTTGACCGTTCAGCCCAAAAGCTAAAATAGTAAAACAGGACGCACCACTCATGGATATCCCCAGACTCATAAGATGGTCATACTTGGGGCCATGGTGCATGAGCACTATGATGGGACATTGTGGGAACCCTTACCCCCTACTAATATCCACTACAGTAATGGTTTTGATGAATGAACAAACAGTGAATCAATGATGTCATAGGGCATGTTCTTTTCATTCATGTTCAAGAAAATGCTCTCGATCTATGGAATCTACTGTGGAATCTATATCAGGAAACTATTTTTGGGGAGTTAATTCCATGCAACCCAAAGTCGAACAACTTCGACCATACCACCGAGTCGGGCCTCAGGCTGATCTCTTGCAAGCCCTGCGTGCTTCGCTGCGAAGAACGCACGGAACGCGGTGGCATTGGGACAAACAAAGGACGACTGAGCGTCGTTCGTTCAAAACATAATGCAACACTCTTTTGTTAGTCCCTGAGCTGGTGCTGTTTTGCAAGGAACAAACTCTTTGGGGTTTTGGAAGAAGGGGGGCACAACCTGTGGATCCAAATATGCTTCAAAGAACAATAGCCTGGTCGGGATTCAAGGCGCATCTCTTGGATCCTTGAAAATTTGTTGATCTATTCCCATAGGCCCATAAGGTTCCAGGCCTCCTCCATTTAGGTTCGGTGGTTGGGGTCGGTTCCAGGTTGTCTAACTACCATCTTTCAATGCGGTTGAAGCTCTGCCAGAACCTTCCAACGTGTTTTTTTTTGGACACCGCAAATCACCTCTAAGAGGCTAAGTACGACACCTCTTGGATGGTAATGGTACAAAGTATGTTCACGGAACCTTCGAAGAAGCGTTTTCAACAAAAGACGGGCAATGCAATGCCCCGGATAAGGCAGGAGAGTACCGGTGCCAGTCCGGGCCCCTGAAAAGTGTCACCTCAACTTGCTTTGTTGAGCGCCAAACCAGGCAAACCACGCGCTTTTCAAACTGACCTGTATCTATCTCACCAATCATGATATTCATGGTGTGGGTCAAAACTGAATCCTCAAAACCATAGCTGCAGTTTGACCAATTTCCTTATTAAACTAAAACATCTTCGGCTGTGGTTTGGATATTGACTGCATGATTGCTTTAAAAAGGCCGGTTCCCCTTTCTTACCCACATTTTCATGCCCTCTCTTCGCACTCCTACGTATGGTGCAGGACCCAAACCTGAGCTAAACATGTGATGCACTTCTTTTGGATTTTATGTTGTTTTGGGGTTCAAAAACAATACGTCCACGCAGAACATCGTCCTTGATCACTTGGCTTTTGCTTCGGCAGAAACCTCTTCAAACACTGATAAAACCGTGTTTTTGCCCTTTAGTACGTAGAAAGAAGTGACATTACCAACCATGGACGGCTGTTTTCAAACCATCCAAGTATGAACTAACTTTGCTCCCCAAAAAAAAACAACAGCCTGTCACCTGCATATCAACTCCACAAACCCTCCTTCGGTCGCCTGCAGGTGTGGTGTGGGCCTTTGCACGGGAGGTCGCGCCCCATTGCCCGGAGGCCTCGCGCCGCGAACGCGAACGCGTGGCGAAGAAGCGTGGCGAAGGCGAGGCCCGGGGGCGAAAGGAAGGGCTTGGGAGGGGAAGGAATGCTTAGGTGGTGTGGGGTTTCACTTTGGATCAACCTGAGTCGACACATGTTGGAGGCGTGTGTATAAAGGCGTGACAGGTGAACGAGTTTGCACGAGTTGCACGGGATCATGAGTGTGTGCGAGATGTCTGCGTTCATATTTTATACCGTCATATATATTAATATTTGTATATACACTATATGGAAAACCATACCCTTTAAGTCCAAAGACCCAGTAAAAACTGGTGCTGCACCTGATTGAGTAGTGTTTTTTTGTAGGACCAACTCCAGTAAAACCAGGTCTTTGCGCTGTTGTTGTTGGGTTATTAATGACTAGTTGATTCTATTTGACCCTATGTTCAACTATATACTCCTAGTATCTCCTAGTAGAGTGAAGCCTGAAACATTGAAACTGAGTATCCTATGAAATCCTACATATATGCAATCATCTGCGACAATAATATCTGCTGCATCAATAATATGTACAATGATGTACACAGTGAATAGTCTAACTTCTTGGCCTAAAACAACGAAACAACGTTCCACATCTCCACAACGACATGGCTCTTTGGAATCTTCGCTCGATCCCAAAACAACAAACTGTATACCCTGGAAGTGGAACAACCATCGTTTTACTAAGGGTTTTACACCACAAAGCGAAAGCCACCATTTTTTAACATGGTCTTTGACTTCCAGGGTATACAGAAGCCAACCAAGAGCATCTCCATAAGTCCGCCATACGTCGACGCCTCCAAAACATCGGGCTCCGAAGCGATCGGACGTCGAGTCACAACGACAAAAGAAAGTGAAATCGCCTCGGAACCTGCAGAGCTGACTCCGCCTGGAGGTCTTCGCGCAGTTTCAATTGTGAGAGTTGAGTTGAAAAGGAAGTATGTTATAAATATTAATGTTTTAAAGGACGCGGAGACACGTTCCTGATTCCTGGTACCAGCTGCTGATGTTCGGTATCGCCGTTCCCAGCTGCTCTCCACCACTTGGTGACTCAAGTCTCCAATTGGACACCCCAAACTGGAAGCACTACACTACTACACTCCCTAGAAGAATCATGGGCCAACGTGGATGGCATACTTTCCCCGTTCGTTCGGAGAACATCCTCACGATGTATCACTCACTGCCCGCAGCGACGGATTCTCTCAGGGAGTGTGTACCCTAGAGGGCTCCTGGCCCACATCCTCACAAGGTATATATAGTTAGACCCCCCCCCCTGGCACCCACCCCAACCACCGAACCTGAGGATCTGGGACAGGAGCCCCAGGGGTAGATTGGCAGATCTTAGGTCCATTGGCCATTGGTGTTGATTGCTTGATGGGGCGAAGAAAAGACATGAGTGCTCTCCACGAGGTGCCAATCCGGAAAGGCACCGCGGACACCAAGATGACCGACACGAAGCCTCCAGATTTGGGAGGCTTGATGGTGCTCGTACGACCAAAACCCACCATGAGTTGGGATACAGTAGGCGTTTTGGAGTCGAGTTGCCCAAGGTACCTCGAATGAATCTGGGTTTCTGGGGTAGCCAAAGATGCCCAAACACGACGAATGGGACAGCACGAATGGATGCCACCCCAACATGGCCCAAACGGTCAATCAACCCTGACCGGCGAACTGGCCCAAACGCCCGGCGACTGACCGGTCCAGGACCTCTACAAAAACATCACTCTGGGTGAGGCAAAGCACCGGAATTTCCGAATTATTTGACTGGGTTTATAGGGTGATAGGGTGTGTACCGAACTCTGGGTTTATAGGGTGTGTACCTTACTCTTTCCCTGAGTTTCTCCAGTACGGAAGGTCGTTGTCCATCGACCACAGTGAGTCTGACAGAAACAAACTGACTCAACTGAATCAATTCTGCTTTTTGCTCAAAACAAGATTAAATTCTCAGAAAGCTCATCTGTACCAAACGTATACCAGGGTGGTGTGGGTAGTAGTGCCAAACAATTGACTCAGCGTGACGCGGCGTGAACGACACCAACTGACTGTCCTCCCGTGGGTGGCGCGGATCGCGCGTGGCCATGGCGATCGTATCACTTTGAGAGAGTCCCCGACTGCCAGGAGATCGGTCATGCAGCTCTCCGCCTGTTAACATTAGAAACCAATACAGCTACAGTATCATTATGATCATAAATATATAGTGGTATGATGTGATGATGTCATGACATTTCATTTCTGGTATGAACTTGGATGTGCACAAATTATCAAGGTTTCATCTCAAGAGGCGATTTGACGAGTGACGAAATGATAGCACGTTCTTTCTAGGTGTGATGAGGCGAGCCGTGCCGAAACAGCAGGTGTATTGGCCGACCCTGCGAGCTGCATCAAACGCAACACGCAAGCGGGTCGTATCAAGTTTGTCTTGGTTCCAGTGATATCTATAGATATCTCTTGAGAGAAGGGTAGGCGCTCCGCGCTCCCCCGCAAAAGTGACCAAACCCCTAAGAAGCAGTTTTTCACATGCAGGGGCTCTACTCTGTCACTCCTCTGCAATAAATTCGTCTCGACAGCCCCAGATGCAGTGCTGCAGACTGTGACTATACTCTTCAAAGGACCACCCCCGGAACCACCAAACAGCTCACCCAAATGAACAGGGGAGTGACTATCCAACCTTTGTTGTGGGGATACCACAACTTATTCTACATTCCGAACCGCTTCGGGCCTGCTGATGCCTCCTGCGGTGCTTCCTGCTTAAGAAGAGAAGACACACACAGCACGCCACTCCCTGAAACGTCACATGAAACGTCACATGGAAGTGGAGGTGAAAAGCCCTGGACTTAGTCTTGGGATTTCATGGTCATCCTGAAAGGGGCCATCCACTTCCAATGCTAGTTCCAGGGACAACCATAGTTCCTCAGCTCCCATTGTTCAGACGAAGTGCACATCTGCCGCAGAAACCCACGTGTGTTCAACGTGGGCGGCCCCCCCTCTCGACTGATTTGGGAACAACATCCCACCCCAAGCTGCAACTCTCATTACTGACTCCCTGAGTTTTGCTGGCAAAATACAGGTTAACCATGGTTAACCATGGTTAACGTGGGGTGTTACTAAGCCCCCACCAGCTCTTAAAGGTGATCCTCTGAGCTCCTGGGTTGAGGGTTTAGTCAACTCCTGGAAGATAGAGCGAAGGAGTTCGGACCACCTCCGCCAAGGCCAACCCGTCCCCGAAACCCGTCGCCGCCCTTTGTTCTCCGAGCTCCAGCCATGTGTTTTGACATATGAATCGATTCCAATCACCATCTGATGACTCTGCTGACTCTACTCAGGAAGACCCCAGAAGGCAGCATATCGCTCTGGGTTCTCCTGAAGGACCACAACGTGACAATTGATCCCCCCGTCCGAAACCCCTTAGAGGAGCAAGGAACGTTGTGGAAGTTCCAAGCACAGTGGAAGACAACATATCGTTTCTAGGACAAAGTTCGCTCATGGCGAGGTGTTGCATGGACCAAATGGACTAAACAAAACAGAAAGTGATGGCCTTCTGGACAGCTGCAATATCTGCGACCCACTGGAACAAAGCAGCTGATGTCAAAACAGCCTGGCCCAGCTAATGTCAGCCTGGCCCAAACCGCCAATGTTGATCTGTTGATGAATAAAACCTACCACATGCAAATCTTTGACCATCCAGGTCATTACCGTAAGGGGATTTATGATGTTTGATCCATCAAGAGTCGACCTAAGAGTCATTAATAGACTTCAGACCAAGCAAGGGCTCTTGGCCCACAACCCCAATGTTTCCACCGTCCCATCCTGTAAGGCCCATGGCACTCCACAGTTCTGCAAGCTCTTCAGCGATGGCCTTGCCTTCGGACGCAAGTTCATGGGGCGCAGTTCGTGGCAACTCTGATGAAATTCAAAGGTATGCTTTATGGTATGTTTCCGCGTGCTTTGCAGCTCACAACTCCTATCTACATGTTTCCTATACAATCCTTTATAAGACTTTTTGCATCAAAATGCCTTACCCAAACGTCAGGGTTGCCCTTCAAACGCGAGTTCTTAGTTGGGCCCGAATCAGGCCTTCTCAAGATTGGCCCGTCCTGACCGCCTGGCCTTTGGCAAGGGATTGCTTTTTTTGCTCCCACGCTCGGGCCTCAACGATAGACAACGAAGCAAGAGCTGGGCGTGTTTGCAGGACCATCCTCTTGAACCTTTTGGTTTTTGGGTTGACCCCAACATTCTGTTCCCAACAAACATTGTAACATCCTACAACACGTTATAGACCGGTGTTAAGGGGTATATGGGCCCTACACCTTATGTTAGAAACAACATGGTACAAATGGATAGCACAAGTTCAGAATCAAGGGGGGTCATTATACCAAACGCAGACTCTTTAAGGCTTGTAGGACATGCTAAGCCTGGCGTGTGTCCCTTCGTAGTTGCTGTTGAGCTGACTTTCTACCGACTCTGTCCAGTCCGCAGCTGTGGACGGTTCAGTGCAACAAACACAACATAATGTTCATATCCGGAGATTTCTGGACGGTTGTTCGAGATGTCTCACCAGAAATCTCCACATCGAGAAGTGCCGGAACGGGTCAAACAGCTGGTTGCCAAACTGTGAGACAGACAAACAGACAGACAGACAGACCTAAGAATCCTAGGTCCTAGGTCCGCCACCAAATCCGCACAGTCCCGCAGAACTTGGACCAGTCAGTCCAGACAGTCGTCTCACCAGTCAGACTTCGGAGACTTGCTTCCAGCTCCGGATGCTGAAAGAAGTTGACACTCTGGCTCACTGACATGGAAATGGAAAATGGATGAAAATGGTCCCTTGGAAAACTTGGTCTCATGTTCCGCTTCCGTGTGAGTGTTGTTCGTGAGTGTCTAACATCGAGCACCCCAGACCCATGAGTCTCAACGGGCTCCACCCGTCCATGTGTCCACGGGGGGGAAGAACATCACCACATACACTGAACTCGCCGTGGAACATGGAAGCGGAGGGAACAACACTCCACGGGACTGCCATAGGACTGCCGCCCCAGACAGACCCCCCAGTCAACCACCCCTGGCCTGATCGGCAGTCCTATGGCAGTCCCATGGGTCGTGTCTGGGGGAGGGAAGAACACCTTTTTGGTCGGTCTTCGGAACGGATCCAACGTCCCTCCACTCGAACCAACCGAACCCATCGGATTCCAGAGACTTGTGGGTCCCGTGGGGCCGTGAAGGTCGCCCCGGGTCGCCGACCAGCACCAGGCAGGTTGGGGGTGGTTGGAGTCAAATGGATCAGGGGGGTCCATCAAACATGCAAACATGGGACTGGGCATAATTACGGTCAATCTGCCAGTCCCATGGATGCTTCGGGTACGTCTGGGTCCAGTGGTTTCAAAGTCATTTAAAATGACCAAACCGACATGTCTGTCGACAAATGGAGGCCCATATAATAAAACTCCAATGTCACTACTCCAGTGGGGGTAACCAGCACCATGAATCCACCATGAATCCAGGTTGAGATGAACCCCTACGACTCTCTGTTCCTCCACCTGTTCCTCCACCGGTGCCGCGTAACGATGCGGATGGGATCATCACCTCGGTGCCGCGGAAGGGACCGGAGCGGGAGACGGGGAGAGGGTTCGTCCCCAGCTGTGCCGCCTGTGCCAGTTCCGAGGGTTCAGCACTGATGTCTTTGTCTTTTCGGATCTTAGAGGGTTTTTGATCCAAAGGAATCCAAACAAACCAACAGAACTGTTTGGTTTGCGAAGATCCGGTCAGGGGCCCAGGGGCGGTTCACCCGATTCAAACGGATCATATGATAAAACGACTGCCGGAAGGACGACCCATCGTGGCAAATCGTTGGTTTCTCCGGTCCCTCCATCGAATCGATAGGAAGTATTTGAAATGGGAAAACTCCCTATGTCACAAGGAAGTGTTACAATGATGTTGGGACAATTCTCTTGTTTGACTCCCAATCGGGACAACTCCCTCGTTTGAAGTTCTACACGTATGTTGGTAGCTCAAAAGTACAAGCACGGTTAATCTGCACCGGCCTTTACAGGTGTGTGTGTGTGTGTGTGAGTGTGTGTCTCTGTGTACTTGCTTGGGAATGCTTAATACAAGTACCACCGCCACCCCAAGTTCAACTGTTTAATTGACCTGAAACCCTCTGAACAAAGCTCCAGAAGCCAGGCCCCTCCGAGAGTGTCAGGCGACGATAGGTGCCCAGAAGCTGCAGGATGTCCTAGCTTCCGAGGAAAGCTGGAGACGACTGTGAGGGTCCGACACGAAGAAGTCGCTGCTACAGATCCTATTAGAGGGGGACACGAGGAAGTCTCTGCACCCACTGGAAAGCAAGGAGAAGAAAGACGGCGCCAGGCTTGTTATAGCAGGCTGGACCAAACTGTTGGACACGACCTTTTGGGGATGTTTGGCCACTAGTTCGATTAGAATACAGTGTCCAATGGTCCAAGACCAACAGGGAGCGTGACAATTGAACTTTGTACAAGCAAAT
This sequence comes from Durusdinium trenchii, assembly GCA_963970005.1. Taxonomy (NCBI): domain Eukaryota; class Dinophyceae; order Suessiales; family Symbiodiniaceae; genus Durusdinium; species Durusdinium trenchii. Next base: position 1,091,522 of record CAXAMN010003224.1, read on the forward strand.
AATTATTTAACTTGCCCTAGGGATCCAAGCACCTTCTCAGAAGGTGATGTGTTCGACACTGTTATGTAGGTGCCAAAACGTCGGGTCCCGTACCGAAGCTGAGGTTCGGTACGAAAACGGATCCCGGTGGCTACCATCAACCTCATCTTTCGACTCTTCACTCGTGACGTGACTCTTTCAGACGAAACCAGCGACTCGTGACGACTCGTGGTGAAGCCGAAGCCATGCGGGAGGTCTTTTTGGATCCAAGGAAAAGGAGATTGGAGATTGATTTCCCCCTGCGAAAATCATGGAAGCGGACATTCTCCCCTGAAAAGACAAATTTAATCAACGTATACCTACAAGATCCTACAAGTACAAACAGGGGTTGTCCAGTTCCATGTTTGTTGCAGGGAGAGTAGACATTGTTCACACATGTTGCAACCCCCATTGACCGTTGACCATCCACACGGCATCCTTGCAACCGGCTTTCGCAGCGGCTTGAGGCCTATGCTTCTTGTTCCTTCCTGTTCAGAAGTGGTGGCCCGATGCTCATTCTTGCTCGTTTTCCATAGTCTTAGCCATTTTATCTGAGCCAAATGTAGAACCATGGCTGGTGGAACATCAAGCTGTCAAGCACCTCAAGCTGTCGCAGGATGATCCTCTGAAGGGTCATTGCACCCTCCAAGTGACACAGTCCCCCAACACCTTTGTACTAGTTCGTAGGATCGGTCGGCCTATCGGAGAGAATGGGGTGCTCCTGGTACCTCCACTCAGGACGTCCAAGAACCATCCCCTTCCTGAAAAACCTGGAGACGAGTCGAGGAGTGCAGTAGAAACTGAAAACCCCTTCCAGACTTGTCGTCTGCCTGTGCCGGCATGAAAAACCCTGAAACACCTTTAACATGATCTTTGATGATCCTTGATGATCTTTGATGATCTTTGCATGTACAGCTCCCGGAGCACATTCCTGGACGGCTTCCCCTCTAATTTTAACACCCACCCCAAGCACCGAACCTCACATAGTCGCTGGAGCGGGCCGATCATCTGCAGGGGCCCATTCCGTTCGTGCTCGGCCCCAACACCGCCGAGCTCTGCGCGAGTTGCGCGAGTGCCGCGCCTGCTTCGTGGCTTGGCAAATGTCGAAGGATGTCGGGAGCATCCTCATTTCGGGCAAAGGTTGCTCCAAGACTGGGTTATGGTGGTGGGTCCTTAAGGTGGTGGTTATATCGGGATGTTGAAAGGACCCAAATATATGGATGTCGAAGGATGTTGAACCCAAAGCTCTTTGAAGATGGACCCTGCTTTCAGGTTTCTGTTTTTTGATGGATCTGAAGTACCGGGCAGAACTCTGAACAATTCCCGGTGACAGTGTGTGGCAAGAACTTAAGAAAAAATGAGCATCCATTAAGAGCTTTGGGTCCGCTACCCATCCTCAGTACCTGGACCGTCTGGGAAGGGTTTGATTCCTAGGGGGGATGTCATCTCTCTTGAACCAACTTGTAGAACAAAGCCCACATGAGTTCTGCATGACTTCCGCAGTGCTAAACGCATGCCTTGACGTCAGTGCTTTCGTTGTTTCCACTGCATGGACACCCCACCAAACGAGGTCACTGCGAATGGTGGAAGAGACTTCCACAAGTTGGAGCAACAACTGGCAACCATCTGAAAGACAAGAGTTCGACCGAGGAAGCTTGTTGGCTGTTGGCTGTTGATGAATAAGACCCCCTATGTCTCAAGAATTATTTTAAATCCCAATAGGTCAACCGTCCACATTTGGTTGCTCCGTCCGTAGAATTCAGAGCGGCTCGCGGCTGAGCCGCGCCTAGTCCGGCCGTCCGGCGAGCACGGCACCACCGGGAGTCCTCACCGGGAGTCACTGCGGCCGTGTGGCAAGTTGCCTCCCTCCCCATGTTGCAGGCCTTTGAACCTGCTCGGGAGGGCGAAGCGATGGCCAGGAGGGCGAAGCGGCGATGGCCGCGATGGCCGGAGATTGTGACATCGTGCGGTGTGTTTCATGGATCCGAAAAGCCGATCTGCTCACAGGTGTGTTTCATCGTGGTTTGGTTTCCTCTACATCTCACAGCAACTCACATTGGAAGTCGAAACCTCACTCTTCCATGCGCAAACTAAATGCCTAGGTTGGAGGCCATCGCTCTTACTGTTCTTCAGGTGCAACTCCACTTGGCCAGGCTTCGTCAGTTTCTCAAAGTTAAAGAAGCCACCAGTATTGGCAAGCACATGAAGAATACTGCTCAAAAAGAGGCACGTCTACAGAGTGTCTTACCCTGGATGGCCATCTACCTTCTTCACTTCAATACTTCACATTCTGGGACTGCACACCCTGTGAGGCGAAAGGAAACACTCAAGAATTTACTAGGTCATACTAGGTCCTGGCTTCAGTATAGGGCTGGTGTCCTTATTCTTTAAACAACAAATACCTTAAGCCCATGACCTGTTCGCCGCCGCGGCAGGGAGATCCCACCGACTCCCAAGCCGCCTTCGCTGGAAAATATCGGCGAAACCTTGCTCCATTTGTTCTTGTATGGTGAGCAAGCCACTGCCCCCCCCGAAAAAAATAAGGTCATCTGCCAACTGGGCAGGATAACAGTTCCCGTCTGTACATGTTCAAAACGAAAACAAGCGCATTTTGAGAAACGGTTTTGGCGCTGGAGTGGCTACGTACATTCTGGTCACGTTAAACAAACAGGGGCTGTCCGCGTTTTGCTCATTTGGTGCAGAAAACATGTTTTGAGGAAACCGTTAATGACGTGAGTCATGAACAGACTGGTGCATGTGGGTGACTGGTGCATACGGGTACTAGCGAAGTTGGTTTGTCTTTATAGTATATAGTACATGTGTCTGAGGAACAACCACAAGGATTTCTCCTCCTTCACATGACCAACTCTCCCTCTTCCAACCCAAACCTTCCGGAAGACAAAACAGCCGCGGACCCGCTTTTCAGCCCGCCAAACAAACCATGGAACAGCACGGAACGTGAGCGCGGCCAAGCGACATGAGCGCGGCTGCAGAACCAAAGTATCCCATGTGCAGGGCGCCTCCCTGAATGACCGGCGCCGGACCTGCATGGCAAAGGCTTTTCGGCCTCTATATATTATAAGAATTTGTGACATGCGCGCATTGATATGGTGTGCCAAATCGTTCCTGAGTGAAGCTAGGAATATATCGTTTCACATTCCAAATGACATTGTTTCATCATGTTTCCAAAGGCATTTCGTGCCCGACTGCCGTGTCAAAGACCCGTCTTCCAGCATCCATGGGGCCCGAAGAGGAAAGAGAACTCAACGACTCAGTCTCAGGAAACGGCTGGCGAACTCGGAAGCATGATGAGGAACGCATGTGGGTTCGACCATGCCGAGTAAAGGTTGAACTCGGTTGAACCAACAAAAAACAATCCGAACCACCATCCAAGCAAAGCTTGAAAATGGCTGAACAAAACAACAGCAACTAAACCAGTCATTTTGTTGCTGAGGCACCCACCCAGTTTTGCTGGCAGCCGCAGGGGGATGCTTTGGTTTCGCTTCAACTGGGCCGAGGAACTTGCGATGAAGATGCTCGGCCGAGACCATCTGCAAAGCAACCGTAGTTGTTCTGGGTTTTTGAACATGTAGACTGACCTGATTTTTGAGTAATGCATGTGTTTTATCGTGCGAAAAAAACATACACACACATTCACTACTATATCCCGTTCTTTTCACACATGTTCATCCAAATTGACATTTTATGAAATTTTACTCAATTTGTGCTACGATGGGTCAACCGTTTACCGCTTGTGGAGGAAGGTAGATGCCATGTGTGATCCAGGGAAACACCAAACAACTTGGACTAACATCATCTTCCCTGTGAGCTCTCATAATCGCTGATTAGGGAATGTGTGAACATCCCTCTATATCCCACAATTCGTCCATTCAAAGTTGATGACCATCCCAATTAACAGAAGATCCGTCGATCCTGTGGACAGTCCTCCAGTGCACTCCGGCCACGACTCCGGCCGTCAAGTTGCCATGTCGCGAGCCCACTTGAAGGTGATGAGGGAGCCTTGTCTCCAACTGTGCCTAGGCCCAAAAGCACACACACAATCACTCACTCATTCCCTCCTTCCCTCCCTCAATCCGTCACACGCTCATCCACCTACCCTGAGTCTGTTCCTCGTTTCTGACTCTATCCACCCACCTGGCAACATTAAACGTTCAATGAATCATAACCCTCCCGAACAACCAAAGTTGGCTTCGTCCACGTCGCAAATGATCACCGCTCCCCAGTGAAGCGGACTCTGCGACCATCACTGACAATCACCAATTGATTTGTAGCTGATCTGCTGAACAACAAAGTTGTCAAATTAGAAGGTGAAAAAACTGAAGTTGTCAGTTGAAAAACTGGAATCTGTCAGTTGAGAAGAGTTGAATTTCTGTGCTTATGGGTGAATGGTTGGTTACAAACCATTTTTGGGTACATATTGTATTCGACAACGAGTACGATGACTACCATTGCAAATGCAACCGCGACGACGACAACTACGACAGCGGCAACGACAGCAACAACAACAACAACAACAACTACTACTACTACTACTACTATCACCACTACTACTACCACTACTACTACCCCTACCACTACCACTACCACTACCACTACCACCACCACCACCACCACCACCACCACCACCACCACCACCACCACTACCACTACCACTACCACTACCACTACTTTACTACTACTTTACTACTACTTTACTACTACTTTACTACTACTACTACTACTACTACTACTCCTCCTACTACTCCTGCTACTCCTACTGCCACTGAACGCTACTGCACCTGCTACTGCTACTGCTGCTGCTACTGCTGCTCCTACTTCTTCTACCACCACTACTACAACACCAACACCAACACCAACAACACCACCACCAACAACAACAACAAGGTTCACGAAAAGCCCGCGAGGTTCATGGACCATTCATGACTTGGATTCACTGCCCAGGAACTGAGAAAAAGCTAAAACATACTCACCATGCCAGGGGATTCACCCACAGGGAACAAAAACATAACCATCATAACCCACAGGTGGGGTAGTGTAAAAAAAAAACCGTATCAATTGCAATGTCCCGGAGTTATGTTATCGTCTTTTTTGCTCTTGTCGTGGGCTCTGTGGGCGGTGGGCTCTGTGTACGAAACAACAAAGTGCATTTTCTGGCTTTCTGTCGGTGTGAAAGCATCCTTGCTCGAAAGTCAACGGATGTCATCTTGTCCTTTCATTTTTCACCCATGTCCTTTCATGTCCCTTTCATGTTGCATCCATTTCCAAAAACGATGTCCTTCTTGCAGGTGATATGCTCAAAGTTGTCATGTGGGTATCCTTCCAATCGCTCCCATGTTTTTTTGTTTTTTATATGTTGTTTTGTTATCGTTTTGGAGGCCTGTGCAATCTTCCAATCTTCATGGTTTCCTGAACACGTGCATGTATAAGCTCGTGATCCGTTTCTTCATACTCTTATCGTTTTCTGGGCCAGCCATGCATGGGTATGGTTTTTTTGCTGGGCAGGCCAATACACCTGACCGCCCAAACCAGGGGGTCTCTAACCACCAAACCGAGCGGATCCACGGCTCCGCAGCCGAAGGACCTCTCCGCCCAGTGGCTTTGGGAAGCACTGCCTCGGAGCGGTCGCGACCTGGAACGGTCGCGGTATATAGGCGCCGTGTCGAGGCCGTGTCGAGGCACGGGAGGAAGGCGTCCTTTGCAAAGAGGGGGGGGGGGCTTGAGGGGGTGTGCTTTTTGGTGTTCAACTTTCCATTTGTTTAAGACTCAATTGTGTGTATATATATATCATATGAAAGTTAGTGTGTGTATATATATATTATATTTATCAGTCAGTTATAGTCAGTTGTAGTCAAAACATGCGTGGAGTTTGACACACATATATATATATCCTAGTACATACGACCTCTGTTCCTGGCAACTTCTTCGGCCCATCATCTATCATCATCGCTCACCCCGGCCAATGAACCATTGTTCTCCTGGGAAACCAATGCATTTGGTTTCTATATATATATATATATGGCTTCCTCCTTGGTAGAAATGAATTTTGCAATGCGACTATATATATATATATTTGTTTAAATGCAGTCTGAGTATGTCTGAGTCTATCAATAATAGTATCTTCCAATAACTACATATATATATATAATCACTAAAAAAACAACAGTGTTTTACCACCAAGTGGTTGCATATGGGGCAACAAATATGATAAGCTAGCGCTTGCATGTGGGGCTTCTCTCGATCCAAATCGCCCTTCGGACACATCACATTGACATCAGGCCATCCGAACGAGTCCCTGCGAAGCGATGAAACCTAAGGGAGTCAATTGACACGAGGCCGCGGAACCGCCCTCCTGGCGGAGATTGAACGACAGCGCACGCTGAGAGAACTGGAACCTGGGCACAGCAGTGGCCTACAAACCCGGTGGAAAGCCTATGTAGCGGCGGGAGATATGGAAAGCCACAATGGGGGGTTGATCTTGAAGATGTGGCAAACTAGGTTATTGCAAAACTTGAACCAAAGTGAAGAATCAAACAACAACATGAAAATCACGGATATAAAAGTGGAAGAAGTGGTTTGGAAGTGGTTTTTGGTTCTGTGATTACTCCAGTTGCGTCCCATGTCCCATGGAAAAGGGAAGGACATTGTTAGCTTGCACCTGAGATTCACATCCTGGGCGACCTCCAGTGAAAGACCCAAGAGGTCTTGGACGTTTCGATTCAACGTCACGAACGGACGTGCCAGTGGGAAAGCAGGCAGTATAGCCTCTTCGAAGGCACTTGGAGGCTCCAAGTAAAGGCAAATCATATCCATCAAATTGGAGCTTCAACTTGCCAGGGGCTCCAATTACAACTTCTGAAGCTCATCTTTGGCTCGCCCGGGTCACCAAGTCGGGCTTGTTTAAGTCTAATTCTAAAAGAACATGGGCTCCTGCAAACAGATCGTGCACGTCTAGGTGCCTCCCCAAAGACTCAAGACCCTAGCTGTGAAGCAAGTGACATGGGACATGGACGGTGCTCTTTTTTTTCCGACTCAACATAGCGGTCCGGCCGACACGGTCGCTCCGTTTGGTTTCGCGCGTCCAGGACACTTGCTCTGCATGTTTTTCCATTCGCAGTACCTCAAGTGAGACCCAACGAGGCCCCCGAAATGGTGAAAGCATGTCGCTTTTTGACCGCACAACTGGTTGGGTTTGGCGATTGCAACGGTTCTTTCGCGCAGAAGGCTACCCTCCCCGCCTTGTCTTCGAGGTCTTTCTCGCTCAAAAAATGGGTGAAGGGTCCCATTGCTGCAGGTCAATTTACCAGTAATTAGGGAGACCCCCTTTTTCAAGACCCCCTGGAAGAAGGGATAGACCAAAAGCCCATTGGTTGGAGACCTTTTTGTTAATATACATATATATATATTATATTTAAAACACACATGCACGTGCACACCATATACTCCCGGCTCTACAACCTCCTAAAGTTCCACCCCCAAAGTCCTCCAGCCTGGCTCCGAAGATTGAAGAAAAACCCGGCTGGGAATGGACATAGACCTGCCCTATCCTGCCCCGTTCAAGTTCCAAAACTATATAGTTAACCTGTTTCCACTTCTCGGATAAGTAGGGATAGCTCGTCAGTCACAAGTCTACATGAGTTCTTCACATCACCGTTTCAAGCATCCCTGAGCCTCACTCCTTGCATCATGAGCATCACTGGGACGACAATTCTTCATGTGCAATGGGCAACTGGGAGGGACTATGCTTTGTTTTTCTTATTCTGGATGTCTCCTGCATCACTTTACAGCTGATTAAACGTTGAAAGATTAAAAAAGATATATATATATATGTATAAACATAATATAAACAGATTATATACACTTGGCATAGCCTGGTCATCTGAACCATTCCTCCATTCTTCAAATCGCTTTGCAAGCTCTGCACCCTCTCCCAACACCCGGCACGCACCGAAACCGCGTGTGTTCGACAACACGCGGTTTCGAAGATCCGGGGCGCTTCATGGCGAGCATGAGCTCACCATTGGGGATTTCGTCCATGTCCTGGTTGGTGGTGTCAATTCACATTAGGTGGTGGTGGGTTCAATCATCCCAAGCCAAGGTTGAGAAATCGTCTCCAAACCACCACCCGGTCTGGAGATTGTAGCGTCTCCAAACCAGCACCACCCATGAGTTCGGGTAGTGCTAAGGATGACAAACAGATGGGACTTGTGGGGCGTGGGACGTGGTAGTGGGCTCTACAAGGTCTACAAACGATGCCGTGGTGCTGGTCTTTGCCGAATCAATGAATCAAGAAACAAAGCCATGACCGTCCTGAGCCCACATGTCCCTTGTGGGCTTGGATGGTCATTTTGGAGCCATACCCACTTGGAGTTGGACCATCTGTCACATGCAGGGACCGTTTTGAGCGCAAACTGGACGACCGCACCAAAGAAAGAACGGACAGAAATGGACAGAAGGTCGGAAGGTATTGGCCTAGGCATCAAGAACTACGGTCCAGAGGTTCGATGGCACAAGAGTTTCCGATGTTGGGTGGTTTGTATGGACCCCCCCATCTATCGATCGGACATCGAACGGTTGGGGTGCCAGTGCCGTCGAGCCTCTGATGGCCCACTGTCCAATACCTGGACAGGACCTTCAGTTTGGGATGCCCCATGACCAATGTAGATCCATAAGTAGCGTAGGGAGTAGGGTATTTCCAGGTGACGGTGGGTCCCGTCTTGGGGCGAAATCGTTGCCGGGCGAGCTTTCGGCTAGAAGACATTGAAGCAGGTCTACTGATTCTTCTGGTCGGTCAAAGTCACATACACCGTATTGGGACACTATTCAGGCGTGTAATAGGGAGACCCCCTAGGAAGAAGGGAAATACACCAGTCAACCTCTACCCATTGGGCCAGCGGTTCTTCAAATCAACATACACACCCATTCAGTCCATGTGAATTGCAACGAGAGTGCCGCCTAAATGAAGAGCATAAATCGAGAGAGCCCAGTCGACACCGCAGGTTGTGCCGAGATCCCCTGCCTATGCAGCTATGATGAGATCCCTAGGCTATGCATAAACATTACTATACCAAAACAATAGGCTTCATCGTCCACCTCTGGCTGTTCTCTTGGTCTTCTTGCAGCTTCGTCCTATGTATTACATGATAAAACATTAAAAAAAACAACAACAATAATAAACGTATATGAGAATGGCTCAAACATAGGAGGTACCCAAAGTACTGTTCAATAAACATACCAGCTGTGTCTTGCTTGCGGGTCGGAACACAAATGTCAGTCCATCATCTCTCCAAAAACAACACCCAATGGCAAGGGTCGTATTATACGAGGGTGCTTCACGCCTCGCCTCAAGTCCAAACCCACCGAAGTCGATTGGCACCGGCATCGGCACCCGGGCCACCGTGAAGATGATCAAGGTCTCGTCCGGCAGGTGCGGCTGGTCCAACTCCAAGAGCGACCAAAGGCATTGCCTCACACGCCGCTAGCAATGGGCGGAGGGAGCGGCACAATGGCGGAGGGAGCGGAGCTTCCAGCGCTGATCGAAAAGCAGAGTGGGAGAAAAACCGAGAGTTCAGCAGGAGAGTTCAGCTGATGCAAAACGTGCTGTTGACTGCTGAAGTCTCAAGATGCTATTGAATGCTTTTGATGGATGTTGAGGTCGAACCGAAGAGTGGAATGGAATGGTTGATGCCTGACTGGAGGGCCAGTTATATCGCTTTCGGGCATACTTCACGCATCTTCAGGCACTGCCTTCTGTTTGTCTTTTGATTCTTGACCAGATCCTCCACAGATCCTCCACCACGGATATCGGTGGATGCTGGCTAGCAATGTGCGGTGCCAGAAAAGTACAACAGGACAGCTCTGACCTCACTGATGTTCACAGAATTGGTCTCAGAGTCTCAGATGATGCAGGTGATCATTGTCCACCACTTCAGCGAAAGTTTGGACCATGATCACCCGTCTGAGACTATTTACAGTGGATTGAGAGTAGATGGCACAAACCCCAAGATGTCTTTTATATAGGGCTTCATATATAAACCACCTTTTGGGGATTGTGCCATCTACTCTCAATCTATACAGTATTTAATGAAACACTGCCAGGTCCGAGATGTCCTTTCGTACCCGGTAGGGCACGAAAAGGACAGATATTCGATCTGCAACTATACAAAGGGGCCCCTCTGGGTGACAGATCCCTTGAACGTGTTTACTGGGCCAAAGATTGAGGTACCTTCGCACACACTAGCAACTCTCCCCGAGCTTCAACAATCTACTGTACATGTGAATTTTCATCAGATTACTGCCGCTACAAACAGGCAGTTGCCGAACAAGCCAGCGACATCTTGAGCAAACCCTCCCAACCTTTGCATGAAAATTACAATCTTGAAGATTAATAGTAACAAGAAGCTACTAGGAACAAGCGCATCGCTTCTAGTAACAAGTGCCTTACTAGTAGTAACAAGGACGCTAGAAAAGTCCTAATCACTCCTTCTCCAGATCAGAAAAGTGGGCCTGTTCTGCAGGACCTCTGAATCTTCGTCTCGTGGTGTGCTTGTTGAACCAGGTCGGTGTGCTTTGAATCACTTTGACAGCACCCTCGTGACCGGTTCTTCGTCAGTGACCGAACTTGATCCCGTGGTTGGTTCGGTCACAAACAGGCCTGTTATAGGTCATTTGGGGATTCCAAAAAGGTCACTTGGAAGAAGCTGGCTGATGTATTTAAGTACAAAGCATGATTCGACTAGAAGAATTCCGGTGGCCATCTTTCTTCCAAAGAAGACAGTCATCAATTATCACGCATGTTCATCAAGCAATAAAGAACAACAAATACACTGAGATATTCTTGTTCAGCCGCCACTTGTGAGAGAATTCACTGCCACCTGATGAGGGAACGACAACGCGCAGAGGACTGCCGCGGGCTGCGCCGCATGTCTTTTTGCCCGCTCACATGGGTCCCGACACGTTGAATCGCCGAGAGGACGCCACCGGAGCTGTTGAACGCCTCTCGACTGACCGCCGGAGCTTGTTCAGCACTTGTTCAGCTTCTTTTTCAAGAGTCTAAACACCCTCCAAAAAAGAGAAGTTCGAACTGACCATTCAGAACAAAACATATCTACTTTGGAAACCTAAACACTGGAAAAAAAGGTGTCTGTCGAAAACCGTTAAGAAAAAAAACTAGGTTTTTGATTAGAACACATCTTTTGGCTAAATCCTTTCTTTTAAAGGGTTTGTTGTTGTTCCGGAGCGCTTTCGGTAGTGCTGCAAAGCAGCGGTGGAACCTATGATCAAACAACACTCCGGAGCGGGGCCCGGGCCTCAAGTGAAGCATCAGCAATGGTTTTCATCAGCACAAGGTTGTCAACTGACTGTTGTAAGATGAAGTAGAAGTTTAAGTTTCTTGGTTTCTACATGTATATGTAAAATGTTGAATCAGCCCCTCTAGTAGAGGAACTGACCATTCAGAATTAATACACATAACAAAATGGCTCTTGGCTGGTTGAATTCTAGGGTCATGGCATTGGCTTTAAGCTTTCTTGGGATTTGAAGAGCGTCCTTAACACAAATGTTCAAACAAAAAAAACATCATTGTTTCTACAGAAGACAATGACACCTACCTTCGAGGTCACACACCTCGAGGTTTGGCAACTGCATTAAACTGTTAACATTGTAAGGGAATGTAAGGGATGTGTACATGGTTGTAAGGCGTATGATGATGCTATGTTCTACCTTCTTTTTTGGACACCGATACCCTAACCCTAACCCAACTAACCCGAACCCAACCCCTAACCCCAACCCCTAACCTAACACCTGACAATAAAGAGAGGGGTAAACCGTGGTAAATACTATTTTTTGGGACACACTCGATCCTTGAAGCACTGTGGTCTTGGTAGAAGCAGGGTGCTCTCTTTGTTGGGGAATTTGGAGGGTGTTCCATGGTCTTCCTGCATTGTTCGAAGTTAAGAGATCCTTTCCTCAGATCATCGGCTCTACCATCGTCTACGATGGGCTTTCTCCCGAGAAATATGGCCCACCTCGACATGTTCTCGTCCTCTTGGCCTTCAACATGCTTCAACCTATCTCAAGCATGGCTTGGTCGCCTGAACGGCCTTCTGCACGCCATGTCACAGGCCAGGTGACGTAGTCGTCCAAGCGGACAGAAAAGCCATAGACTCGACGGACTCCTTCACTCGTGTTCTGGTAGAATCCTGGTAGATCTAGAAGAATCACGTTCTGTTTCCCCAAAAAATATGCCACGGCCACCGTCGCACGGTCAGACCGAGGCAGGAAGAGGAGTGTTTTTTGTTGGAAGACCTAGCGGTGCGTTAGTTCGCTGTGTCCCAGTGCTTCCGTTGGGAACCATTTATCTGAACACTGATGTCAAGGCCCACAACAAGAGACAACGAGGCAGAAAACAACAACAAAAGGGGCATGGTTCAGCCGCAGGAAGTCTAATCAGCTAGTGAATTCAACAAGCAGCTAGTCTAATCTGCTAATGTGCAAGACAAACACATGAACCCTGAAGACCTTTGAAGAAAGACCACGGTGACGGTTTGGCCATCCGAAGACCTTGACCCGTCTGGAGACCGGAGGCGACGTTCCCGGTGACCGTGGTGGGCCCGAGGGGGTCTAGAAATCGAGAAACATCTGCCAGTCCTATGGAATCCACATGGTTCTTCAAATGTCTCATGATGTCTTTATGCATTCTTCGATCTGAATCATCTTATTGATATCCTCCTTCGCACCAAAATCAATCCTCCGTCGCCCTTTTCACAGCTTCTTCGCGCCCGAAGAAGGGGGTTTCCCCACCGCACCTGGCCGTTCTTCACCGCCCCAGCAGATCTAGCTCTTCCACCAAACGCCCACGCGGTACTCCGAACTACACCGTGGTTCACTCCCCGCCGCCTGGGCGAAGGGCGTGGCGAAGGCGCCGTGCCGGTTGGGTTGGCCGGTTGGATAGGTCAAATAGGAGGCTTGGTGAACTTGAGCGCCGGTTGGCGCGTATCTTATGGTTTTGAACTAGGAACTCCTCCTCCGCCAGACTTTGGGCAGTCGATGTTGCTATCTGCGACCGATCCGCGGCGCCTTTGGCTTCGGTCGGACGGTCGCGACGTCCCGAGCTGCGGGGTGGACCGGTCGGCGGACTTCTGGCCGATCCAAGTTCTTCTGGCGGAAGGAGTTAGATATCCATTGAATGGCTATGATGGCATCTCCTCTTCGACCGAAGGTGTAGAACATGCTCCTCGTTAGGCGGAATGCGGAATGCTACAAAGGCAACTGAGCTAAGCTGTTTGCGATGTCCCTTGCATCACACAACCTATCATTTGGGTCGTTTCACGCTGTGAAACGACCCCAGTCTTTTGGGAGACTCAGGCTACGTCACGCCCTTACCACTTCCACGACGGGACGGACCGGCGCGACGGAACACCAAGCGAACGGCCGGCCTTGGGATGCTTGAAGGCCGAGTGGAACACAGTTTGCAGTGGTTTGGCTCCGGTCGCGGTGGTGTCGTGGTGGAATTGCCGGAAGACCAAGACTTCATCCTTGGTCATGTCCTGCGACACCAATCTCATGCTCCTAAAAGGAGGAGATTGCACCCTCAACATCCCCAAGAATGACATGTTACTGTGTGGTTGATCATGTTGGAGGCCCATCCTTACCTTAGATTGGCTCAGGGAACTGGGGGCGAGGGAAAATAGACATCACCCATTACGAGCAAAGCCAGGTGATAATCCTATTATACCCAAACACCCAGACATTCCATGGGACTGGAATATCTGCCTACATTGACCCCGACTTCAACCACCCCTCACGTGATTGGCCAATATGAATATGCCATTCCCAGACAGGTCTTGTGTGGAATATCCTGCAAGATCTATCTCCGTAGAAATTCCGCTTTGGCTCCAGCTTTGTGTTCACAGAGATGTTCGCTGCAACACCCGTGCACACCCGTGCACACCCGTTGCAGGGTAGAAACCGTCTAGACGAGGGGAGGGTCAACACGTGCACGAGGATGTGCGGGAGTTCGGGAATTTGCCAATTTGGTAACTCATACCAGGGGGGGTCCCCTATAGGTGCAAAATATCCCCTTAGCCTGTGTGTGTGTTATATTTTTCTTAAAATGACTTTATATAAGGGGTAGCCCGGTAGCCCTGGTACTTGGACTTCTTCTGGTTCTACATGGCACTGAATCCAGTGAGTCTGTGGTAGCCCAAAGTCTTTATTGTCCAAGCACACCCACTGATATACTCGGTAAATGCATTTAGTCTGTTGATGTCTGCCCAACAAGGCTTACCAGTGCTGAGTAGAAAGCGATTCTCGGAAGATGGACCCTTGGAAACTGGGACAACCATGCTTCTTTATGAACAGAGTCTGTAACAGAGTTTCCCATCCATCTCCCTCTCCCGTCCGGATAGTAGTACCAGCAATGATTGGAGGAAGTCTTCCTCAGAGCGGATCTGGAACAAGTAGCAAGAACCCTTCTGACGGTAAATGCTATCGAAAGATCTTCTACAACACGAGCAAAAGAAATAATGATGCCACAAATACATGCAAATCATACAAATACCGGGGATGCACAAACTTCCAGTGTTTACTCCTGTTTTGGGGATGAGCATTCTTCAATACACGCACCAGGAACGCATGTGTTCTGTTACAGTTACACTGTGCCCATTTTCAATGGTTCACTCGAGAAACGGAGATGCTGCAGGAAGAACTCTGATGTCCATAACTGGCAAAACAGCGGCCCGAGGAACCTGGAGAAAACATCCAACAGAGGTTGAAGAACCCGAACGTTCGACTATCCCAGCTCGGTACCCCAGGTTACGGTCGTATTTACGGTCACTGGATACCTCTCTTGGATGTACTGTACCATGTTTTTATCTAGATTCCCTGACCATATATTCATCGGAACATGAATGAACACCCCAAACACAACCATTCCCGAAAGACCTCTGTCTTTTTCTGTGTTCCAAGATGTTCCAAGTCCACTCATGCTGAAACACCCCACAAACCACGTGTGGTGTTGTTGCTTAAAAAGAGGTTCCAGCCACATCAGAGCCTTTTGCAGGCCCAAGCAACAGTCCCAGGCTGATCATTCCCTTCTCATCAAATCCAAAGACCTCCTGCGTCACTACCTGGCACTGTGGTGAGCACAGCACTGCCTAACCACAACACTCGGAGGGTCATAGGAGGTGAAACACCTGCGTCCTGAGGTTTGGTGTTTTGGGGTGGGTGCCAGGGAGGTCCCACCTTCCAATCTCTCCAGGTTTCTTAAGACCTGGCTGGTGCGAAATGGCCTGCAAGAGTTTCCTCAACACCAGTGGCGCGAGAGTTGGGCTTGAGTAGGTCAAGGGAAGAACAATCTTTGTGCGAAATCTAGAGAACATGATCCACCTCTAATTGATCCACATACCCTCTGAGGTGCTTGAAGATAGGCATTGAATCCCAGAAACCCCATAGGTCACCTTGCGACCAAAGAACGACTCCAGCGACCCAACGACTCGGGACATGGGACTAGATGCCGCCAGCCAAAGACCCCAGGTTTCATCCTGAAACCCTCCCAATCTATGTCAATGAGCCAGTCTCATGGATGGTCAAGACGATGGTTTTTCCCATTGCCATCTATGAGATGGACAGAATTTTTTGGGCAAGTCTAGACCCAAACTGTGGTCCGCACGACCCAGCATGACCTCCGGGGCATTCAGTGTTCGTTTTTGTCGGCCCGAAGACCAACCTGGTTGACCTCCACGTGGTTGGGGTCGCAAAGTGCCAGTGGGGTGTCCTGAAGGCAGAACACAGCCCTCCCTGGAGGGATGAAGAGTTCTTCAGGTGAGCTGAAGAGTTCTTCAGGTGAGCCCATCAGATAGGTGAGGATCTTCAGGTTGAGATGTTCCAATTTCTAAGAGTTCACGTTTTTGTCAAAAGACTTCGTTGGTTCCAGATGAGGTGAGAGGTCCCTAACCCTTCGTTTTGTGGGGGCCATCAAATGAGAGACAAACATAAAGAACACAAACAAAGAAGCTGGTTGATTCGAAATGGCCAAGCATGAAGAAACAACAAATTGACATCTAAAATTTAACTGCTTCACTTCCAGGACGACAAATCAAGTATCTCAACTGGCTATACGTATACAAATGTATACAACCATCCCTGGATATATAGTCAACACAATTGCAGTACTCATAAACCCCCGGAGGGCTGAAGACTTTAGGGACTGATGGTATTGGACCATCAAATGAAGTCAGCAGACTTCATCCATGTCTCACATCCAAAATCGATTGGTCTGGAACTTCCTAGAGTGCGCTTGCAATTGGGCCAAAAAAACAGGACATCTAAGATCTAAGAATTCCATGGTAGTCCATGTCGAAGTTGAGAAGACATTCAGCTGCTGGATCTGAAATTTTTCCCCACATTGGAATCTCCTGGACTCCTGGATGTGTTATGTTTGTTTTTCTCTTCTTTGCTTCTTCCAGTTAATGTCAAAATCTCATCCCACCAGGCTGGTCCAGGGTCCTTGCTCCGGTTCCTCCCCAGTCAGTGTGTCCGGCCGCTCCTTCACTGGGCCGTTCATCGGCAGCACGGGACGCCAGAAGTTGATCACAGAGAAACCTGATGGCTGCCGACCATGTGAGAGAGGTGCCAAAGAGTGCATGATAGGACATGCAGATGTGGCGGAATGTGTCTATAGAGTTACAAAAAACCTTTCATTGGAGAGAGTTTGTTTTCATTTAAACAAAAATCAGCCCCAAAAGTCAAAGTCAAACAAATCAAATCAAAAAGTTTCAGAACGTCAAAAATAAGTCAATTTGCCCAATCCGATTTTTTTAACGGTTTGACTTATTTTTTCTTCGAGTTGTTTTGTATTTTGTGTTTTTGATTTGTTTTGTTTGCGAGCAGTGGTCTATTTTTGTGTGTTTGTCTTGTTTAATGTCGACATGTTTTTTTGCTTTTCAATTTGATTATTTTGGACTTTGACTTTTCCAGTTGACATTTTTGTTTTACTTTTTTTGCATATTTATTAAATCAAGGATTCTGGCCTTACCATATGAAAGATTCTTATAACTATAGAGAGCTGGACTTCACACTGCAGCCGGATAAATTTGAAGCCCTTGGACGTGCTGGAGCTGAAGAGCACCAGGGTCTGGCCTTAGGCCCACCGAAATGCCAGAAGACAAGATATATACCGCTAAAGGAAACGCCAAAATGTCAGAAAGGATGTCAGGAGACAGTTTTTAATTCCGGAAGATATGCCAAATAGAATGCAAGAAATGAAGCACATTTTTTGACAGATTTACATGGTGGCCTGACATGTGACTTGGCACAAACCTCTGACATTTGTTCTGGTATCAAGTGTGGTACCCGTATGTGCTCTGACACAACATCCTGCATAAAGGCTAGGAATGTTCTTAAATGTTTTCTGACCTCCTTCTTGGCATGTGTTCTGACA
Source organism: Durusdinium trenchii (assembly GCA_963970005.1). NCBI lineage: Eukaryota > Dinophyceae > Suessiales > Symbiodiniaceae > Durusdinium > Durusdinium trenchii. The sequence goes on from CAXAMN010003224.1 coordinate 1,108,998, forward strand.
TTTCTCCTGCCAAGAAGTCTGACATGTGTTTTGCCATATCTTTTGGCACGTGCTTCTGAGATGTGCTCTGACATGTGTCTTGCCATGTATTCCGAGGTTTGCTCTGCCATCAAGCCTGCCACTGGTTCCAACATATGTTCTGAATATAGCTTCTGACGTACGACTTGGCAGTCTATAAGGCGATTCTTGCGATATTCTAACTTGCATTTTTCAGATATCCTTCGTGGCATTCTTCCTGGAATATCTTCTGGCATTCCACCATATATATTTCCACCTGGCATATATTATGACATCCTTTCAGGGCTTCTATTTGGAATATTTTTTGCCATTCACTCCGGCATATGTTTTGGCATATTCTGGCATGACATTATTACATTCTAGCCGCCGCATCTTCTGACATCCAAATCGCCTTTCGGGTTGGGAATCACTCGAAGTTTCCTCTCCCTCAGATTCCTTTGCCCTTGCCTTCATGGTAGACAAGGAATGTCTCCATCTTGGCTTGGTAGCCAGCGGAGACATCTATTTCACCGTTCACGGCCGACTCCTCGCTATGAAGGTTGAACTCAGCCTTAAGGCTGGAACGCTGAACTCTTTGTGTATCACAGGCGTAGTTGCCCAGGGCGCCCTGGAAACTCCTCAAGACCAATTGGGCCGCAGCTGCCACCTCGACCCTCACCAAACGGGCAGCCACTTGCCGTGCCTGTGGCGGTAGCCAGAGTTGCAATGCAGCAGCACCTGCCACCCCTGACGGAGCGAGCTCAGCCTGCGCTGGCCCAGGTGATGGCTCCGTCACCAGGGAATACAGCTTTGGCTCGTGCAACTGGTAGCCCTCCTCTTGGCTTTTTCGGTACATGTCTGCATACACGTTGCATCATTTTGGGACAGGTGTCCCCCATGATTAGGCCTATTACTCTCACAACACGTGTTCAGCAACGTGCATTTCAAAATGATGAAGTGGACACCTCTCTATGTCACATGATTTGACGATGCTAGTACCCAAAAACATTTATGAACATGACAAAGTGCGGGGGCCCTCTAAAGACTCGGTCGGTAGTTACCCCAAGCTTTGACCCCACACTTCCCCAGCCCCAGGAAAGTCTGCCCGCGGGTCAGCCCCCCCACCCGCCGCCGCCTCTGCCACTGCCGTCCCTCAACTTCCCTCAGAAGCATCCCCGAGGAGCGGCTGACACGAAAATCCCATGGACCTTTCCAGTGACTGTCCTTGAGATCCGAAGTAACATGGATTTTAGGCCAGACCTTAGGTATACTTAGGTCAGACCTTAGGGTCACCGACTCACCGACCAATCCTGGCTTCAAAGCTTTGGAGTAGGTCTTAACCCAGGTCGGACGTCGGCCAATCTCCAAGGATCGACCCAGGTCGGACGGTCGGACGGTGTTCTGTCTCGTTTGGTCGGTCGATTTGCTTGCACTATTTAGATGCTTCTGTTGCATCAGCTTAGGGTATGCTGATGCATAGGACTAGTCGTAAGGTTTCTTAATCGAGAATAGCCCTGAAATGTACGGATTCTCCCCTTCTGGATTCTCCACAATGGTCCGGCTGGCTAGTGCATCGGATCCAGAAAGATCCATATAAAACAATAGTTGGCTTTTAAGATTCTTTTAAGACTAATTGTTGGACATCCTCCTTCCTTTGATGAATTGAAGCCTTCATTCCCATCTTCTTTGCTCAAAGGTCTCAACTGTGTACCCCTCTTTGCTGTGTTTAACCCTTCAAACCACCGTACGCCAAAACCGCGGATCTCTGGCTTCTGATGAGCGGCTGTTCCAATCATCGAAGCTTAAACCAGAGAATTTCTGGCTCACACTGGCCAAATCCTCCTCGTCGCAAAGCAACGAGTCTTTCGTTCAGGCAGATGAGGAATCACGTTGAGTGAGGCAAGTGGATGATTATTGTGTCAGGCATATGAGACGAGACCAAACTGTGAAACGAGAGAATTTATGAAACAGTGGAGCACAGGAGCATCACCACCCAGAGTATGATCGATGTAAAAGGCATTTAACATGTAAAGCCAAAAAGGCAAAGAGATGGAAAAAGGGACTGCAAATGGAAACTTGAAACGACTGGAGGACCAAATATGGCCGGCCAGTGGGAACTGGGTCAGGACAGCCTGACAGGCAGAATGTGGGTATATAACAAGACGAGTGGGTCCCAAACCGAGGATCGTTCCACCCAAAAAATCCAGCATTCTGCACTCCGGCAGTCGGATCTTTCAGCACTCCCAAGCAGGTTCAACGACCTTCCCAGGACTTGAAGGATTCGGCAGCCTATGCCATTGGGCTCCTGGCCCACCTCCGTGGGTGCCCCTGGCCCGATTGGCCGCCAGTCCAGGGGGTCGGAGCGTCTGATCGACCGAGCATCGGGTTCCAAGCCAAAGTCTTGGTGCACGCCAGTGCCATAGAACGGGTTCCTTGATGCCCGGCGCATTTGTGTGGCAAAAAACATATGCAAGTGCCACCTTATGAAGGTGCTAGTGATTCGGAAGACAGGTGCTAAACCAATATAAGTGCACCCAAGTGAGTCGCTTCTAAATGAAGCATAAACACCGGGGACCTCTACAAAGTCTATTTTCAAAGTCTATGTCCATCATCTAGATCTCCATCCCAACTCAGCAACTATAGGACATTCATTGGGTCTATCCTATTACCTGTAACAGTGGATGATGATGGTTACTAAAGGCCTTGTTCAAAAATAGTAACAGTAATAATTGTTTACCGACTGTTACAGGTAATAGGACAGACCCTGGACATTCATCTTATATATGGAAGAACATGGATGGCAGGGTGGCTGTTCTTTGCTATGTCATGCTATCTCGAACCTCTTTGCAAGAACATACTTAGACAGTAGACACTTCTGGCGCAAACTTTTTGGTTTTTGGTCTGAAAGGCTCTTCTACGGGCATACCCCAAGCTATATCCCACACCTTCCTGTTCATCTTCCCCTTCGCAACGTGTGGATTCGGATGGGAGGCGTTCGGGGCACAAAACAGAAGCGTTCGGGCGGCCCATCGCCCTCATCCTCAGAAGGTACCTAACCACCTTCACAGAAGGTGGGACAGAATGAACGACTTGCCAGGTTGGCAATTGACACATGTACAACTGCATACTTGCTGAACCCCTTGTCAATGTCATGTCGGGTGAATGGCCGGCATAGTTCTCATGACTGGGTGCCACAACTGCTTAGTCTGACCATGTCTAGACCCTAGGGCTCCAACCATATCCTCAGAAGGTGGGCACGGACCCCCCCTGCCACCCACCACAACCATCTTCGAAACGGAGGCTGGCCAGGAGCCCTAGGGGGGAACTCCTTCACCTTCGTTACTTTTCGACTGCCAAATTCATCAAACCCGGAGAAGTCAGAACATGTCAAAACCGGAGACGGAAAAAGGCGGCAGGCCCCTTTGATTCCTCAACCGCCTGCACCATCCTGCGCAGACCTTCCAATGCAACATGCCAAACTTGGCTGGTTTTAGGGATGAAAAAGGCTGGAAAGAACACCGATTTTGCGCAGTTTGAAGATCTAGGTAACTATCTGGTGAACTTGAACCACAGGGGGCTAATATATGACTGTGAGTCATGCATCCATATATATATATATATACTAGGGTGAACTGACAAAAAGAGTTGTGACAAGTACCTCCAAATTGTTGTGGCTAAGTCAGTAACTCCTATGTCATGAATCTAAAAGCTGTATGTCATATCGGACCACTTTGGCCAAAGTCATCTGACCCCATATGTATATTTAATGTATATAGTATTCTTACACCCTGGGAGTACAAAACTACGTATACAAAGAATGGTCATTAGGTGACCCGAAAAAGAAAAACAAATACTTCAGTCGGTTCAAATATAATCTTTGGATTTCCAGGATGTGTATCAATGGTCAAATAATCTTTGGACTTCTAGGATGTGTATTAATATCATATAACTATACTATATAATATAGTAATATACCCAATATGTATATACCATATAGTAATGTATGGTGCATCATATATAACTATATACCATGTGCATGGATGGTCTCGGATGACCCACCGCCTTCGAGGTTCGCCAGACACCGCGTTTGAAACGCCGACGGTTCCGCTTCGCTCCGAGGGTCGGCCCGCCGGGGCCCCGCCGCAGCGCGCGGCTGGGGAAGTGGATCCTCAGCTGAGACGTTCAAATCGAGCGCCCTGGTGATGCTACTAATCACTGGTGGGCATTACTACTAAGTTACTAGTAGCAAGAAACTACTAGGTCACAAGTCACAAGATGGGATATATCTGGGAAATGGGTCCCACTTTGAAGGGGGAGACATGGCATGAGAGATGATGCCCAAACTGCTATACAGATATGGGTTGACGGTGATGGTGACTGTGTAGGACATGTGGGTCGCAAGAATAAACAAAGGAAAACACATGCACAAACGTTATGCCCTGCTCGGATTTGGGGGCGACTGAGGTTTGCACACACAAGAGTCAAAACAAAAAGACCTGCTGGGATTTGAGGGCACATGAAGTATGGTCAAATGTTTTAAAATGTTTCACTGTTTTCTTTAGTGGGCGGAGGTTGGCTTGGACTGGGGAGTTGTTTGTTCATGGCATGTGTTACCACTGATACCCTAACATTCAATGTATGGATTGGGGATTTTTGCGGATGATTTTGAGATTTCTCAAAGGTCAATGATATGCCTTTTCCTGATGGTCTGGGACACGCCGCTCCCTCAAGTGGGTACATGAACATACTATGGTTGGCGTTGATGGAAATCCTGCACCTCCCACTATAGAACCATTAAAACACTGTAAATACAGTGGTTCTTCTTATTTCAGTCATGATGTTTTTTTTCATGTCGGGTGCTCGGGATTGAAAATATAGACAGAAAGAGCACAGTGGTTTACAGCGCTGCTCCGTGGGCGATGTTTCATGGGTTGCATTCGATGCAATACACCCCTCGGCTACCCAAACAATGTTTTAATAAAACAGCAATCTATAGCCATAATGAATTATGAAGATTCACCAACCTTAAATCAAAACCCCAAGCAAAACAATACACGAAAAACATTCCCTGCCTATAGTGTTCTTTTAGCAAAAATCACCAGTGGGGATACTTTTTCCTACCTGTAGCATAGATCAAAGTTAGACAAACACCAGTCAAGTAAGGCCCAACTACCAGAACTGCTCCCCATAGTCTGCCTGAAAACTGCTTCCACTTGTAGGAGTGGCTCATCACCCCCTTCGGTCTTTCAAACACCGAACACTGCTTGTAGCACCGAGCGTAAGAAAACTTGTGCCCCAGCTATGCCAGAAGTGAGAGGTGAACTTAGCGGGTGGCAGTTTTCTCTGTGTTTGGTCTACTCTGCTCTGGTTTGAAAAATGTGATTCTGCTCTTGTACTTTTAAAGGTTTCTCTGGTGGCTTGAAGGCGCTTGATCATCCAGCTGTTAAACGAGGCCTAATTTCAAAGTTGGATTTGACTGAAACCCTGCTAGTCACATCTTTGGATCGTTTTTGTTGGGCTGTATATTTGCTTTTGGTTTCCCGGCATGTGGACGCGGCGCGCTTTTACGGGCAGTTGGTCGGTCCTATATTTTGGCGCAGCTCCCATCTTTTGAGCAGCCTGTTGGTTGGGGAGGTGCTGAGGGCTGGTGACCTGACGGCAAGTTTGTCGGCATTTGGTTTGAAATTGTCAATGCAACAAGCAACAAGAGTTGCCACCGGGGCAATGGCGTTGAGGGCCAATGCTCCGTACGCATGTTCAGGGGCGCTGCGTAACCACAAGTTGAAGATACAATTGGTCCTGGGCAGCGTGGAAATCAAAAGAAAGTGACTAAGGATTTGTAACCAAACTGCATATCCCTGGACAGGCAGCCATGTGGTAAAACTTGACCTGGTGCAGTTCTATGCGCGGCCCTGTTGTTGGGCAAGTAATTTTCAAGGTCTATACTGCTTGCCTAAACTTGGATCACCGAAGATGCGCATGTTTGAAAACACGTTGAGCATTTGCTTGCTTGCAAAGAATGCTGGTGAAAACTGCAAGCACGCCAAGCGGAGGTCGAAGCACAGAGGGCAGCTGTCTTTGCAATTTGCAAGTGGGATGGCAAGGCCAGAAGCACACCTTGGAAAGGAAAGTGGTTTGCTCCCAAACATGCCACGCTCTCAGGCTGTCGGGCAAGGGATGCCAAGGTCTAAGGTCAGTTTCAGGCAGCTTTCAAGCTTCAAGCCAAGGATTGTTCCTCACACCTGGATGATGCATTTGATTGCACTTGGCTTTGCTCACAGATGTTGATGTATGATCTTGAAACAAGCTGAAGTATGGAAAGCTTGCTTGCATTCTGCTGGATCTGTGCACTGTGCCACTGTGCCAAGCTGCAAGCAAACAAAGCCAGGATGAGCAAGGGCACGAATTGGATATGGTGTTATCGCGCTTTGTTTCTTTCAGAAATCAAAAGGAAATCAAACGGATTCAAAAAGAAGTCAAAAGGAAATCGAAGGGATCAAAAGGGCATCAAAAGGAATCAAAAGGACATCAAAAGGAAATCAAAAGGAACCAGAAAGAAATCGAAGGAAATCAAAAAGAACCGAAAGGAAATCAAAAGGAATGGAATCACAAGGAAATCAAAAGAAATCAAAAAGAACCAAAGGGAGATCAAAAGGAAATCAACAGGGTTCAAAAGGAAGTCAAAAGGACATCAAAAGGAATCAGAAAGAAAAGGAAATCAAAGTTGCACCATCTACCAGTCTCAAAAAACCTTTGCTTTTGGCCCAAGACCTGGCCTTTGGAGGCATTCTGATGTCAGAACCACAGATGGCGCAATGCCAACCAATGCATACAGTAGGTTTCAATTCATTCAGCAAATCTCACCAATATTTAGGATGCCCTGCACCATTTAGCGCTGCTGGGACGCTCCTTCAATGTCCAGATTCCTGAGCAGTCCTTCCGTTTGCTTGCCACCTTCTTTTTTCGGGATGGGAAAGAAAGAGCTTTGGGATGAGTGGAAGTGGAATGCGCCATCTACAGAAGCCACAAACTTTTGTTGTCAAGGTGCAGCCTTCGATCTCGTCATCTTTAATGCGCCGCTTGCATGATTTCTAGCTCAAAGACGATTCAATTGACATGTGGTGTTGAGCCATCTATGGCTATGCCGGCTACCCCCTGAGTTGCGCCAACAACTTTTACCCCGGTGTATGCATTTTCATGTTTGGAGCACATATCCCAGAAGCAAATCCCAATGGGGACGCAAGAAGTGGAGTTTCATATTTAGTAACTTAGTCATCTACATCCGAAGTTGATAACATGGAACTGAGAGGAGGGGGTGAACGAATGCCGCAACAGCAACAGCAAGAGTGCAGCAGCAACAGGAGAAAGCAGCAGGTTGAGCAGTAAGAGCAGCAACAGCAAAAGCAGCAAGCCAAGAACGCTCCATCGTTCGCTTCACGGAAGTTCGCTGGACGGGTTCTTTGAGTTTATGAAGCAGCAGCAGCAGGAGCAGCAGCAGGAGCAGCAGCAGGAGCAGGAGCAGGAGCAGGAGCAGGAGGAGTAGCAGGAGGAGTAGCAGGAGGAGTAGCAGGAGGAGTAGCAG
>CAXAMN010003224.1:1116586-1162504 GCA_963970005.1 Durusdinium trenchii
AGGAGTAGCAGGAGGAGTAGCAGGAGGAGTAGCAGGAGGAGTAGCAGTAGCAGTAGCAGTAGCACTAGTAGTAGTAGTAGTAGTAGTAGTAGTAGTAGTAGGAGTGGTGGTAGTAGTGGTAGTAGTGGTAGCGGTGGTAGTGGTGGTAGTGGTGGTAGTGGTGGTAGTGGTGGTAGTAGTGGTGGTGGTGGTAGTAGTAGTAGTAGCAGCCAAGTAAAATCAAGTGGAAGGAAAACAAACCAAGAACAGCATCAATACACATTGTTTAAGAGGGCCAAGACAAAAACACAACACAAACATAACAACAACATGTCACATTAACTTTGTTCTGCGAGAAAATAAGAAAACACTCATTCCCAAACGATCCATGGTGATATCACCTTTATAAAAGCATCATAAAAATAAAAAATAAGTTATCCAAAGTTATCCAAATATCATAGGCTCATAGGGCCAATTTATGCCAATTTGCTTACATGACATGGATGCCATTTGGTGGCCAAAGCGGCTCCGTCGTCTTGGGGATCAGCTCTTTGATGACACTTTCCAGCTCCTGCGGCGTCACGGTCGGGTCTTCTGCACCCGTTTGCCACGCCGCGGTCTTCTGCACCCGGTAGCGGGACGTATATCAAGCGTCAAATGGAACAAAGCACCGCACCTCCCAACTCCCAAGCGCGGTTGTTCATCTCACAGGTGCAGGGCAGGATGTTTCTGCATGTTTCTCCTTTAACTCGTGATGATTCTGTTGAATGAGTGAGATGTTCTAGGAGTTTGCCCACCTCTTTGTCCGCCAATGACATTGAGCCAAGAATCCCTCCAAGAATGTCTTTGAACTGGCTGATCCAGTCTGTCTTAAGGGATTCTGCTTGGTCAGCACCTTGCATGGATTTCTCCTCCCGTTCCTTCATCCCCAGTTCCGCCCCGACCCGGCCCGAGCGCCGCAAAGCGCACGAGCACGCGAGTGGTGCAAAACGAGCGCGTCCTACCATGTCCTACCAGGGAGGTTCCAAAGATGATGAAACTCACTCTTTTCGTGGAAGTGTTCCGTGGTTGTTCCGCGCTCCCACGAATGGCTTTCGCGCGGCACTGGGAGGCCATTGATCCACGGAACGTGAGTCGGAGGCTACGTGCGATTGGAACACCTCGGGTCAGCCACCCCTGGGATTGGTCAATCTGCTCCCCAGTGGTGGGGCGCCTGGCTTCACTCGGCAAGCTTTCTCTCTTCCAGCTTCTTCAAAACATCTCTTGTGCCGTACGCCTAGAAAAGCATTCTCAAATTCTAAAATTGAATTGGAGTTTCATTGATTTTTTCTTCTTCCAGGGGTTCGAACTGGGGAGGTCTCCCTATTTTCATACTCCCCCTGTGTTTTTTTGCTTGCTGATTTCCGTTTCATCTCGTCTGTCTCCTTGGCATAGATCTTCCTCACCGCCGTCTCTTCCTCCGTGGCGACGTTCACGCTGGTCGGCGTGGCGCTGCTACTCAGCCAGTCCTGGGCGCTCATCGTCGTCGGGTGCTTCAGCACCACGAAGCCATGTCCTCGATGGAGAAAAGGCGGGTGAACTTGCTGGTGAACCATCAGGATTGGCCATGTTTCCATTGGGAAAAAGGAAGTACAGTATATAGATGTTTGTAAATGAATGGGACTGGATCGTTGGAATCCGCACAAAAAAAACGTATAATATTAATGAAATAGTAGACGTCTTCGTTTTTGCGTTTTGTGTTCAGTGCCATGTACGATTACTGATATGCCATCATTCGCAAGATGAACATCCCCGTTGTTCCGGAGACCGGGAGCGGGTGGGCATCCCAACGATCGAACCGGTCGCCGTTGTGAATACCCTGGCATGACGTCATGCGAATACCTGTAGTAGCCGCAGGGGGGTTCGTCTTGGAAATTCATCAAGGGTTCGTCAGAGGAACACAAAGGTTGTGACAGGACTTGTTCGCAAAACAAACACATGGTTGCAGTTGTTGTGCCAGCGAAATCTGCCTCTTTCATCGACTTATGATCGTGCGGTTGTCTGGTCCGCTGGTCCGCTGGTCCGCCGGTCCGCCGGTCCGCCGGTTCGCCGGTCCGCGGGTCCGCCGGTCCGCTGGTCCACTGGTCGCTGGTCCGCCGGTTCGCCGGTCCGCTGGTCCGCTGGTCCGCTGGTCCGCCGGTCCGCTGGTCCGCCGGTCCGCTGGTCCGCCGGTCCGCCGGTCCGCTGGTCCGCTGGTCCGCTGGTCCGCGGTCCGCTGCTCCCCTCCTCTCATGGATGCGCTCGTCCAGTGGTCCGGTCTGCGGTTCCGGTGGTCTATAAACTGGACATGGAAAGATTTTTTTGTTCTTCAGACAGCAACGTTAGGCAGCGTCTGACAATCAACCTCGTTGGGCCTGCCCTGCAAGCATGATGCGGCGGAACGGAAGCGCCTCACCTATACCTGGGGCTTGAAGCCGAAAATCAGTAACAGAAGTCACCCTCATTGAACTGAAGTGATCATGCTTTGGAATGCCCACCAGAATCTCTGATGTACACCGTGCACCCTGCTTTTTCCAAACTTCAACGCCCCCATCCCTGGCCACCGCTCCTGCTAGTCTAGCACCACAGTGTAGGCGGCGCAAGGTCTGCCTACGCTGCTATTGTGGCTGACAGGTCTGCAATTGAGGGAGACAAGTTCGGATCTAGATTGTCATGACCAAATTCTGGGAAGGGCTCGGCGGGTGGAATACCTACGGGTGGATTGGTTTCACGCAGGTTTTGCAGGACCCACTTGGCTGCCTGCACCTGAACAACCAAACACCTGCGGATGAGCTCTTTTCACACTTCCTTAGCGACTGTTGTATATCTCCACAACGGCTCACTCCTCATCTCTGGGCCGTTTGCGCCGATCTTCCTGGCGCTTCCTTTCCTGGTTGCTGGATGCTTTCTCCATGGCGGCCACCAGCTCCCGCAAAGTCAGCCCACAAGCCCTCATCAATTCATTGTGGTACTTCACCTTGCCCTGCGCTGTGTCTGGGATCACTTTCAAACACAAAGTCTCACCCTGGAGCTGAAGGATGCTGGAATGCTGCTCTGCGGCTGCCGCCATGACCGCTGTCCATTTCTCTTTCGGAAGCGCTTTGCGGCGGCCCTGCTCCCTGCTGGTGCGCATTTTGTCACACGCTTCTTTGCGAGTCATCTTTGGCTTGCCGGTCAGCAAGGTGTGCTTCAGGATTGCCCGGTCTGTCCAGTGACGGCTGAAGAGACCGTCAGGCTGGACTGTGACGCCATTCTCGCCAAAACCAAAATCACTTGCCCGCACTTCATCAAGAACCAGCGGCTTTTCGCCTGCGGGTGGATCTTGGGGCGGTAGGTCCTCCACGACTTCGGCCACGCTGTCTGGAGGCCTTTCAAGCGAGTTGGGCCCAGGTTCCGCATCTTCTTCTTCAGGTTCAAGTTCAAATTCTTCTTCCTCGCCAGCTTGGGGAAGTCGAAGTCCGGGACCATGCTGGGTCGAAGCAAAATCTTCCGTCTGATAAGGAACACGCAAAGTTGCCAAATCGAAAGCAGGTTGCGGACTTGGCTGCTGGGGAAAATGGTCTGGGCTAGCGGCAGCATCTCCCAAAGCAATATGCTTCAGCTTCTGGACCTGAATTCGCGAATATAGCGCCAACCACAGATCTTGGGTTTTTGAAAATAAACAAACAAGAAACAAAGTGCCAAGAAACCAATTGGAGCAGAGCATAGGCCCTTTGGCAATGATCTGGAGTGACCTGCAAATCCCTCCGTCCAAGAGCTTCAACACTGTGCGCACCCACAAAGATTTCAAACACCAGGAGCAAAGCCGCCAAAACTCCCACTTGCCACGGAGCGGCTCCAAAGCGAGCGCCACCCTGAACATCCCCTGATTCGCGAGACAGATGGGCTTGCACATTCATTCCACCTTGGTAGGACATGTGCCAAGACTCCGCCTCCGGAGTGAGGGCAATGACTTGGTGAGGTTGGTCGAAGTAGGCAGTGACTCGGGAGACAGCGGCCGTCAGGGAGCACTCTGCTGGAATGGCAAAGCTTCTGTTGGCAACGCGCCACTGAGCTTCAAACCCAGACGTCGACGCAGGAGAACGTTTGAACCGTAGGCGGCTCATCTTGCCATCCAAGAGCCTCACAGGGTACCCATCTTCTGATGGGACATAGTCGCCCGCTGCATTCTGGGTGAGCTGCACTGCTTTTTCATCTTCAAGGCCAACGTCTTTCCACTCCTGAGCAGCGGCATCTGGCGAAGCAGCCTCTTTGACTATGCCCAGCAGTGCCGCAATTTCGGCTGTGAGAGGAACCCATCGGTGCCGGGAAACTCCTGCGCTAAGCAAATCCAGCAAAGAATGTGAGCAGATTTTACAGAATCCAAAACGCTTTAACACAACACCCATCGCGCAGAACACCTGTCCTGGAGGGCAACAGAAATCTGCCGGCATGTCTTCATGCGGCTGCACAGGGCGGCCAGTGGAGATGACAAACCGTTCTTTGGTGGAAGCTGCGTGGCAACCAACCTCACCTCTTTCCATAGGGATGTATTGCGCAGGGTGCATATTGCAAGTGATCCCCATGCTAACGGTTCTAGCAAGCTTCTCTCCATAGCTCCCATTCGTTTTCGTGGCGCGAGCGCTGGTTCCAAACTGCAAGAGCTTGTTGAAGGCACTCTGGTACGGGTTCACCCTTGCCTTGGCTTTCTCCTTGGATGCAGGCCCATCGGACAAGAGACCCAAGCTGAGCAGGAAGTCGTAGGCCTCATCAAAATTCCCCAGCAAGCCAAACCAGCATCGGCCAGACCAGTCTCCGGGCAACTTGTCAGCATTTCGGACCTGGTTCCAATCGCCCGAGCATCGATGGAACCACTCCTCAGGTGTTGCGCTGGCAACCATTGCGGAGAATAGCTTCGGCTTCAACCTGGCACAAATGGCGGGCTCGTTTTTGGTTAGAATTCAACACCTAAAACTTCCCAGCCCCCTGTTTCAACAGCCCGCTCACACCTGTGCTGCACTGGCGCAGGAGCGCCTTCTTCCACACAATATGTCGCCAGCTTGGACTCCGCGTTCGTCAAGATGACTGCGTCCAACTCCTGCCCACAAGCCTCTGCATGTCCTGTCAAGGATGATTTTCTCGTCTGGGCGTAGTTGACATTAATTGCAACCAACGTCAAAGGCGATGGCGAGGTAGCAAAGACAGCCACTTTGGCACCGTTCACAAGAGCACACATCAGCGACAAGCAGTGGAGGGCGTAAGGAAATTCTGCATGGGCTGCCCTAACAGCGTATGTTTGGCAGAAGCGGTGCCCAGCTTCTCCAAGGATGTAGCTTGGGTCGAAGCACTTGTCCACTTCATCCCACATCAAATTCATGGCAGGGATGTACTGTCTGTCTTCGTGGGCTCCAGACAAGGGCCCCAGAACTGACGACATGGCTTGGCGCCACCGAGCTCAGAGCAGACGCGGCTGTCACGGCCATCATGCAAGGCTTTGTTGGAACACTTTAGTCAGACTTAGTCGAAGCTACACAAAACAGTTTGGTTTCAAAGCGAGGCATCTGCACATGCGCACTGACAGAGTCATGTACCGCGTGATATGTAGCCGTTTGAAGCAACAGGTCGATGCAATGAGCGGGTACGACACACCATGAATTTTCCATTCCACAGCTTCGATCCAGTCTATAAGGCACAGGCCGCGCTTGAAATCCTAAATCTTAACTTTAGACTGTCAGTCGGTCCCTTCCAATGCCGCAGAGCCGGCGACCTCCTCTGGTCTGTAGCCTCCTTGGAGTATAATTTCATTGTGGCTCCACGCCATATCGAGCAAGAAGAATTGGAAGCCGTGCTTGTTCATGTGCTTGGTTTGGTGCTTGTACTTGCTCAACCAGGTAAAAGTGAATTCACAGACCGAAGTCCGAATGCCTTGAAGAAGAGAAGCGTTTGCAGGCAAGGCTGGGTCGCACGTCTCTTTACACCAAGCATCGGTATGGCCAGCCATGTGGAACTTGTCGCACACGTACTTCATCTCTGGCGGGGCTATCTGGGCAGCAGCTTCTGAATCCTGCGCATGGGCAATATAAAACGTGAAACGCATTCACGCAAGAAACAACAGAACACTAGCACGGTGCTTATAGCTCTCACTGCCCAAAGAATTTCGTGGCTTTGTCATCCCCTTTGAGTTTCCGTCCTGGGCGCGACGAGCCGCGTACTTGTGCAAATGGCAAGCATCATCGTGGACCACCACGCGAAGGGACGGCAAGAGGGCTTTCACAGACGCCAGACATAGGTATCTCTGGCTCAACGACTCACAGCCGTAGATTTCTTGCATGTGCAAAATCAAACCCTCAGACAAACACGCGCACAACATTCCAGCAGATTTGGCAAGCTGCCTTTGAGCAGCGCTGCCTTCCTTGTGTGTGCAGCAAGTCACGCACTGCAAATCTGTTGGGTCGGATGAGCGCCCAATCTCTTGCAACGTTAAACTCGCAAGCATCGAAGGTCCAAGCGATGAGGAAGAGCCGCCTCTGCCGTCTGCCTCCTCTTCTCGCCGTGGGCGTTTGCTGGGTTTCAACTTCGCCTCGCCCACTTGCTGCAAATAGTTGGACAGGACAGACGCTGGAACTGCAGAATCGGATACCCAAGCTTCTCTTTGAGGCTCCACAGTCTCTTTCAGCAAGACCATCAAGCACTGTCCGTCATTGATGAGCTTGTGCTGAAGAATGGTCACTTCCTGAGGCAGAGTGGCTGAAAAAGAAAAACCTTACCCATTTTTGCGGTTGGAAATGCTTTGCCCCCCCGCCTGGAATTGATCATCTTGACTGCAATGGGCGGGACAGAAGCATCTCCGAAAAGCGGGAGTATTGGCACAGTTGTGGCGGACCACCCGGCGCAATTCCTTGGAAAAAGTTTCTCCGGCCAATGAGGCTCCGCAAACAGCTCGACGATTTTTTGCATTGCCATCGAGCACAACAACGTCACAGCGCATCGTGGCTTTTTGGGCTTCCTCCAAGGTAGTCCTGCCAAATTCTCTTTGCAACTGCGGCAAGAATAAGCCAATCATGTCCTCCATGGGCCGCAAGAAATCAAAAGATGCTAGGTCCAAATTGCTTTGGTGCACCCGGGTGAGGAGACGCCAAGCAAACCACCCCTGGCTAATGAGAAGCCGCAATCGAGCTGTTGGTAAGAGATGGAGCTGGGAATTGTAAGCTGCCTGCGCGCCGAGCACATCTGCTTCACTTGTGAAAGACGCATGTTGCCTCACCATGCGTACGTGAAACTGTTGCAACCAGGGGACACTGAAGCCGAAGGTGGCGGACAACATGAAGCAGTTCAACTCAGGTAGCTCTCCTGCAAAATGATGGCACCCACTCCGCACGGTATAGTTGTACCACAGCAGCACACCAAAGTCTGGACAGGAGGATCGCCGACATCTCAGTGGAATGTGTTGTTTCTGGACCAAACCCGACAGATCTACGACGATAGCTGCAGCAGCGGAGCTCCGACATTCAGCAAGTCGTCCTCCGCACCCAGGGCAAGCAACAAGCTGCGGCACCAATTCTTGAGCTTTGCTTTCCCGGCCGAAAACAGCAACCCTTTGGTTGAAGAGCGGTTCTAATCTGGTCGCCAAATGATGGACTAGTTCTGGCGAAATTTGCGCAGCCGGGTCCGCGTCACAAATGGCTTGCGCAAGGACCCCATGGCACTGATGCTGTGGATTCGTCATTGCAGCTGCATGAAAAAAGAAAAAGCTAGATTGATGTTTGCTGATAGCAGGGTGGCTTGCGGGTCTCGCGCTTGCAATCGGCAACTTGCATACTTGCATGCTGGTTCAAAAGCAGAAGCACGGTAGATGTTTGCAAGTCATGTTTTCGACCGCGGTTGCAATCATGCGCCGATGAAAGAAATCAAGAGACAAGGCCAGCAGCTTGAGGATGAAAGAAGACGATGCGGCCAAGTGAAAAGGCTCATGCCATGGGCGACACAGGCAGCAAGCTGTTGGCAAAGCGATTGACTTCATTAGTACAGCCAGACGAAACTCCCACCGCGCCTCCAAATGCCAAGCGGCGAAGCAGCAAGGCGAAGCCTGACCAAGGACGCATTGAGTGTCCCGGGCTGAAACAGTAGTAGCAGCAAAAACAACAAGAACAACAACCAAAACACCCATCACCACCACCATTATTATCTCCGCTGGTCCGCTGGCCTGTTAGTGGCGCAGGCAAGGGTGGGAAGGGTGGGACTCTATGTCAAGTGCTGACGCCCGCTGGTCCGCTTAGCCGCTATCCGCTGGTCGTTGCCTGCACTGCTGGTCCGCTCGTCCGCTGGTCGCTGCTCCGCTGGTCCGCCGAAGCTGGTTCGCCAGCCTGCTGGTCCGCCGGTCCGCTGGTCCGCCGGTCCGCCGGTCCGCGTGTCCGCCCCAGTCCGCCGGTCCGCTGGTCCGCCGGTCCGCTGGTCCGCTGGTCCGCCGGTTCGCCGGTTCGCCGGTCGCTGGTCCGCTGGTCCGCCGGTCCGCCGGTCCGCTGGTCCGCCGGTCCGCCGGTCCGCCGGTTCGCCGGTCCGCGGGTCCGCTGGTCCGCTGGTCCGCTGGTCGCTGGTCCGCCGGTTCGCCGGTCCGCTGGTCCGGTCCGCCGGTCCGCTGGTCCGCTGGTCCGCTGTTCGGCTTGGACGGTAAGGGGATCGTGAGTGCTTTCATCTGCTCGATTTGCCAGGGTGGACTTGTAAGAGTTCCCCGACTATCACATGACATGGCTCTGGACCATATAGGAATCCTCCAAATCTTCCTCGTGAAGGGAACATGAACATGAAGAGACGCATGGCGGATTTCTAGAAGAGGCTCTTCTTTTCGAGTGGCCCATCAGCTGGACCCCAACCAACCCAAAGTCCCTGTCAAGAAGGTGAACCCTGAAGACACGGCTGTAAGGTGTATAATGATTGTTGCACCTACTACACTCATATTGATGGAAGATCATGGAAGTGCAACATGGATGAGCATGGCCCAGACATGACCCATTTATCCATTTCTCTCTACAAACACGGGGGTTTTCCCACTTCCATGATGAGTTCGATAGCTAAGTATTACGACACAGTCCACGGAATAAACGTGTTTCTCTCCGCCCCATCAACCGTTGTGCAACACATCCACATCAACCCACTCATGTGCGACCCCCATCCACATCAACCCTCACCGGACCGTGCTGGACGGTCGGCCGAAAGCATGGTGGTCTGCATGGTCCGAGCTGGTCAAAGCAAACTTCAAGACTGGTCTCCGACCAGCTCCCTGGAAGACAACCCACATGGACCCTGAGGTCGCCAAGTTGATTGGTCACTCTTCCAGGGGGCCAGGGTCCATGTGAGTTGACTCGGGAGTGTAGGCCTTCTGGTCAGATCAACATCTTGATGAGATAGACTGGGCGTCATTCCCGCTCCTCTTGGCTCCATGGTCCATTGAGAAAAATCCCTTGCCAGGCACCGCAGATCGTCAATTCATGAATCCCTTCTAGGAGGAGTGGTTTTTCTATATAGTATATAGACGTTTCTATTATAGATGTTTTGAAGGATTAGATTCTCAGTACTTCTGGAAGCCCTTCTCGGCTTCCAAGGCACCTGGTGTGACCCCGACCGGAACCTGCTCCCATCCCATCTCGGCCAAAGCAGCGCTCGAAAAAAGCTCGCTTGCTCAAGCCTTCCTGGCTTCGAGTGGGTGACACCGTCCCCACCGACGGAACCGACGTCCGTTTTGGGAACCGCGAGCAGCGCAGCGCAGTCATGGAAACGACGACGAACCGGGACCCGGTCGACGAAGAACAGATGTCGGAGTCATTCCACGGTAGAGATGGAACATGTAACAAACACGTGAACCCACCAACCACCAAGGTCCACGGTACCAACATGCCAGGGTTGAGAGGCACGTGAATCTCGATTCGATATACCTCAGCCTCTGTTCCAGGTTCCACACCATGATGTTCATGGCAACTTTGCAATATGTTGCAGACCTCCACGTATACTGCCTTGCCTTCCCTTTCAATGTCCTCGGTGGTTCTCTCTTCTCCCTGTGTCCTCGATCTCTTTCCATTTCCCTCTTTCATCTTCTCTCTGTGTCTCGAAACCTCGATTTGGCTCCTCGAAAACCCTCGAACGTCTCATCCCTCGAGAAGCTTCACCTCACAGCACCCACCCCGACGACAGCACAGCCGCAGGACCCTCTACGGCAGTGGCGCTCACGTGACACGGCAGTGGCATGCCGCGCCTCTTGCTCCTTCTGCCGGGCATCATGGATGGTCACCGGCACCGAGGTCTGCTTACTGGCGCGAAGAAGGAGTGAGGAGTGCGATGGCACTTCAAAAAAGACCGGCTTTGGTTGTGAGATGACATACACCTGCAAGGCCTGTGTACCTCCGGTGGTGAGCTCTTCACAGTCGCTAGGCTCAAAGGTTTTTGGGGAACCTCGGCGGTCCAAGGGCCTCATGGTTCGGAAGGTCTTCCGGCAGCGCTCCGAACAGGGCGGCCAGCAGAAATAGGAGAGGCAGGCGTTCAAGCCCGTGAAGCAACCTGAGCGACCCGCTGGACCCTCGCAGCCAAGAAGGCGGCCCGCATGCCAATCCCAAGCCAGCGACACCGAAACGGAGATAGGCCAGGAGCCCCAGGGTCTCTTCACCATCATTCTGGTGTGATAACTCTTCAACACTCAGAGTCCCTATCAACGCTGCCCAGAAGCCGAAGTCGACGAAGAACGGTTGCCCTGGCGCCTGTTCCACCTTAGAGCTCATGCAGGTCCGGTGGTTCTCAGCGATGTACATATTATCAAGAAGAACTTACAAAAAGGAGTTGCTACTGGACTTACTACCAACACCCGACGCCACAGGTCTCCAACATGATGGCTCTTGCAGACTTCAAAAAGTCGCAGGAGGTGACCTGGCAGTGAGGGTGCTGGTATATTGTTGTGGAGTGTCTGTATTTATCAAGGAGTATGTGAAGTTGGTGACTTTCTCGACTTTCTCAAAACCTGGGGATTGGGAGGTCATTTGAATGCATTGTCTGC
Organism: Durusdinium trenchii; assembly: GCA_963970005.1. Classification (NCBI taxonomy): domain Eukaryota; class Dinophyceae; order Suessiales; family Symbiodiniaceae; genus Durusdinium; species Durusdinium trenchii. The sequence goes on from CAXAMN010003224.1 coordinate 1,127,601, forward strand.
AACCACTATGTTCTTGATGCTGATACAAACAAGAACAACCACCTTTTTTTTTAAGCCGATACTGTATACTGATATTCCTGATGCTGCTTGGGTGTCCGCGACAAACATCATCACAATCAGCACCTTGTTTGTCACAGCGCTCCCTTGTGAAAGAAGCCTTTTTTTGGCCTATAGTTGCCACCTTTTGCTGTACACTGTAGACTGTACACCGTCAAAAAGACGTGCATCATGTGGTCGATGAGGGTCCATGTGGTAGGCTCGCTCCCCGTGGTGAAGATCGACGCATGACGTGGTCAAGATGCGTGAAGAGCGATGGATGTGGAGAGGGATCAAACAAAAGCGTGTGTATCTCCCGGATCAAAGGCTTATAAAACAAACAGCCTACAGCCGTGCCATGTCGCAGAGAGGCTATTATGGCTACCTACGGAAAAAAAGTAGGAAGACCTACCAAAGAACTCGGGAAAAGGACAAATAGACTAACACTCGCTGGTTGCGGGCTCTCCCAAATCTATGTCCCTTTTCGATGCAAGGCCAAGGCACTTCCTCTCGGAAGAAGCCATTCAAAGTCGCCACACAGGCCATGGCGAAAGCTGTAAAATAGCCTACCCAGTTGCGCACTGGTCTTCTCCAAGTGGCCCATGTGCAGAATGTTGCTTACTGGTCCTCTCTTCATCCGCTTCATCGCTTCACTTTGTTGGGGTGCTGTATGTTTTTCTGTCCTTTCTCCACGAGCCACCGAGTCGTTTCAGTAACTGGGGAAGTCTCCTGGTCACTCCAGTGAGGTTCTACATTCTTGTTAAGCTTTATATCCCATGGCCATATGGGCTTGGCAAATCTCGGCAATGAATGCTGCATCCGAAATTAGACATCACTAAAACCCATTGGATGAGGATCCAACTGGGTAGCACCAATGCGCAAAGAACTATACATGCTGGTACATACAATGCACACCAGCTCGCAAAGTCGCAGAGATGGGCCCACCAGACTGGAGTTCTTGGAACCGGGCGGTGGAAAGAGCCGGTGTGGAGGTTGAGGATGCGAACGTGCCTCTTAACTCTTTGAATCTAGGTCCCAAACGTCCAAGAGGGGCGCCGTCTTTGAGGCGTGAAACAAGTGAAACCGCCTGAAGGCATTGCTTCTGGACATGATTGACCACTTGGACTGGACTAGGATTCGCATGATTCGCATCCTGAGAGACCAAAGGCTTCCCCCCCAAAAGCTGTCTGGAATCGACTGTGACTGGGATTTGTTCACTCCAAAAACACAGTGAAGCCGAGAAGCGCCAACGAAAACAGCGTGAGCCACTAATGGTAGACTTGGCCTTCAGCCATGGCCCAGTCAGCCTCAGCATCCTAGTAGCCCAATGATGGATCGAAACGAGCTCAACAATAAATCTGTTTTCGGAAGGGCTCCCTCTTCCGATCTTGGACCACTAGACTGGGTGAGTATACGATGGTATACGTATTGCTCTCCAACCATCGAACACCTTTGCAGCACAGAGGCCCCGGGTGTCCTGCCTCCGTCCCCCCGGCCTCTGCCGGGTCTCGATCGCCCAAAACACCTGGGTCTGCGAGGTCCGCGAGGTGATCACCGCTCCAAGGGGTAACACGGGTGGGTCCTCACAAAACCCTAGGGATATCTAGGGATCCAAGTGCCTTCTCAGGTGATTGGAGACACTGTTATGTAGGTGCCAGGAGGGTCCAGTCGTACCTTCTGAGAAGGTACGACTGGATTCCTAGGACAAAAAAACATGGTGGGAAACCCAACATGGAAAGATGATCACATCTGCAATCTATACTCGCTTCACCTGGATTTAACGGATTTAATATATTTGGCCTGATGAACCGAGCAATACAAACCATGCAAATTGTTCTGTTTCTGTAGTGAACTTTGAGTGGTGACCAGGGTTCACCCTGATCCAGAATGATCAGAATGGGTTCTGGAGCCTCCCAAACAGCAGTCATGCCCAGTCCGCCCAGTCCATGAATGAGTCTATGCAAATCTTCCTGAACTTGGACGGTGCAACATGCGCAAAATGCGTGCACATGCACCGGACGACAGTGGGTACCAAATTGTTTGAACAAGACGTCTAGAAGCGGCCCAGGACACAACACCACATAGAGTTTTGGAATGTAGGACAAATAGAAGGCTTGTGGATCTCCAGCATTTTCAGGTGCTCCGGGTCTTTTTCTCTAACCAAATCGGATTCCATGCTCCTTCTAGTCCGACAGATCTATGATCGGACCTGCCGAGCGTCTAGTCCGTCCGTCCAGCGGCCTGTTTTTGGCCATGTTGAGCACGAGTCTCGTTGATGGCTTTGAGGTAGTTGGAACCTGAGACACGACCGGACCGACGAAACCGATCGACAGAAAGGCCGAGCGTCGGCCGGTCAGCTGCCAAGCAATAAAACCCTAGGCCCAAGGCCTCAAAGGCCTCATTTTACTGGAAATGATCATACAAAACCAATACTTAAGGAGGTTAAAGACCAGGTTTTACTATGTCAGACTGAACTTGTAGGGAAAGAGAAGCTGACTTAGGGAGGTCAAAGCTACTACCCTATTGGAGTTGTGCTCGGGAGATAGGTCAAACCTACCTGTACACAACCCCCCCAAATCACCCTGATCATGAAAAACAACTTCTGTCTAAGTGGGTTTGAGGTATCAGTATGTTTGCTATCATCCCTGCTTGGTGCGTTCCTTTCAGCCCAGGAGCATCGTTCCATATCCAGGTAAAGCGTGGTGTTCTCAAACGCCTGCAGCTCTCAGTGTTCTCAGCTGCCCTCTGTACGCCATTGCGTCTCCAGTATATTGTAAAGTACCTATGACTGACCAATAAGTTCCCACACTAAACTACTTAGTAACTAGATCTCAATATAACCCTGGTTAACGATGATCGCCAAGGATTCATCATCCTAATCTACCAACCCAGACTCAGTCCTGTGGACCCTGACTGTCCTGAGTCTCCCTGGGTCTCATGCAGCTCCACGAGAAAAAGGCCCCAACCATTGGCATCCCTGGCACCGTGCGCACACCTTAGCACCTTCATGAAAGTGATGTGTTCCTTGTTCGGTCATTTTAAAACCTCTCAAGGGTCATTTGAGGTGGGACAGTTTCCACATCCATTTGAACAAAGAGTCGCACCACTGGTCTTTGAGCTATGGTCTCATGACGATCGCGGGGTTCATCCACTGACTGGGCTCCACGAAGGCTTCATCGCATGGGCGACTCCACTGAAGACAGATGACTCGCTCCATGGGCGAAGGCTCCATGTCTGATGATGCGAAGGCCCAACAGTTGCGTGAGCTCCCTGTGAGGCCCATGTGTTTCATCTGTAGAGGCTGTAGAGGCCAGCGTTTCATCACATGGACTTTGTGTCAATGACATCAGGCCACAGATTGCTACATCTCATCTTCCGAAGGATAATCGGATAACTATTACATACCGTAACAATCTGTCCAACCATCGACGACACCCCTCCTGTTACCTACGCACGACGCGGTGTTACATGCATATTCAACTGTGTAATGTATCTCTGCAAGACACATGCAACAACAAATCACCCATTCTTTTAGGGCGAATAATCGACGGCAAAAGAACAACTGCTTTGCAAGCTCGTCATGAACAGTTCGCTGCTTTTGCTCATGTCGGTGCTCTGCATGCTGTTCTCACTGTTTGGAGCATATGACTGGTGGGGTCCAGGCAAGACTGAGCTGGGAGAGCGTAGAGTCGGGGATGTTTCCGGCCGCACGACTGAGACTCCATGAGGTGACACACAGTCAGTGACAGTCACGGTTGCGCCAGGCACGGACAGTCCCATTTCTTCACCCATGCCTCTTTCTATTTTTGGGTTTGAGGTCACTTAGGCCTGTAACAGGTCACTTGGAGACTCCAAAAAGGTCACTTTGAAGAAGCTGGTACCCATTCTTCTCTGCAAATCCGACGGAGCCATCCCGGGACGGAGCCTGGAAGCGCTGGCGATTTCTCTGAAAGAGTCGCGGCTTGGCGTCGCCGCGGAAGGTGAAGCCAGACTCCGCCACCACCATGAGATCTGCGATGCCTTGCCTAGGTGAGTGATGCACGCTGAGACGCCGAAGCATCGCATCGCATGGCAAGTGGAGGGACTGGTCGGGTTGATGCACAAAGCCAGAAAAAGCACAGCACTGCTGCAAGAATCGGGCAAGAACATGCTAAAGATGTGCTAAACAATCCATGGAAAAGAGTTCTTGACCTATTTGTAGGTCCCTCTACACCCCACTGTAGTAATTATAACCCACTCCAAACTTTTGCAGAGCTTCACCCTTCAAACCCTGGAGATGGTGCCCCCAACACCGAGGAGTGCGGGACCCTGGACGACCCTCGGGACACCGGTGACCTGATCGATGAAGGCCCCGAAGAGTCAAATGGACGGAGGGTCAAATGGACCTGCCAAGGATGAAGAGCCATTTTTCGCATGTTTGTTCGACCCCCTCTCATAGATAGAAGTCAGTACGGTTAGTAGATCCCCACCGAAAAATGCATTGGAAACCGTGCCACTGATCTATCTGGGGGATCACTATATATTGATATATCCCATATGTGCCACTACAGGGGCCTGAAACATCTTAACACTGGCACTAAAAGACACATTGGACCTTTGTGAACGTACGACGCAACTTGTCTTGGAAACAGGTCCATGTTCTCTATGTTACTGATCAGCAGCATACCTTCCCATCGGTCAGAAGAACACATGAGATCACGCGGGCCTTTGCAAAACCAACAAAAGAACGATGGCAGGACCTACAAACTTGCCTTCCTCACGATGTGATGCAGGCCTCCTCTTCGGATCTTGGATGAACTGCTTTCCCTTTCGGGATAACGGCGTTCTTTGTTTGACAGAAAGGTGTTCCTCAAGACTGTTTCCTTTGTGAAGGCCCAAGGCTGGCCGGGCTATTGTCACTTCATCCACGGGCAATCCACGCTACCAAACCAGCTTCTCGCAACACCACTTCTTTTTGACTGCTGACTACCAGAACACCACAAAAACGGGCGCTGCTAGTCCGCCGTGCCCGCTGCGCGCTGGCTGCTCACCCGCTGCGCGCTTTGGCAAGGTGCAACTCCAACATTCGAAGCTCCAAGTACTCCAACTCTGGTCCTCACGAGCCACGAGATGAGGCGGCTAACCTGCACACAAACTGACATGAAGTGCATGGCATGGATTGGCCACGGGATAGCCGGTGTTCGGAACATCAAACAATACTAATTATGGTGGACAACTTGCAGTGTGTTCGTAGTGATTGTGATGTCCTCCATGACAACGTCGGAGGGGTGTTCAACAATCAACCACGGTCTCGTGCCTGTGATATCTCCATTCCATGTGATTTCTTTTGTCCATTGTTGCTTCGTTTGATTGTTGTTGAATCTCCAGACAATAATATAATATATCATATTATATATCGAAATACAACAAACATCTACAATTATAAAGTACATTGAAGTACTATAAGATACTGATGAACAAAAAATAACTTCCCAACTACATTGTGGACTCTATGCTGAATCCAGCAAACACTGTGAGCTCCACATCTTTCATCACCCTCTCCTCCTCCCATCCCAGTTGGCAAATCCACCAACATGCGTGGTCCACTGGGGCGTCGCCGCCCCGTGAGCAGATTCAGCAAGCTTGGATGGCCACAGTTCTAGGCGCCCGGCGGCAGGGGACGAGGCATAAAGGGTCTGAGCAGGTCAAATTGGCCATTTTGCCACGGCCACCCAGACGATCTCAGCAACCCAACTGGGTCCATGAAAAACCATCAAGTGCCTTGGCCTCAAAGACAAACCCCTGGCACGTTTTGAAGGTCCGGCCTACCTGAAAATAGATGAAGATTACTTATCTCCTTTGTGTTGGTTTGGGGTATGTTCCAGCACATGAGCGTGTTTATTCATCATGCATTCTCCATGAAGCCGCGAAACCAAACACAACTACATGGTCCAAACATGGCTTGAAGGGTTCCAAGAGTTTTACATCTTACCATTTCCATCGTCTGCTGTTGGAGGAAGACATCCAGCGTCACAGGAGATAGTGAAAACCACAGATATCAGGCCCCTAGGGGACCTGAACAAGAACTTCTTGTCCTTGAGTGCACCGGTGCCCAGAAGCTCTTGGATAGAGACCCATTAAAACATGGTTCTTGTGTAAAAAAACAAATTTTGGGAAAGTGGAACAGCCGCGAATCAAAGACGAAGTTAAACTTTGCCCTTGAAGATAAGAGTATATACAATGGTATACATAACACATACAGTATTATATACATTTATATACCCTAGTATGGCATGTTGATAGTTCTCACATATTCGCTCAAGCATGACCAACTCGGCCAACCACTTCCTCTCCGACCTACACGGCATCCGGCTCTGCGTAGCTCATCTCAGGCGTCCGGCTGCAGTGGCTTCCGACGCCGTGGCACTTTCAAGGGCTTCGGCTCGGCGGAGAGCACGTCGCCCAAGGCCGCAAACAAGCCTCCGGAGGGTGAAGCACTGAACGGATCGCCGATCCGGAACTGTTCGGACAGAAAGTCGGGGGTGAAACTATGTGAATAGATAGGACCAACTATTGGACAACTATTGGAAAACTTTTCCTATGTAGGATTAGGAACATCTAGATGATGTAGATGTTGTCGTCCAATGTCTGGAACTTGAAGCTCAGTTCCACCGTTTGTTCTGCACGCTTAAATCTCAAGGCGTCAAAACGATTCGAGCCCTTTCTACATACGCTGAACCTCTTGGCAACAGTCCATGGGTCATGGACAGAACGATAGTCCTTAAAGCCTTATGACCCCTTCCAACGAATTAGCAACTTTCATGTTGGTGAGTCGCAGTGTAACACGGATCTCTCAAACTAGTGAGATACCTAAACCACATCTGCTTGGCGAAGAAACAACTGTGCTATTTTTGGTGGGGCAAGTATAGACAAACTAGTTTTACGCAAATCCACTGAACATGAGTTATTGTGTAACTTGCAGCTCAAACGACGAGTGTGACTTGTTGCTGAAGGAACAGAGGAGAATGCCCCTGTGTTTCATCTCGGAGAGTTTGGAGGATTGTACGATGATCCAAGCAAACATTCACAGGGAGAATACCAACATCTTCTCAAGTCATCTCCTTGATCATCACATAATATATATATATATACCTGGAATCTGAATGGCCTCTATTTTGGACCACCAACCACCGGTACCCAACTTCCTGTTTCTTTCATGGCTGTTTCTACCAAACCTGCTGGCCAGTGCCTGTTACACCGTACCACCTGGGTCCCCTGACGTGCTCGCAGCTCCAGGGAGGCGTGGCGCAAACCGCTGCGATTGAGGCCCAACCTGGCCCAAACCGCTGCGTTCACGGCTTCACGGCTTCGTGACACGTGAGGAGGACCGGAGACGGCGTTCCTTGATAGAGACCACGGGACCGACCAGTGACGACCGTCCACATGGGTTGAGTGGGTTGATTCTCTTTTTTGCTTGGGAAAAAAAACACAGGACATGAGAGATGTCCACTTCCATTCTCTAATGTTGGGGATTTGATCAGCCGTTTGATCTGCACACGGCTGTGAGGTTGGAGTACTAATGACAATGCCATTCTTCGAGGTGGGCAAGTTCCGCAGTGGCAAGATTGGCACCCATCAGAAAGCGGGCATGAGGATGGACACTGAATCCTAACTAAGTTAAGAGAGCACTCTGACTCACGTGGAAGCGGAAGTAGAAAGCACTTCTGGTTTGCTAGCAGGAGCCTCGTCTTCGCATGAGCTATGAGTTTCACCAAATCAAGTGCACATGTGCTATATAGCTATATTCCTGTAATGTAGACTGTTGATTATATTCAATAAAACAACTTATTAATACTTCCTCATATGTGGGTTGTATGAATCAACAGTCTGCATTACACGGTTTTTACAGGGCTTCTAACCTATGGTATTGGTAGGGTTACGGGTTCAAAATGATCGTTTTGTAGGGTTTCACCCGGGTTTCACTGAGGAGGTTCTTCTGATGACAAGGTCCGTGAGTCTACATGTCCACTCAAATGCAGGACTTGTCGGTTCACCTGCACCCGGATGCACCAAACAGTCCAAGAGTCCGCTTGCGAACGTCACTGGTGGGTAGTTGGTCCATCCCAGCAAAGATGATGGTGGGATATGATGGGATCCAAAGTGCAGAGGAGGTAGGTCGCCACCGTCCCAAGGTCGTGGCCGAGCTGACGCGGAGCTTGTGGTGGAGGTAGGTCGCCACGACCCGTTCGGATGCCCGGCGCGACCGGGCCGGGGGCCTCGTCGTGAGATCGCAAAGCTCATGGAAGAAGTTCTGCATGGCCTCCACACCTAGCGAGGCGCCAGGCTGCACAGGTTTTGAGAGGCTTTGAGAATCTTTGAGACCTTTTTGTTGGGACCCTCACTGCATGAAGCAAGAATTTGGTCACAACTTGCTTGTGCAGCGTGTGGTGGCACAAACATGCTGGCATCAAGGCCATGAGGGTATAAGTGGGAGATCATACCTTTTCACCATTTCCCACTCGACTCAACATCCTTCCAAGCACCCATCCCCTTCACTGTTTGCGCCGGCTGTTGCACCCAAACTTGTGCCTCCCAGTCGCTTTCTGGGTGGTGAAGATGTGACTTCAAGTGGCTCCCTCCTCGTGGCAGCTTCGGACACATGACCGAGGAGGACAAAGCACCTTCTAAAACATGGCCAAGGAGTTCCTGTGCACCTTTCTATCACTGCCATGCGTTTCTTGATTTTGGCCTTTTGTGTTAAAAACTTGAAAACGCAGCAAGTTGTCTTTGCTAAGAAGGCTTTCCCTGCCACATGGCTGATCCAAGGATCGAACGGGAAGACTTCAAAACGAGGGGAAAGGTCCTGGCTCACCCTGTGAAGGAAAAGGGTGAATAGTAAAAGTTGGAAAACTAAAGAAGCAACTCAAAGAAACAAATCAACCAGCCCACGCACCCAAGACCATTCGCCCAATCACCTCAATCAACCAACTGAGCTTAAATTGGGTAACCCTCAATGGGCTCCGTTTGACCAGAGGCCCCAGTGCCCAAAGCCAGCGACAACAATCTGCAAAGGTTTGGTGGATACCCAGGGAGGCGGCTTGGCTCGTGAGCAGCAAGAAAAACAAGATGCGACAAGGCAAAGAAGTATATATAACCACACATGAGTGCTCTTGAGTTCGTCCCCAAACTCAAAGGTACAACTTCCGCAAGCTACGTCACTTGCGGAGAGCGGAAATCCAATGCTCCACGAAGTGGAAATCCCGAGTGATTTCTCAACGAAACATCCGAAAGGAGATGGGTGAGATTAGGTGGGCGAAGAGGTTCCCATGTCCAGATGCACCATGAGAATGGGCTGAAATGATGAAACTCCCCCCAATCACCACGGGAGAGGCAACCGAGAACCTCTGGATCTGACGAACCTAAACCCACTTGGTCTGGTCTGTGAGGCTCCCTTTGGGCAAAACACGGGTATGGTTGGGGTTTATCCGAGTCTACCTGTACAATAACAGTGGATGGTGATGGTTAGTAGAGGCTTTGTCCCAAAAGAGTGATAATTGTTTACTGACTGTTACAAGTAAGAACGGACAGACCCAAGGTATGGTTGGGGTTTATCCGAGTCTACCAGGGCCTATATGGGTCCACGATGAGAACGTTGCAGGCCGACATCCATATCTCTAAGAATTGGTTAGCTTGTTTGTGAAATCCGACTGTTACAGGTAAAACAACGCAAGCTGGTATGTTATGACGACAACTGCCATACCCAATTGAACCAAAGCAGTTGGTAAGGTATAACACTGCAAGCTTCTCGACATCTCTTTGCCAAGCATCGTGTCTGACACGTTTTCCAGCCCCTCGACGCGAACTTTGGCGTCCACAGCATCTCTTTGAGAGATGAACCCTGTCCTTGGGAACGTCGGAAAACGGTGACCAAAACACGCTGGTGTGATGTTGTTGTAGTGTGATGATTGTTCTCAAATTATTTCAATTCATGGGTAAGGATATCAGTAAACATGTGGAGAAAAACATGCTGAATCCAGAACTGGACATTCTGCTTGCACCCAGAGACCTTTCCACTGAACAAGAACTCTGAAAATTATTGAGTTTGAAGTCGATTCTAAGAAAACCTATACTCGCCGCTTGCGACGCTGGCTCGAGCTGGCAGCAACGTGAAAAAAGAAACACGGTTGCCCAAAGGATCATCCGGCCCGTTGACTCATGGAACACTACTACATCTCTGAGGATGCACAATTTTTTGAGTTGTTTGGTAAACAGTATGACACACATATGTACATTATAATCATATATATATACCTAGAACCTGATTGACCCCTGTTTTGGAGCCAAGACATGGTTTTGTCCTATCAAAGCAGAGGTCCAGTCTGGATTCTAGGTATATATAGCTGGTGTATATATATATATATACACAGACATGATATATATATATACGTATAAATCTATGTGCTCAACTCAGATATCATTCCTTTCTCCAAGCATCGTGTCAACGACTCCGTAAGGGCTCGCCGCATCCACCACTTGATCGTTCTCGTTCTCGTGGAAGCCATGCAGGGCATCTCTTTGAGAAATCAGCCTATCGTTGCGACCGATCGTCGGAAGTAACGATGGACCGTACGATGGAAGGGTAGCAGGGTCGCCGAACGGGCGTGGACGGGTGCTCGATCCTGACCAAGGGTGTGGACGGTTTGGTGGGTCCTACCATGGATTTCTTGGGAAGATGAAGATCCTGGAAGGGTCGAGTCTTGATTGATATTTGAGGGGGGCCCTGCCATTACATCAACCCTGGTAGAAGGAGAGCTGATTTTTCGCCAAACAATCGTCATGTTAAGGCAAGTAAACACGCATTAGCAATCTTTGTAACCGCTTCTGGGAGTTGCTATGTTTGTTTCTCGAAGGATACGTAGTTCAACGTTCACTTCTTACAGTTTGTCCAAATGCGGAGTAGGAACTCCACTGGAGTTGGAAGGAGTGAATCAATGACTGCCTCTGCCATGCAGTGTTCTTCCCTATCATGACAACCCAACACCATTGATGTGCTGTGACCATCTCTTCTGCGGCACATGTGCTTCAGAAACATCTATCTCTACATGCAAATTGCTAAGCTGCCAACTTAAGTTACTTGTAAAAAGGTTGGCGTGCTGGGCGTGGTGTCGGAAGAAATACACTATACTTACAACTAAGCTTTCAGAGTTACCTTAACAAGTTGTAACTTAGTTACTGTATAACTATTGTAACTTCTCTAACTCCCGCTTTTCACCACCGTCTTCTCTTGTTGTCCCTGTTCGCAGGTTCGCCCGTCGGACTTCCTGGGAAAGACATCCACCGTCACTCTATAAGCATCCGAGGTTGTGGTGGACCAAGGACCTGTGTAAAACCAAAGACCCCGAAGTCTTCAAGCTGAGTCACCCAATCAGCCCCAGGCTCAGCAGGATTGCGCCGGCGCGGAAGGCGCTCCCACGCTTCATGCAGCTCCATGATGGCGCGCAAGACTTCGATATGCAGATGCAAACCAAAAACAAATGCCGGCTGTTTGGTCACCGTTTCATCGAGTGTTTGTTCGGGCTTCTGTTTGAAGTTGTGGTTGGGTGGGTTTGAAGCAGAATTGGGGACGATTTAGAGGAGCAAATTCGATCATTGATTCATAGTCTTTCGTTGTCACATGCGGTTCCTACCTTCTCAAAGGGTTGACTTGTACAGGGATTTGATTAGAGTCCACACACTCAACCAAACCCTGCCATTTAGATGCTCAAAAAAATCGAAGCGACCGACTTTGGGATCTCAAGATTACAGTAACTTTGGGGTTTCAGGCTCAGGTCACAAAACAACCCAAAAAACAAAATTTAAATGTCCAACCCCTGCTTTCTTGCAACCCGTTGCAACCCTGATGGTTCTTTCGGAACCTGCGTCCACATGACTTGTGTCTTTGTTCGCCCGATGTCCATCAGGCGCCCGATGTCCAACACCGGTCGTTCGCGGAACAAAAAGGCCCCGGCAAAGCACCGGTCACCGGTGGTTCCGATGTTTTAGGCCTCCACCGATCAGCAGTACTTTGCTATAGATGGAGTTTTGGGGCCATCATATCTACAGGCTGAAGCCAATGTCCAGGAATAGAAAAACACAAAGAGGATGGGCTTAAGTTTGTCCCATAAGATCCCATGTTTGGAACCAGGCTTAGCAGACAAAAATGGGACAGCCATGACTCATATCTCACAAGCATGTCCCAGTCAGTCTGAATGAACGTTGTTTAGGTCCAAATCAGGTTCCAGCCAAGAGCCGGCAAATTGCCATGTGTTCGTCCGACGACGTCCTGTCATTCACACACCCTCTTTTGGCTGAGTCGCTCGGCCAAGGCTCGTCTTTGGGCGGAGAGATAGAGCAAAGGGATCGGCTGACAAAACAAATCATCCACAAATCGATGCACAAACCTGTACTGGCTATGATATGGCTCTATCTGGGACAACACATTGTGACCCATCTGTGCCTCGTCGGAGGCTTTCACATAAGCACGCGGCAAGCCGGGACTTAACCATAGGAACCCTCTACCTTAACCACGGGTAAGAGGTTTTATCCATGCAAACATATACCCTTAACACTCTGTAGCGGTGTCTTCCCTCCAAGGGTTGATGTTCTATGTTTTGGTTTGATTCGATGCGTTCGCAAGCTGACCCTGCCCACCTGCATGGAACCATCGATAGCGAATGGGAGTCCACGTGTCATGAACAGGTGGGCCTGTTTCTGAACAAATTGCATCTGGCCTCGACCTTCATCATCAAGGGGAGCGGCAAAGAGTGTCTAAATCAAGTGGCTGGACACGGTTGCCTATTCATTCTTGTGGAATCCATGCAGTTCACAAGGCACAGCAATCGTGCAGGGCTTAGCAACGATGGAAACACAGCTCACTTGCTGTTCAAGTCTGTGGTCAGCCCCTGTGCACACCCCACCCCCTCAAAGCCACAGGATTTGGCAAAGGGGTCCCAAATCCCGCAGCTTCAGAGGCCTTTTGTCTGCATTCACCATCCTTTGCCAAAGCCACCAGCTGGGCCTTCGGGCTCTTCAGTTGTGGTGGTGCTGAAGCTCCATGGAAGGTCTTGCCAAAAGGAACGAAATCAATGGTCTCTTTCCGCCGATTCCTCCGCTACAGATCTCTGCGCCGGTGTTTGTCACAGCCACAAGATTCGAAGCATCGGAGTTCTTTCGTGCCCAATGTTGTTGAAGCTTCTGCGAGGGTCCAGCACCAAAAAACAATCCAAATCCACTTGTTCATATGGATGTTCATGAAGGTTTGAGGTCATTATCGCAATGCAGTATACCTGTGCAGGAGAATGTCCAGCAACACTGGACCGTGAAACACGGATTGTTGGCCAAACCTCACAAAAAGAAGGAGAAAATGCCGAGAAGTTCCGTGGGTCTGCAAATCGGTGTCAGATGTGTCTCATCACATCCCAAGAAAAGCTAAGATGTGTCTCATCCAACATCCATCCAGCTGCAGAATTTCTGTACACCAAGTAGTTGGCGTGAGAACTTCCCCAATGTTTCAATCGTGGCAAGTTGTGATCCTAAACCCTACAAGCACGGCGAGGTCCCGTCAGCTCAGTCAATCTCGCGACCAAAACAGAAACCAATCAGCTTGTGACCAGGTACGATGACTGACTTCAACTGCGAATTGTACACTATCATACACTATCAAAAATGGCCAGTGGTATGATACAAATGGGCAGTTGTAGGATGGTCCATCATACACTAGCATACACGATCTGAGTTCGCACGCTCAAACGGTATCTGACCAATCAAGTTTGAGAGGAGAGATTGCGTTGCGCGCGGGAGGGGTGGCACAGCTCTCATGAGATCCAAAAGCCATTTAGAGGAAGTAAATACGTACAGTAGCTGGTCCGTTTTTGAACATTGTACCGCTGTCAGGCAGCTAAGGGAATGAATTTTGATCAACACGCTTTGTTTTACCCCTTGCATGTTCCTCGTCCCTCGTCTTTACGAAACTTGTACAGCAGTACATTGTGTGTGTGCAAGGTCACCAAGATTTGATGAGTGGACACGATCCATTCTTAGACCTAGCCTTACAGCCTTACAGCTTAAAAGTACATGTCCATACTTATCTCATCACCATGAGAAGCCTGGCGAGATTCTGTCAGCACCTACAGTATATATTTCTCACGACTCTCATGACCACTCTATGCATAACTTTCATTGAAGTTTGTCTCTATACAGTTAATGTATCTGGGACGTCTCAAACCATGTTTCTCTGGCTTGTTAGCCTGCTACCTACCACAAAGGTAACTGGAAAGGTACTTTGGTCACCTCACAAGCTTCTCGCCGTAGGTGATCACACCTGCTGCAGGCGTATCAACTAAGCTCATCATGTGGCATTGGGTCACGGCATGGCCTGCGGTCAGGTCACTTCTCGCAGCACTCTCAGCTTTATCTGATAGATCCACCTCTGAAGCTGATTTTCCAGAAACCAAACACCACCCGATCGACCATGATCAAGAGTCCATTTCTCATATTTCTGCGGTATCCGTTTTCTTGGGAAACAATTTCTGAGCCCCAAAACACCCAAAAGTCAACCTATAGGAGGCTCCAAGCAGGTGCACTTGTCCTTTGTAGGACCATAAAGCCGGTCGCCCGACCGATCCACCGACCTCCTTCTCGCAAGAAAACCAAGGCTGACGAAAGAAAACCCTAGGCCGGCCTCCATTTCCACTGCGCCCCAGTGTGACTGGACTAAAATTGGCAGAATCGTGGTAGCGTTGTTGTACACTACAGGCTCTCCAAGATCAGTATCATACCTTGGCTCCTCCAAAAAAGGGAATTGCTATGAATCGCCTTGGATAACTCTTGGGAGAGGAGCCTCTTCAACTTCGTCTCGTGTTGGTGTTGGGGTCGTCTCAGTATCGTCGGGGTCGTCGGGTGGCGAGGTCCTCAAAATTCGAAAACAGACTCCAAATGAGTCGAGTGGACCAAGGCATCAAGTCGATGATGTTTCTTGTCAGGGGGTATGTTTGGAGCTCGACTAAATTGGAGGGGACAAGCTTGACTTGAATTCATGCACAAGGCATCACAAGGCACCACGTGGCAAGGGAAGTTGGATGATTTTGCTCTTGGGGGGTGCGAATTATAAATAACTTGGTCCAACTCTGCTCCGCAATACTCACAACAACTGATCTCCATTTTATAAAGATTATGGAGGTCCCCCACAAAACCCTCTCCAATTATGTGTGGTCCGTCTGCTTCGTCAGTATTTGTTTGTTTTTGTGTATTCAAAAAAGTCAAAGGCCCTCAACATACCTCAACAAAGAACCTTCTGCCATTTGCAGAATCCCTCCCCTTTCAAAGATTCGCCTTGGGGCTGGCTCCCTCCCCTGGCAGGGCATTTACCCATCCTGCTCGGGAAAATAACAATCACCCAATCCGCAAAACCAAATGTATAGGCTCATCTCTACGCTTTGGCTACACCACCCCAATCCGCCCCCACCGAACGCCGGGGGATTGGGAGAGGCCTCAGACCTCCTGGCGACCTTCCAGCTGCTCAGCCCTGGCGAATGTCGGGCGGTGTCCATATCTGACTGGTCCAGTCCTGGATCCACGTGATTCAGATCAAAAAACCGGCCCAAGACCGATCCCCCTAGTGGCGAAACATGGGGCGTGACTTGGATGAGTTTGGTGTTCCAAGACCGGCAACCTGGTTGAGGTCCTCAAGAAGCTGTGATATGAATAGATTCATGACTTCAGACCCGAATATATCTGCCGCTTTGATGGATTCACTGTATATCCCGTCATCCAGGCGGACAGCCATAGGCCCCCATACTCTTTCTGCAGCTGGGGGTTCGCCCAGCTTTCTTTAAGAGAGGGGAGCGCTGTGAGCGGCACATTCTTCGATGTAACGACAATAATTTCAATCAACTTTAGGCATCTTAATCTTGATCATTTATTCAGTAGATCCCATGACCAGGGCCAATGGATGATGGTTAGGACCCATGACCAGGCATCTAAAAAACAGTTACAGTATCGTGTTTGACCAATTGTTGCTGATAATGGGACACACCAGACTTCATGCATTTACATTTAGCCCTTGAGACCACAGAGATCCAATAATGGTCAGACTTCTACCATATGATTGAATTTTACAGTACCATGCTGTTTGTTTTCTCCGATTCCACATGTCATGTGATTCACAAGCACTCTACCTGAGAAAATGGCATGGTCCGATCCAGTAGATGGTCACAAGTTCTCTTTTTCAGTCATCTTAGAGAAACAATTTCGGTACCTATCCCAAAACATCCACAGGTGAACCAGAACAAAAGTCTCAGCGCAATTCAGGAATGCATCTTAGGCTCACTTAGCCTCTACATGTTAATGGTTTGCAGAAGCTTTTGGATCGAAGTTGGAAGTCTTCAGGAATGGTAACTAGAACAGCGCATGCTCCCTGCAAGACAAGGTAGCGTGTTTCCAATGGACGCCGGTTGGAGGCTTCGGGTGGGTGGGTAGAGCAGCAACAGTGTCTTGCATGGACGATCCATCAGTGTATGTGCAATTTGTCCAGCACAGACATATCCTGGAGGTATGCTGCACATTTTTGGAGGTATGCTGCACATTTGGGCGGCTGCTTGTCCATGTCAATATCGTGAGATAGAACGGGTCCGTAAGCTTGGACAACATATTCGCCATGAAAGGGACTGTCAGGGACTCTGGTGGACCAGTCAGGGTCTCATGTCCTGACATAGTATCCAAACATGATCCTGACGTCTGGATACATCCAGATGTGTCGATGAGTCCACTGTGTCCAGACTATGTCCAATCAACTGATCAGTCTGATTTATGTCATTGACTTGTAAGCATCGACACATCTGCTCACTGTTGGGCCCTGTAAAGCAGTCAACATTGCAAGAGGTTGCTCAGTAGTAGAGGAGCTGGGCACAACAAATGATCTTGCCGAGGGGGCAAGAATAGTAAGAATCGAAATAAAAAGTTAATATAGTATATATATATATATGTCATTGAAGGGTCTCTCCAGAAAATGCCAGGCCAAATACAGCTGTGTCTACCCCTTTTCTTTTCTGGACCGGTTGTCCACTAGATCCATGGAGACTGAGAGTTATTTGTGGGTGACCTCTCAGAAGGTTTGGGTGACTTTTGCATCCCGAAATCGGGCTTCTTTCGCACATTTCAACCACATAAATGAAGGTACCCGTGTTATCTCCGCCAGCTTGAGTTTCTCAGGTACGGTAGTTGGAGTACGGCGACGGTAGGGCATCTCCGACGGAACATCTGGGTCTCCCTGACGGCTTGCTACCTGAGGTACGACGTATCCTGGCACAAACGTTTACTGAAAATCAAAGGACTCGAAAACAAACGTTTCAGGGTGTTTGAATCATTCTATTCGGCGTGTTAGCTGCGGACAAGAACACGGTGGTTTGTGAATTTGGGCACCTGTCATCCGTGATCCGGGGCAAACACCCTTATAGACTAACAGACATCATCACCTTCGCTGCGAGCGCTCATGACTCCTGCTTACACTCCCGGGAAGAATCATGGAAGTCCATCAACAGAAGTCAACAGCAAAGTCTTCATGGCACGTTGGTGCTCTGGAATTGCACAGTCAGTTGTGGAAGGCGAGGGGACCTAAGAATGGCATTGGTATAGTATTGGTTTTGGATGAATTTGGCGTGGCCCACATGGCGCCAAAATCGTCTATTGAAGCAAACTTTCAGCACAACCAAAAGGAGCATGCCTGCACATTCCCCGTCCCATGAATCCTCCACAAAACCACAGTGCCATGGCGTTCCGCTCGGCTCCTGCCATTCTGCTCCTCTTCCATCATGGCGCGGGTCCCGGAGGCATCCGACTCGATGGTCTTCGTGACCCGCTTGCCATTCTCGTATCGCGTCTCCTCATCACGTCGGAGAGCGAGCGGATCACACGCGGATAAGTGGGCGCAAAAAGGGGGTACCAACAACGACAGGATATTGAACAATGGACCATGTATATATATATATATTGACTACCGTGTGTATATACAGGTCCAACAATGGACCCCCATAAATTGAGGGGGGTAGGGCCACAAGCATCTGCAAATTGACCCAATCTCTGGCGATATCCTGGGACCCCTTGGGGACGACGAGGGGAGATAGCCCCTGGAACTTCCTCTTTCCGAACCCATCCAACGGGGCCGAACCAAACCAGAGATTTGGTCCAATCCTCATATCCTTCAGGACAATCACCTCAAGAGGCCATGACCGGCCATGACTGCAGGGATGTGTCTTTTTTCAGCGAAGGTGTTGATCTGAGGTGTTCAGCATCTCCTTAGAGGATGGTGACGTTCCAACAAGTGCTGCCCAGCCCGAAACGCAAGAAGTTCTAGGGGTGGGCCAATGTAGGATCTAGACATATTGCAAAAAAAAATCTACACCAGCATCCACATTGGCACTGGACTTGCTGACAACAATGTTGCAGGACTCGGATGACTTGAAGGCAGGTCCCATCTCTGGGATACCTTGTGAATGAATCGGAGTTCAAAACAAAATCAATGGATATAAGTTGCCAAATGGAGATCCTAATATTAGCTCTGTTCTTGAAGATGAGATATGAAATGATATGAATACACTCACCCTTAAAGAGGCCTGATGAGCCTGGGCCAAAATGGATCAGCTCATCGCTGCGGCATCACTCCAAGCATCGCCCCACCTTCTAAGCCACCCGACTGTCTTGGTCGTCTTACCGCCCGAAGAACTGGAGAAGCTCGAGCTAAACATCACAGTGCCTCAGGCGGAAGCGAGGAGCTCAGGAGCCCCAAAGAGTTCGTGTTTGAGCCTCGAGGAAGCGATCCACAGGTTCCACCTGATGGCATGGACCTTAAGGAAAACAATGTTCCTCTACAACCCAATGGTTTTAAGGTTCCGAGTGAATCTTCCAGGGCATTCGTGGCGCCTGACTGCATTCGTTGTGCGGTGACTCAGCGGATGTGTTTGAAAAGCCCAGGTGTTTTAAACCAACAGTCCTTGGTGTTTTCTATCGACGAATCCCATAGTTCCCGGAGCCAGCACTTCACTATCCACCAGATTCCATAAACATGAGAACAAACATGGACAAACTCCCTAAAGCAAGATTCACCAGGCAACAGGTCTGAAATGCTCTACATGGTTTGGGCTGGAACCCTCACTTTCTGTACGAAGTTTGCATTAGCCTTTTCTGAGGTCAGCTTTTCTTGCAGATGATTCACTTCTTGGTTGGCATCTCGTGACATCATCCGGCAAGGAATGCCAGCGCTGCTCATACATAATCATATACATGCTACCACATCTCATGTGTCAAAGACTCATATAAAGCGATGCTTTTGCCAAATAAATTATGCAAGTACTTAGGGCTCAAATGCACAAACCAACGCAGTGTCCCGCAACTCTACCCCAACTCCAACTTGAAGGCACTCAGAAACAAACGTGCAAAGAATGTTCTGGCAAATAATGGCAAATCATTGATAGAATATACAAGCCTCGGGTCTATCCTATTGCCAAGGCCCAGTGGATGATGATGGTTCAGTTGCAGGCCTTGTGAAAAAAATAGTGATAATTCTTTACTGACTGTTACAAGTTACAGGTATATAATAGCACAAACCCAATATAAGCCTATTAAAGTTGAAGAAAGGCATCGGCGTTGTGAAACAACTTACTGTAGTGGTCAGCACCATTTCATTCCATGTCATTTCACTTACCATTACCCTCTGCACCCTCCAACTAACCACCAAATCCGGTATAATTTGTAGACCAAAGTCTGTGCTCTTGGCAGTAACCTGTCAGTCAGAGTCCTGGTACGGGACACCCTATCTTGCAAGCTTCGGATTTGCTGTCCAGGAGCCGGGAAAAAGTAACACATCTTCCCACTCGGAACAAAAAGCTACTAGTAGCGACCGAAGCTTCCTTGGGATTCGTTTCACCTGTAGTATTATAAAAATCCTTCTTATGGTAAGGCCAGAATCCTTGACAAACTTGATTGAAAAAAATCCTAAACAATGTCGAAAAAGTCAAATGGAAAAGTCAAAGTCAAAGAAAGTTCAAATGGAAAAGTCAAGAACAAAGTCAATCACAACTCGAAAATGTCAAAAACGCCAAATACAAATATTAATATAAACGTCAATAAAATCAAAAAGAACAGTCGTAAAAAATAACACACACACACAAAACAGAACAAACAAAAGTCTCAAACATTGAAAACAACTCAAACAAGTATATTAACAAAACCAAAAAAAACAAAAACATACAAATCAACAAAAAAAGTCCAAATTAGAAAACAGCGCGAAAAGCAAACAAATAAAGAACGTCGAACAAAAAATCAAAAATAGAAAACAAACGGAAGCAACAAAAATCGGATCTGGGCCAATTGATTCTGCTTTGCAGTTGATTTGCCTCCGGATCGACCTTTTTTGACCCGCCATAATCACCAGCGAGTTCGCAGTTATGCATCCGATCCAAGCGAGATGTCCATGATCGGATGCATCCGACGCATCCTCATTCGCCCCGTGGCGGGGCCCCTTAGGAATTTGCGCATCACATTTCTCTGTTCACGCACGAGAATGTAGAGGCGCATTGCAAGTTTTTGATACATACTTGTGGTGTACATCCTACCCTCGAGAACCTCATGAATAGGAAAGGTCTGTGAGGAGCGCCTCAGACTTGAGCGCAAGTTGTCTGTGTGTGTGGCCAATTGATTCGTGTTTTTTGACTGTTTGAAACTGTATGATTTGATGTTGTTTGACTTTGACTTTTGGGACTGACTATTTAAGTTGACTGTTTTGCATGTTTTAAACTTGTGAAACCAGGCTCTTTCCAAACGAACGGTTTTTATAACTGTAGCAACTAGAAACACATCTTCCCAATTCCAGAACATTCACCCCACAATCATCACAGCCCACCATAACACCCAGATTCATCTTGCCCATACGCTTACGCACCGTCCAGGTGCCCGGACTTGCGCCTCCACCTCCGCCAAAGCCTCCGAACCTCGAGGGATCTGCCGAAAAAGACACGATACGAGACATGTTTGTCCGGCATTCTGCCCTTCTTCCAGCTCCGGCTAACAGGAGGCGAACGAAGGAACCTGATCTGTCTACATTGTAGCGAAGTGGATGCCTTCACCTGCTTGGTGCCCTGCCATCCACTTCCATGATAATTACTGTATCTATTTCCAGGGAGTGTATCAACTGTTGAGATGAAAAGTAACAGCTTTGACATGAGGTGCCATGGAAATCCGGTGAATCCAACACCAAGGTCGGATAGCTGAAACATGCTGAAACCGTCTGTGGAAGGCTTGGCATAAGCCGACTTGCATGGTCGAACGGAAGGCCCACAACACACAAAAGAACACAGAATCCCCTGTGATATCTGAACTTGGAGTCCATCTCAACCTGGGAGGTTCTGAAGGTCAGGTATAGACTATTTGATTGCTAAAATCTCCAGGTATGTCGAGATCTAAAGCCATGTCTCATCAATCAAGAGTCTACACTTAAATGTACACCAAAACCACCCCAAGCTTCACAGCTGTGAACAGCTCTAGCAGTGTAGGTCTTCAGAAACTCCAAGGAGGGCAAGCATCAACCTGCACCACCTGCATCCCGGAACGTGGCTTGCTTTGTCGGGAGGATCCTCCGCCGACGGCACAAACGTTAAACAGCCAAAGGCTCTTGGGTGAAAACCCAAACGGTCCATGGGACTGCCATAGGACTGCCGATCAGTTGGGGTGGTGCCAGGCAGGTCAATGTAGGCATATATTCCATACATGGAGTGTATGGGTTTTGGCATGATTTTTTGAGTTTTCCTATCTGAAATACACGACGCATCATGACGCTCCACCGTGTCCTCGCCAAGCAGCATGTTGCCCAAGTCTCCAAGGCCGCCGAAGCTACCCATGTCGAAACCACCCATGCCAAAGCCGCCTGAAACCGGCGATGAAGGCTCCATTGTCAGGGAATGAATCCAGTCCAACACATTCCACTGGATGGAATATCACACGGAACAGTCCGTGACCCCAGTATGCAGAAATGTGGTTAATAGTTACAACAAAAAATAACAGACATATTCTAACTTTGGAAAAGTGTGATACAGCGATCTCTTGGATGCCACGTGTACAGTGGCTCCGGTATTTCAAACAAAAGCAAACAGAAAAAGGAATTCACTCCTTCAACCATAGGTGGACCCCCCAACACCCCAACCACCAAACCTCAGGATGTAGGCCAGGAGCCCTAGTGTTGACCCATGAAGAGCTTTTTCCATTTCGGGTCCCCGCTTTTTGACCAAATGGCAACAACTGCGACGCGGCGCGACCGCGCGGAGAGGTTCTTGAAGTTTCTATGCCTAGAACCTGATTGACCCCTGTTTTGGAGCCAAAACATGGTCTTGTCTTATCAAAACAGAGGTCCAGTCTGGGTTCAAACGGTGCAGTATAATTGGCGGCTTCTGAAGTTTGCCTGTGCCTCCTGTGAGATACTATCTAGTCATCGGATGCCATCGGGTAACCAAACCCGCTCATGTGGCCGAAAAGGGTACTCCAGTCACTAAGGTCAGGTAGGGTGCACGTTCCATGCTTCGTGCTTACTTACACAAGGCCCAGCTTCGTGCTCGCGCGCGATATTTCTTTTTCTTGCCTCCAAAGAAGTCTCCCCCTGGCTGAGAGTGAACAAAGACTCTGCATGTAAAGTCATGTAAACACACCCAAAGTATTCACAGACCGGTGACAAGAGAGAGCAGGTTATTTGAAGAAATTCCGCCTGATACAGGCGGGAGTTGTAGGAGAGTCCACTCTGAACGTCAGAGCGAGTCAGGTGTTTGGGAACAGTTGCGTGATGTTCAATGCTGCTCAACTCAATGCCTTCACACATTTCATCAACTCCCACAACTCCCCAAACTTGAACTCTTTTTGGAGTACTCAATAGAGTACTTTAACTCGAACTGAGTGGCAGAACTCTATAGGAGCCATGAAACTGTGGATTTGACAGCTCACTCAGCTGGTGCCACGAAACAGCGTCCGTCAGCGACGGCACTCTCCAGAAGCCACGGCTTGAGACCGTCCTTCTGTCCGAAATCACGAGTGGAAAACCACCTGAAGAAGGCACCAAAATGCATGACTGGTTGTCCCCCCCTAACAAGGAGTGCATGAAGTTGTGAAGGTGGACACACTGAGATCTGTTGGATGATGTTGGAGCTGTTGGATGAGGTTATAGATGATATTGGATGTAGAGTTCGAGAGAGTGTACTCACTGGGACTAGATTGTGAAAACAGAGTTTCGACGTTTCGGAACGCCTTTTCTCCCTTGAGCCAAAATACGTCATGAGTCACGTGTCTGCAGTACTCTAGCGGAGTATTTATGGGCTGTACATGCAAACACTCCTCCTCTTGCAAAGCACTGTACTGCTGCGCAAGCTTAAAGAAAGTATGTGAAACTTCCCGCTGCTGAGCCACTTTCAGTTGTGGTAGTGGAGCTTGGCCAGGGACCTTACTCCAAAACATCAAACTGTCCTTTGCTTCGCTTGCTGAGGAATGCATACTGCAGGTCCTCCATGGTTTTGCGAAGCTGCACCCCAGGAACCGATTTGGTCAACACATCGGCTTTGTTCTTGACTCCTGGAACGTGGTGCACTTTCAAGTGGCCTTCGGCAACCCTTTCTTGCAACCATAGGTAGCGAGTTTGGATGTGTCTGGCTTTTCCCAAACCCACTCGGTTGACAGTTCCTTTGGCTGCGTTGGAGTCGCCTTCTATGGTGACTTCCAAATCCAAACCAAGATCTGCGCATAGGCTTTGGAGTCCTAAGCCCACAGATCCGCCCTTCACGAGTGCGTAGTATTCGCTCTCGCCTGTGGAAAGGGCTATGGTGGATTGGATGTTACTGCTGTGTTTCAGCACGTGTGCGCCATAAATGGCAACCATGCCAGTCGTGCTCTTGCGCGTCACAGCATCTCCACCGTGGTCGGCGTCGACCTGGACCCTCAGCCTTGAGGGTGCCTGCTGTGAGCCAAAACATTGCCCAACATCAGGGTATTTCTTCAAGTACCTGATGAGACGTTTCAAGTCTGTTTGGCTTCTGTTGGCGACACCACACCTCGAGCAAGGTTCTTGACTGCGTGTCCAATATCGAGTCGATCTTGGGACAGATACGCAGCACGCATCGTAGCTGAACGATACTTCGATGCCTCGCTCTTATCAAGCAGCGGACTGCGGCTTTCCAGCATCTGCTGATCTGCCGACTTCTTGACATCTGGTGATTCCACACCATTTGCCTTTTCCAGGCCAAATGCCTGGATCAAAAGATCAACGTGTCTCCGATCGGCTTCGATCACAATCGATCCTTTGCCGTTCTTCTTTTCGACTCGGATCAACCGATTCAGAAAATGGGCTTCTGTTCGGTCTCCATCCTCGTCTCCAAGAATTCCGAGACATTTCAGCTCATAGGCATCTTTGAGGACTTGGCTGAGCTTCTCCAAGTGTTGGGCGTCTCCGAGTGCTAGGAAGTCATCTCCATGCACCATCACTCTGACGTCCCAAGCTTCTTGGTAGAAGACTGACGCATTCGACAATCCTCTGCGGAAGCCAGCCTTCTGCAGAGTCTCTGTGTAGTGCGTCTGCCAGATATTTGGAGCGTCCTGTGTCCCATACATCGACTTCACGAGAAGTCCACAGGTTTGTCCATCTTTGCTGGCTTCGTCCTCAGGCGGCAGCTCTATGTAGATCTTTCTCTTCGGAGTTCCATAAAAGTGTGCTCGTGAGATGTCCCACAAGCCCAGCTTCAGCGGCTGGTTGTGGCAGGACTTTCTCTTTGTTGCCCACAACGAGCACAGCAGTCTCATCGCCTCTAGTGGGGGCGTGCTGCTGAAAAGCAAGTTGGCTGGCAATTGTTCTTCTTTGGTCTTTCTTGCCTTTATCTCACGCACAACTAATCGGCTCCTGTAGTTCGGGTTTGTTGGATCTCCCTTATTGGTGTCCAACCATCTGACTGGAATCGGGGGCTTCCCCGTTTCCTCAAAGCATTCGGCTCTCGGCCGGGGCACATAAACGCCATGCTTCTCTTTCAAGTAGTCCATCTCAAGGCGCCTTGCCTCCTTCACTTTTTCGGCTGGCAAAATGCCGCCGTTCACATCATCCATGTAGACCTCTTCGAACTCTGGGTCCATCAGAGGCATCTCTGGAACTGGGCCTGCTGCGAACAGGTCGAAGGTGTTCAACTCACCTTTCTCTGCTAGTGTGTCACGCAGGCTCCTCAGTACTGCCTTCACAAGCTGCGGTGGGTATACCGCTGCCTGCCTAGCAATGCCTCCGATCAGATGGATGTGTCGGTGCCATGGTCCTTTGCCCGATTCATTCGAGCAGACTCCTTGCAAGACTCTGGCCAACCCTTCATCGTTGGTCATCCAACCGGTCTCCTTTCTCACATAGCCGGCGCCTTGGAGTCCTCTTCGGTCGGTGGCCATCATCTGCCACCTGCACATTGGACCCTTCACTATGAACACTCCATCTTCCTTTGCTAAGGCCGCAACTTTCTCATCCTTCCAACTAGTTGCGGACCAAGGTGCCTCATGGAGGAATTTTCTCCCTGAGCGATGCTGCTTGGCATACAGCTCTACGCTCGTATGAAGATGGTGGACGGCTTCGTCCATTTTCCTCCTCCGGACATCCGGTGCCATGCTTCTCCAGTTGAGGTTCTGGAGCTGTGAGAACATATGGCACGGAGGCGAACCCGTCAAAAGCGCCGGTTCGTCCTTCTCAAGGATGTCGTGCGCTTCTTGAACATCTTCGGACTTGTTCAAGTCCCAGTATGTTCCGTCACTTTTCATTTCATTTAAGTCGACCGCAAAACCCGGTCGCAACTTGTAGCGCTCTGCAAGCGCAGTGAACCTTTTGGGCGAGTAGATCTCCATGATATCTACTGCTGACATCTGCATGCTCAAATGAGCGATGTCTCCGATCTCTTGCTCAGAGATCTCGATGCCATTTGCCTCATAGGTTCCTTCTTCAGATGCTGCTTTGCGATCTCCTTCTCTTTTACCAAGCTGGCTGCATCTGGCTTCCACCCTGCTGGTGGTGTTTCTGGAACATGTGAAAACTGAGACGTTTTCTTTGGACTCTCTTCCACTCTGGGATCAAGGTCTTCTACGGCGGTCTCTGCCGTCCTCTTTGTTCCTTGGGCTGGATTCGGCTTGACCTTTGCCCCAGGTGGATCTATCCTAAGCTCTCCTGTTCTCTTCTTGGGCTCTGTTGCTACCTTGGCTTTTGCCACTGGCTTCTTCTCTATCTCAGCTGCTTGCCTCTTCATCTCATATCTCTCTTTCGGGTCATCGGGATAGGTCTTCTCACCCTCTGCCGCTGTTGGCGGCGGGCTTCCCGACCCTGCGCTCTTTGCTTCTTCTTTCTTCTCTGGTTCTCCGGCCGCGTCTTCGGCCGTGATGTCGGTGTCCTTGTCGGCCACGACTTTCGGCTTCACAGTGTCAAGCTGTTGCCGTTCCTTCCTCTTCTTTGCATGGGCTTCAAGTCTCGCTTGCCCAGCTTCATCCTTTTCCATTGCTTCGGTGATCCTTGCTCTGCACGCCTCTGTGTGCGGCAAGGTCGTCCTCTTGTCTTCCAAGATGCACTTGCATCCTGGGCAGCCTTCTGTGGCTCCATGCTTGTGCACATCCTCTCTCCTGATGTACACTCGCCTCTGTTGTGGTGGTGCCACTCGTTCCTCCTTGGGAGGTGGTACCACAAGGCGCTCTTCGAGCATCAGCTGCTCACCGGCAGGCCTTGCCGCGGAATGTTCCCACGGTAAGCCCTGCAGAAGGTCCCAATCACTTGGGTCCCAGCGGTCGGCTGAACTCAGCCGCCGGATTCCTGTGCCTCTGCGCACGCCATCGGCCGTCATCACCAAAATGGATCCTGTTCGGCCGTGGTGCCCTACATAGCGTCCTTCTTTCAGGATGCGAATTCCCTCGCCTACCTCTCTAAAGTATAGGCGTTCACCAAAAGCTATGGCGGGTTTCCGCCATTGCTTTCCACATCTTCTGGCCTCAGGCGTTCTGCCGTCTTGGCCTTTCTTGTACCTGCTCAACAGGTCTCCCGCCTGCCTTGGCAGCCATGCCAATGCAGGATCATCATCTTTGAGCTCTTTGCCAAGCTTCTCTTCCAACGCGCTGCGGAGAACTCGTACTTGACGCTTGATCTCCTTGCAGGCGTTCTCTGCCAGACCATTCGCCTGATGGTCTCCTACTGGCGACTCTTCCGAAACCCAGTCTATGCCGTTTTCTTTCGCCGCTGCCTCTTTCAAGGCTACCACGGATGGCTCACCATCCGACTTGAGAACCACCTTGCGGTGTCCCAAGTTCTTCAAGAAGTTCGCCACGAACTTCACTGCATACGGCGTCGCTCCCTTCGAGTCCACGAAGGTCGCCGCTAAGGACTGTGTCCTCTCATCCTTCACCACGAGGATCGGCTTCACTCGCTCGTCCTCCACACCGCCCCGTGACATGAACGTGTAGTCCATTGCCACTGTGGGCACAAGGCTCTTGGCCTTCTCTTCCTCGGACCTCGTCCGATGTGGCTGTCCCACAGCCCGTCCACAGCAATGCAATGCCGGCACCAACTTCGATACTGAACATGGCCTGTCGCCTCGTGCTCTTCGATCTCAGCCGGAGTTGGGTCCTCCGGTGCTCTTATCTGGATGGGTTTCTCAACCTCATCAACTAATTCCAACTCATCATCCTCTTCTCGCCCCTCTGGACCAGGTCGGCCTGAATCCATAGAGGCATCTCCTCTTTCTCCTGTGGCGTTCAACTCTGCGATGCCACAGCATTCCTTTGTCGGTTTATACCCTGGCTTTCTCAAGTAGAAGTTGTACACTCCCTGCTCCTGATACACAGGGATCCAACTCCGCTGCTCTGCAGCGTTCGCTTTCTCCAGGATCGCCTGGACAGCCTTTCCAACTTTGGACCCTTGCGGAATCAAGTTTCCGCCATTTGCATCAAGAACTGCAATCCTTCCAAAGCCTAAGCACTTGGATGCTGAAATCAATGGCTTGTGAGCATCAGCCATTGAACCTTTCACACGGCATTTGTTGCCGCTCTCGTCGAACCCTTCAAAGGTTCCAATGCCCTGACTGGGCACCAACTCTCCTGATGCAGTCTTGAATACAACTCCGTTGCCTTCACTGACAACCACTCGATCTTCGGGATGGCTGTCTGGGCTGCTCCAGTGTCCAGGTTAAACTTCATCCATTCTTCGGCGGATGAGGTGTCCGCCATTCCAATTCCACTCAAGTCTGCCATGAGCATTCCGACATCAGCTTCCGGAGCTGGCTCAATGCCATCGTCCGGTTCGTCCATCTCTTCCATACTTCCTGCGGCTTTACCTTTGCCGCTTCTTCCACCTTTGCCTTTATTGCCTTTGCCACCTTTACCACTCTTGTCTCCTTTGCCTGAACCTGACCACTTATCGCCTTTTCCATCCGGCCGTTTCTTGCTCCAGCAATCGGCCGCTCGGTGTCCTTTCTTACCGCAATTGTAGCAGGTAATATCTTGAGCCGGGTTTGAGCCTTTACTTGAGCCCCCTTTGCTTGAGCCTTTCTTTCCATCACCTTTGGCCTGCTTGCCTTTTCCTTTACCTTTTCCTTTGACCAGGCTTGCGATCCATTGTCCGATCGAATCGACGTCCATGGGTTGAGGTCCTTGATAACTCGAACTTGATGAACCTGGTTTTGGAACAGATGACTTTGATGTGAGGGATGTTTCAATGACAAGTTCAATCTCCTGCTTCATCAACGAATAGGTTGTCAATCTACTCTTGTTCAACAAAAGATGTTTCTCCAAATCTGGGGGTACCAGCATCTCCAATGAAGCGGACTTGATGTCGTCCGATAGGGTCTCCCTGGTCCCTGCGGCACTCCTCCGAGACTCGTACCGCCTGATGAGCTCTTCGAGCTGTTCGATCGCTGGCCTCACCGCGGCCCATGTCTTGACTCTCTCCGGTTGGAGAATCGCTCGAAGTATATTGCGTTTCCGTCCCGAGGTTCGGGGATCCCAACGGCGGTGAACTCGCCGATATGCTTCAAACCCATTTGAAGCTCCTACCATCAAATCCTCTGTTTCACCTGAGGTTAGGGTCAGGAGCACGCGATGAATTTGATCAGCTTTATCCTCTAGATCATCGATGGCTGCTATGGTTCCAGTCCCAAACGCGGACTCCATAGCACTCAATTCAATCGCGTCTTCCTGTTCCAAAATATACTCCAGGACTTCAATGAACTCTCTCCCAAAAGTAGTTATGAACAGGTTATCAATGCTCCTGGCCCATTTTCGAAAATCCCCTTCAACATTCCCAAAACTCTCGGGGCGTCCCAACCCTTTGGTGTCCATAAGGATTTGGGACTTTCTCCTATCTTCTTTCTTCTCAAGGCTTTTAGCCAATTCTCCCACGGCTGAGGCTAGCATTGTCACCCCGCCTTGAGACTCCCTCAACACTTGATTCTCTTGCTCCAACCTCGTTTGGTTCTGTTGGAGTTGAAGTACCATATCCCTCAGCTGTTGGACCTGCTGTTCCATGGTTTCCTACTCTCAACCCTGCTGCTGCTGCCGCTCGCTCCTTTTCCAGCGGCAGTCGCGGGCGGTTCGCCCGGTCAAGGATCGGAAGGTTTTGGCACTCCACGGACTTCAACAGTAGTCCGTGTGAGTTCTTCCGGGCGACGACCCACAGTTGTGGCCTTCGCTTTAGCCGCTACTTTTGGTGCGGCTGACGGTTTGGCCTTCCCTTTTGGTCCGGCCTTCGATTTGGCCTTCTCTTTCGGCCCAGGTGTCAGGCTCACTTTTGGTGCCGCCTTTGTCTTGGCGGTCGATCCGAGGCGGGCAGGTCCCTTAAGACCGCGCCGCTTGATGTAGTCCTGAACCACGGGCAACTGTGCCTGCCGTCGTTCGTCACAAGAACTACAAGCCTCGTTGGATCCTCTCTTTCCCTGGTCGTTGGGGGTCTTCCAGAGTTCGCGAATGGCGGCCAATGCAACGGTGCCCTTGAGGTTTCGTTGCTCGACAAGTTCGTCGGCCGCAAGCTTTCGCACTTGGAACGGGCTCTCTAATTTCCAATTTTCTATCGTCAATCGCTGGGCCCGCTCGTTGGCTAGGGCGACGATGCGGAGGTTCAACTCCAGTGCACGTCCCCAGACCGCCCGTCCCCGCTCGGTGTCGCGGGTTTGCGGTCGCTTAGCCGGCGGTGGCCCGTCCGGTGTTCGAGGCTGTCGAACCGGACTTGGTTGGCTCACCGACTCTTCTTCTTCGACCTCCTCCTCCTCGGCTGGATCAGCCGCTTCTGAGGTCTTCCTTTTCTTGGTCCGCTTCTCTTGATTGCGGACCCTCTGCTCTTCCCGCTCTTCTTTGATCTCTTGTGGAGTGCGCCCTTTTCCGAACTCTTTGATGCGCCTCCTCAGATCTTCTGTGATGACACCCTTCTTCTTCTGCAACCTGACCAGGTCCTTGAGCCTCCGGTACTGAAGCGAAGTCTTGCTTCGAAGTCGGAATCCGGACTGTGGCTCTGGATGCTTCTTGACCTGTCCCCAGATATTCTTCTTCACCCTCCAAGGCGCTTTGGGATCAACCTTGGCTTCAGTGTATTTGGTGTGAGTGCCACGGACCTCCCAACCTGTTTTGACACCTTCTGGAGATGTGATGAAGTCGGCGATCACTCGGCCAGATGAAGGCTGTGCGGCTGGATCAGCCGCTTCAGCCTCTGGCTCTACTGTGGGGTCTTGTTCAGGCTTCTCTTCTTCTCCTCCTTCTGTCTCTTTTGTGGTCTCTTCTTCCTTTGTTTCCGCGGTTCCTTCAACCGCTGATGTTGTTTCAGCAGTTCCTACAACCGCCGGAGTGGTGTTCGCGGCTGATTCCGCCGCTGATGTGGCTGGCAAAGGCTCCTCCTCCTTTTCTTCCTTTCCACTCGGGGCGGCTGAATCAGCCGCTCCCGGGATTTCCTGATCCTCCTCCTCGGAGGTCTCTACCTTGCTATGTCTCTCCTCCTTTATGCGCAGCGCTTGGTCCCTTTCGCTTTAACTGGGCTCACGCGCTACCATGAAAACAGAGTTTCGACGTTTCGGAACGCCTTTTCTCCCTTGAGCCAAAATACGTCATGAGTCACGTGTCTGCAGTACTCTAGCGGAGTATTTATGGGCTGTACATGCAAACAGATTGGTATCCCTCTATATAATTTGCTTGGTTGCCCCGAACTCCGAATCACCTGATTCTTGCAAACTCGAAGTTTCTGAAGGCACCAAGAAGTTTAGACCCTCCCAAACAATGTGTACAAGCGGGTTCAAACACCAACAAATAAATCGAATTGGATCCGGTTGGATTTCCGTTCTTTCTTCGGCGGTTTCCTGAACTACCCTTCTTGCTAGGAGTGTTATATAAGGCTCATATTGAAACTTCATGTTGACTGAGATGTACAGTAAAACCATTCTGGTGGTAGGAGGCTTTTGTTCATCAACAGCGAAACAGCGTTCTTCTCATATTGTCCAGCTTCGCTTCCTGTTGGGAAACACTGTTTTTTCACTACTCTAAGATTCCGTGCTCCCTCCATGGCAACCGACGACCCTCCATTTGAGGGTCCGGATTCTTAGGGTAGTGTACCAATCTTCTTTGAATGGTTGTGGAAGGCACCGTGCCTTCCCTCTCTGTGCCAACTCTATTCCCGGTGGCACCCCATCGGGCCTTTCCGGGTCTTTTCGAGCGCGTCAAAGGCCTGATGAAGAGGCGGAAGTTCGGTCCATTCATCCTACATCGCGCAGGAAAACCATAGGAAAACCTTATGGAGCCCAACATGCCGTAGTCGCAGTAGTAGTGGCATCAAATCGAGGTGCCCAGGTACACGTGTTATATATATATATTATATAGATATGCATATACATAACAAACGTAACCTCGGAGTTCCATGCACGCCCAAACAACTTTCTGCAACCCCCGTGACCATATGTGGATTACCTGTGACTTTGAGTTCCACGGGATTTCGAGACCCAACAGCCTTTCTGGGTCTGAGTCATATGAGTCATACATGAATTTGAATATTCCTTGGGTATATATATATATATATTTGTATATCATTACCAGGGCCCAGCGGATGATTATGATGATGATGATGCCTTTCTCAAAAATATTATGTTTAAAAAACAACTGGGAAATGGCGCACACACCCCAAATATCCCCCAACCTTTGCCTGGCCTGGTGAGCAAACATAATCATTTGGTACATATTTATATATGTATATATAACGTAGATATATAGATATCATACATATGAACAACATAACAATTTGTAAGAACAATAACACTCTCACACACGCAAGCTGCTATGCTTCATTCAAGCGAGCTCAAGCCTGAATGGTCAAGAGTCAAACTCCGGAAGAGTATAATCTGAAGGTGTATGTTTCAAGATCTTAAATAGAGTGGTTCCAGTTCCAAATGTAGTCTTAACCATAGTTGTCACAGTGGAATGAATGAAATGATGGCAATTGGGGTTGGTTCATGTGTTTGAGGAAATCACAAGGGTATTGTCCAACAAGGTATACTTTGCAGGAACTGATCATAAAACAAAAAAAACACACATATACTCTTAGTTTAATGACTTGTCAAAACCAGAACCAACCTGGAAGTCTCTGACAGCTTGCTATGAGAAGAGAGGAATATGCGTCAGATGCATTATTCTCAACCAGGGTAGTTCTATCTGTAGATGTGTATATAGAGTTATTATATAGTCTTACTTGGAACCACCATGTCACCCAATTATACGCTCCATGTTTTCAGCCAACACAAACGGTGGTGCATGAACCCTCCGGTCATATCCTCGTAGCGATCACCCCCATGTCACCCCAGGGGCCTCAGAGCGAGTCTGTGCCAAGCAAGAGAGGTATCCAGTGACCTGATAGGACCTTACTGGGGTACCCATGGGATAGTCTATAGGGTCTAGCTAGGGTCCAAAGGGTCCAATGGTCCAGCCTTTTTGAGCTCAGCCAAGTGTGACTGGTACTGGGCCTCAGCGTACCTCCGCGACGTGCGGAGCTGCAGGTCTGGGGACGTGTGAGAATGTACGGGGGCAGGGGCAGGTCTTTTACGGGTAAAGCTGAGGGAGGTTGCAGGAGGTGAAGGCAGTTCGCGCCAGGCTCCTTGAATCCTTGAGTCTCCTGAGTCAAGGGGACATCATCATACGACCTGCGAGTTTCCATGGTTTTTGCCATTTGTGAAAGCCGCTGCCCATCAAAGCTGTGGCTCACCGAATGAACTGGTGGAAGAAGGTTTGAATCTTATTGTGGATGTGCCAGATTCCCCTCGCAAGCCACATAAACCAAAAAGAACACACAATATTGACATGAACATCTTTGCTTTCAAAACACGTCCATCGCAGAACGAACAACAACATAACAGAAAACACTACTTAATACATCTTATACCCTATCATGTAAGCACTTTAAGGCTCGAACCACATTCTTTCCATAATGAAACATCATAGGCAAGCTTCAAGCACTCCAGGATCTCTGCACCATGTAGACATATTTTTAGAATTAATGTAATCAATTCTCATTAGATTCTCCATTTTCAAATATCTCCCGAGCCAGTGTATAGTTCACCGCCCCTGGTCTCCACAATGTGAGCCCGAGTCGAGGCACTTCTTCTGAAGGCTTGAAAACATCTTTTGTTCTCGACCTGCGCGAAGACCACGGAGCTCCATCTCTCTGATGACGACATGACGTGCAGGCCTTGAAACATGAAGGCAACCTACAACTCCAAAGACCTCAAGAAAAAAAAACAGGTCCTTCACCTCATAGCTCGCCACAGTTTTGGCAGAGCCAGATCCAGGAATGAGATCCTTGAACATGTAGTGACATTCATAGCTGGACTTATGAATCGTGGATCAAAATCTGACACAAAGGGGTGTTCAAGGGAGAACCACAAGGTGGTGCAGGGTAGTCCATCGTCGATCCCGTTTAAGGTGCCCGACTCTTCAAGGGAAGCCAGCCTTGGCCTCAAACACACAACCACCACCGTCAACACTATGACCAGACATCAACGATCAAAACCAAGACCCAGACCTGTGTGGATGTGCTTCCTCCAGCTCACATTCCTAACCAGCCACAAGAATCCTCGACCGTTCGACCCGCGTGGTTCAATCCGCATGCTCGCACCCTCCTGGATTAGAGAGGTTGAAGAAATCTGTTTTACCTATCCATACCTATCCCATATAACATATCATAGGGTTCCAGTGCCAGTTCAGATCTCTCAACCTCTCTTGGTGGGTGAACCCACCCTGGGTCCGGTCCCTCGCTCTGTGGAGCGGCCGAGGGGTGTTTTGATGGCTTCCAATGGCCACGTGACCCAAAGGACTCCGCCCGTGGTAGTACGCACCAGGACTTCCAGCACGAACAGCCCTTGCCATGAAAACGGACAAATGCCAAGACTGTTGGGCTGGTCAGGCAATGAGACTGGCAGCCATGGGCAGAGCAGGAGCACACGAGCCCAAAAGGGCCGTAGGAAGCCCCAAAGGGCCGTTTCTCTCGCACGCCATGCGGCAAGCCCACAGATTCTGCCTGCGGTTCAGGGACATACAAGGCAGATTTTTTCGTGTAGACATCGATCCTGTTCAATGGCCCAGGTGCTGTACGATCTGGGACCAGTCAGATCTCAAACCACCTCAATGCCAAAGAGGTACAAAGAGAATGCGGGAGGCAAGTCGTGTGCAAATTTGTGCAAAGGTGCGGGTCTGGACTACCTGCAGAGGTTGAGCTGTCCTTTTTTTGGCCTGTTTCAGGTACCACTACATGCTTCCATAAGTAGTAGTAGTAGTAGTAGTAGTAGTAGTAGTAGTAGTAGTAGTAGTAGTAGTAG
>CAXAMN010003224.1:1162514-1211495 GCA_963970005.1 Durusdinium trenchii
AGTAGTAGTAGTAGTAGTAGTAGTAGTAGTAGTAGTAGTAGTAGTAGCAGGAGTAGTAGTCGTGGTGGTGGTGGTGGCTATGAAGCTTTCGCATGAAGAGCTGGCTGCTAAATTCAACTCGAACTCAGGCTCTACCGAAGGCTTGGATGACCACTACATCGTCCCATCTCCTCAACCAAACTCGAGCAAATAAGGATGGTCGAGGAGACGTTGTTTCTCGCCTTTCCACTTCTCCATCTGCAGGACACTCCGGATCTGCTCCACTGAAGCCTTTTCCGGCTGCCTCCAGAACGGGCGCCATCAGTTAGGAGATCGGATGTCACAATGCAATGCAGTTGATTGCTGTTGCCCCCCCAGCTCTTGTGTCATTTTTCAACATACTTCAAGGACGTGTCTTCTTTAGAAAAAACTGCAAACCAGTCCCTAGGGATCCACATACCTTCTCAGGAGGTACGACTGGGCCCTCCCGGCGCCTACATAAATGGTCTCCAATCACCTGAGAAGGTACGACTGGATCCCTAGGCAGTTCAGTCCCATCCACTTTCAGCAATACTGCTTTTCACGTCGGATTCACATCTCGATTCGGGAAGACATTCGGCACGTGAAGGGACTGGAGGGTTCAGTCGGTCGTTGGATCTCGGGAAACGCTCCGACCCGATCCGGAACTGGACGTCCTATACCGACATATTGATCCCTGAACTCGAACACCCTAATGGAGGTATAGACATGCGTAGGAAAAAACCATATACATATTGCCAGTCCCGGCCGGCGTGTCTGGGCAAAACGTACGCAGTCCCAGTTCTGCATGGATCTTCTGAAATAGTTGAAGTCGATTCCATGCAAAGATTGGTCGGTCGGCGACATCGAGGCCGCGAACTTGTGTGTGCTTTTATCCCACGGCCCACGGCCCACCTGGATCAGTATAAACGATTGGGTGCTTGCAAGTCAAAGGACGTATCTAAAGACCCAAAAAACAAAACCACCAAGCGTCTCAGGAAGTATCAGGGCTTGCAAAGGAATGTGTTATTTGGTTCCAGGCGATCAAAAGCATCCTGGTTCTCCAACCACACAAAAAACTATCAAACACATTCAGCCCTGGAACCCTGTCTATATATCCCAACACTCCATGTATGGCATATCATATAAAAATAGCCTATATATGGACCTCTGAAACCACCCTAATCTGGACAAAGATGCCAGTCCCGTCCGCTGTGTCTTACATACTGCCTTCTAAAGGGTCCGACCGTCCAAAAAAAATGACCCGGGTCAGCGAAGCTGCAGAAGCAGCTGTTCTTCACCCCGAAGAACTGGTCGATCGAGGTCCCCACCCTACAGAGACGTAGAACTTCGAGAGCGCTTGCTCCTGCAAAGCACTTGTAGCTAGGTTTGAGGTAGATCTGATAGTTCCTTCAAGTCTCAACATAGAACGCGGGACTAAATGAAGGGGGGTGCACCCCCGGTGCACCATAGGAGAAGGAAAAGGAAGCAGTCACCAGAGTAAGTTTTTGTTGAACCACCAGCAGTTGTTTCTGCGCATATGAAAATGAACTAACAATCCATGTCTGGAATATTTACGAGTACCTATCATTGGTGGGGGGCTGCGGGTCAATGCAAGTAGATATGCCAGTCCCATGTGTGTCTGGGTATGAAGTGCTCATCAGTCGGCTCCAGCTGCGCCATGGAGTCGCCCTTGGTCTCTCCGCCCATGCCAAACTCCTCGAACTGGACCTCAGCAGGCCCCGTTTCGGAAGCCCGGTCGATAGGATAGCCTAGCCCGATCAGGAGAGTGGGTTGAAAAGATGTTCATGTATAGTATACGATATATAGTGTGTCATAGCCAGCAGGAACCAGGGTCCCTCAGTCAGTCTATGGTTTTAGTCAGAACCACTGGTTACCAGCTATGATGGTATCTGGTCCAGAACTTCCGGCTCCCAGCTCACTCGTCCCTGAGTCCGGGCATCATCGAAGAACTTGTGGAAGTCTGCGAAGGGATCCTCGCTGCCGAACATCTCCTTAAAGAGATCCTGCGAGCGCCGCGAGCGCCGCGTCCTCGTCTCCGATCGCCTCGGTCTGATCGTCTCGTGTCCGAGTGTCCACGTCACTCCCAAAACGCTGTCGTGTGTCGTGAAGGGCCTAGATTCACCCAAACCCAGGCCATTGGTCATCTTTGCATACATGGAGCTTCTGGTGCGCACGTAATTCGTTCTCAACACCTGGATACACCTGGTAATTCGTTCCACCTGGCTTCAGATCGACTCCGATCGACTGCGATGTTCGAACCACCGACCCACCGGCGGGTTACCACGGACGAATCGTCCGTTGTGGAAAGCCGAGTTGACGGACTTCATCGTCGTCGTGGTTTTTTGCCGTTGGACATGGGGCAAAACCCTTTGAGGCGCCGGTGTTTTTTTCGTGGCTTTTCTCACACGGTTCTTGTTGAGTGGGGGAACCCATCCAAAAAAAAAGGCCTCCGTTCGCACCGTGACCACCAGCCCAGCACCAGCACGGTTTCACACGCCTTTGGATCCGTGAAGTCGAAGCCAAAGTTCCCAAAGTCCCTTCGGATGAACGCGGTTTCAGCCCGCGAGGCTCAGAGGTGTTCAAACTGACACCGCTTCACATGTGAGCCCCCGAAGAAAACATCCCAAAACGATACAGTCTAGAGATGTCTAGAGTCAGTCTAGGGCTTGCGATATAGAAGAAGAGGTGTCCAAGTGTCCAAGTGAGACCCACATCTTGAGGTTTCACCCTTGGAAGGGACCCATTTCTGTGCTAGATTCTCTGGAGGGCGACGTCGAAATCATGTCCAGTTGCTGAACAAAAGGCCGCAGCTGCGAGTCAAACCGCAGTGCCGGTGTTCTGGGTCTCCACACGGGAAGTCGAAACCTCCGAAGCCACCTTGGCCGCCGTCCATCTGTCCAGCATCGTATTGCCTCCGCCAGCGAAAGCGTAGGTTGGCGGTGACACGTGGGAGCACCGGGGCAAACTAATTTTGAAAGACAATGTCAATGTCATGCAAGTATATATGTAAGCTCAAAGTTTACTAGTCAAATCTTTCCCTCTCCTCAAACCTATAGCAACCAACTCACAAATATCAAACGGGTCAACAAAATTCATGTTGAAGCTCAGCATGACATTCCTTACAGGTGGCCAAACCCTGAAATTGTCTGCCGGTCATGGGTCTAATGGCGAATCGAGGGCAATGGATGACCGGTCTTCCCTATCTGAGCTTTGCAAGCAGGAAAAAACCATCTGAATGTCAAATTGGGATGGCGCTAAACCCAACATATTTGTTGAACTGCCAGGTGAGGGACGACCCAAAACTAGGACCTAAACTGGACAACCAAAGGCCAGTTACTTAATCCATCTTAGTCCCTACGACTCTATCTATGGACATCTCCAACAGAAGCAATACGTATCAATACGTAGTTATTTCATCATCTCTGTCATCAAAAACAACACCTGCAAGTTCAGAAGCATTCGTAGCAACATAGGGCTCCAACCATATCCTCAAATGGTGGTTAGACTCCCCTGGCACCCACCCCAACCACCAAACCTCAACAAAGGGGGCAACAGAATGGCTTCTACGGTAATTGAGCTAATCCCGGTGACCCCTATGGAGTCATCAACCACGCACGTGCCATGGTCTCTGCCACGGTCCGCACCGCATGATCGCGCTATGGCACAAAACGCGCCTACGCCGGTCGGCATTGGAGAGCACCTGAGGTGAAAGTGGCAGCATGCGGAAAGCCTGTGGATGAAAAGGAGGTGATCTAGACACGGCCAAATCATGTCTCCTTTCTAGAAAGCATCCAACTGTTCAAACAATGAACCCAGCGGCACAATGATCTCATCAACCTCCCCAGAACTTCGTCTACGACCAATGCTTTTTCCGAGCTTCAAGTCTTTCACCTCTCCCATTCCCACGATGGGTTTTGAGGCTCCTCACTTTCACAAGCTGGACAGAAGGTAGGAACTGACCCCACCCACCTTCAGGAGCCCGTTGTGGGACTCCAACCGGGGAATATGGAGGATCATGGCCCCAACAGGCGAAGGTCATCCCAGATCCAAGACTGGCCCAGTCGATTGGTACTTTTGGACGTCCCGTGGGAGGTGCCCGAAACTGGTCTCCCTTTGGAAATGACT
This sequence comes from Durusdinium trenchii, assembly GCA_963970005.1. Classification (NCBI taxonomy): domain Eukaryota; class Dinophyceae; order Suessiales; family Symbiodiniaceae; genus Durusdinium; species Durusdinium trenchii. Next base: position 1,166,661 of record CAXAMN010003224.1, read on the forward strand.
CTCTCTGTCTCTCCGTCTCACATGCAGAATATGACGGCAATCAACCACCAGTTTGCACGTTTTGGGTCGCTTTTGGGTTGGAGACCATCGCTAGTAGGGTGGAGGTCATCGCTAGTATAGGGATGAGGCCATCGCTAGTAGGTTGGACGCTATTAGGTACCAAGAAATCCCCCCACCAGTCACTTCTGGGCTCGCAGAATCCGAGCTCTTGGGTACATGACACTATCGAATCGAGCGAATCGAGCGAAGCTTGCTCCGAATTGGAAACCGCGGAAAACCGCGTCCCCGAAACCAAGGTGGGCTTGGAGTTGAGGCGCTCCCAGGAACCTGGTGGAGAAAGAAACACATATTCCCTCTACCAGGACCTCCCAAGAGGTGCCTAAATAGCCTCTTTCGAGGCTAAGGAGTGTCCAAAAATTCTCTGTTGGAAGGTCCTTGGTCATTGGTAGGAGGGAGTTGACCTTATATATCCTAAATTACTAATTATATAGAACATCCTTCGAGAATGGCCAGATGGGGAGGGTTTCAATGGTTCAGCACCAAATTTGATAGAAAAAATTTGGGATGCTGATGATTGTGCTTTGATCTTTTACAATTGTAACGTTCGAACTGGTTTTAAGGGACTTCTGGTCCACCGAGTGGCCACTAGTGGCCACAGGTCGTCCCAGTCCGGGACCCCCAGTCCGGGACCGCGCCGGCTCGCCTCATAGGCTTCGGCCACCTCCCGAAAGCGTTGCTCGGCCTCCTGGCAGAACACTGAGACGAACGCTGAAACCAAGTGCTGCACGAGAGTTCTGTCGACAGAAGTGGCACAACTGCTACTTGGACGTTCAATTGCAGAAATGGAAAGGATGTTAGTGGAGATCTCACAAAAATCCGTAAACCAGCAAAGCTAAGAGGTGCTGGACAGCAACAGTAATTCAATACCCTTTTTGCTGTCTTGGAGAGGGTCAGACATGTTTTCTATGCAGCCCAAGCCTTCCGAAACCCTTCACCTGACACAAGAACTTCAATACGAACGCACCAATTCAGTCACAACCCGGGCAGGAAGACCATTCTTCTCTACGGACAGGGGGTGCCATCCACGTCCATCGGACAGTGAGTGGACGCCACGGCCGTCCTCGGTCTGGAGCTCTGTTCTCTTGCACTCGACCAAGCTGTCAAGCTGTCGCACAAGCAACACATGGGGAGTCAAGAGTCACCGTGCCACAAAATGGGATTCATAACATGTCATAACATGTCATAACACTCACCAAGAATTGACAACTTGATGTCTCAAAGTTCAAAGGTGAACTCTGACGGAAAGTTGACTCCTTGACCCACTTCCATATCTGAAAAGCACCGCTTCCCGCTCTTCAAGCGGTCAGCGTTCAACGTCGACCTACTTAGGGGGCCGCCTACTTATAAGTCAAGTTATAAGTTATTGAAAGTTAGATCTTAACGTCCATAAGTTAGGTCCTAACGTATCTAAGTTCATGGCTGGTTAGGTGGACTTAAGTCCTGACTTAGGTAGACTTGTAAGGCTTGAACCTTAAGTTGGGTTAAGTTAGGTTAAGTGCAATGAGCGAATCTATAGTTCGGACTTAGCGGAGTTAGCCATACTTAGCGAACCCATAGAGTTTGAAACCGTTTTGCTGGAAGTGCGCACAAAGCACATGGAAAAATGAAGAATACAGGAAGCATGACACTTGCGTTGGATGCTTGCGGTCTACTGCTGGCTCCTGCGTACCGCGTGGAGAGCGCGCTTGGCCTACTGGGGCCTCTGTAGGACAGCCTATAGAGAAGAGCAGCGGAGTCAAGCACAGCCCGCGAGGAGAGAAAAGTAATGAAAAGTGAGTGTCTCGTAAATGTCTCGTGGGTCGGACAGGGGTATAGTCTCCGCGATGTCTCGTGGTGTCTCGCAATATAGCAGTAAAGGTGGGACGTCCCTAAACATAGCACGGTGAGATGTCTCGTGATGTCTCGTAAGTGTCTCGTGGACTCACGCACAACGTCGAGATTCGGTGGTATTCATTTGAGGGCATGCAGCCGGGCTCAAAAGAACGAGTGCGTATAGACATAGCCAAGTGTCCCTTTTCAGTAAACTGCGTGGCGGAGAGACGTGATGGACGAGTATATATACATTGCGTATTTGATGGTGCGTTGACCGCTCTGATACACTTTGCAACATCGGAAACAAGAAAAAACATACGTGACAAGTTTTTTTTTAAAAGAAACAAGGCTGTTGAACTTATGATCGATTACACGGACTTGATGAACTTACATGGACTTAGGCCTAAGTGGACTTACATGGACTTATAGATAAGTTGTTATAAGTCAAGTTATAAGTAAGCGGCCCCCTAAGTACGTGAGCAAAGCGCGGCTTTGCCGCAGCCAATTCTTCAATATCACGCCGAAGAGAGGTGGATCTACCCTTACCCTTTAGTTCGGAGAGCAACAAATCCAGGTATCACATGCAAACACATGATACATCACATCCCAAAGAACCCACATGAGACATTCATGATATACTTGCTTGCAATCACTCATTTTTGACAAGCCCAACAAATGGTCGCAAGCTCTGCCAGTCTTCATTCATATTCCTCAATCCATCAATCTTCTCTAAACATTGAAAGATTCTCCATCACCCTTAGGTTGGAGGCTCTAAGGGAGGCCATCGCTAGTAGGTTGGAGGCCATTGCTATCTTAGGCATGCGAATGTCTTTTCCGATGTCTTTGTTACTCTCAGAACTTCGATTGTCAGGTCGGGCACAGGTGTTCCTCGCCCACTGGTTTTCTCACATGGACAGGCCCTGTCTTTTGCCCGAGAATCGCAAAAGGTGCTGCAAAAGACTTCGACAGGGGTGCACAGAACCAGCCACAGCTTCCTTAAGCGAAGGTCAATCGTAAGCATTTCATGGGGACTAAAGTGCTCAAACCACCCCTAATTGTTCATTATATCATTTATATCTGTCAGTCTCATGGAGTGAGACGAGACTACATTGAACATATATCATGCAGTGAATTGAACCATGAACATCAAGTCTCCTGCGAGAGCCTGCAGCTTCACAAGCCGTGGTGCGGTGTGCAACCTGTTCTTTGTTCAACTTATCCGGGCTCGCTGGCTGATCAATCTGAGCCCTATCTGAGCCCTGGCAGGTGATTCAAAACGACGCTTGTTGTCAACAACTGCTGGTTTTAGAAAGAAGCTATGCCGAACGCCTTATCCAAATCTTATCCCAGGTTTAAGCTGTTTCGTTCATCCATCAAAGGCAAATTTGCGGTGTATAGTGAACTCATGTTCAGTCCTCTGCGTTCTAGAAAAGGAAAACGCTGGGCGGTAAAACGCCGACCCAATTGAAATTGATTCCCCTGAGCGCCCTCTTTACCCTTTGCATCCATTTACGATACAATCATTATTGGGTATCTCGGTATCTCCCAAACACCCATGGCCCAGCGGATGGTGGATGATGGATGATGATGGGGCCTGGTTGCAGTGCATGTGTTTCCTTCGTGTTTTCTCTTTTTTTTTAAAGTAAACTGTTACATGGTAATGTGGGACACACCCAAACCACAACAATCCCTTGAACCTTGGGTGGTGCTGGTACCTGCTCAGCCTTACAACTACTTGTTGTTACATGTGTTGTTATCTTTTGGTAGGATACGGACAAGAATGGATAAGAATAGTTGTCGAGGACGTGATTTGCAGTTACAAGTAAAAGGTTGTCTTTTGGCATCTTGGACTGGAAATTGAATCTATTCAGGGTAGAAGACTGGAGGCTCCAGCTCAACCCGCAACAACTTTCTGCCCTAAATCCTGATTCATATCTGCACTGGACGCTGGTCGCTTGGTATATCACCCGGAGAGGTGCAATGAACAACTCCCAGTTGTATCCCAGTTGATAGTTCCAGAACATCATGCCAAATTGCAGCGAGTCGCTCATCCACTCCGGATAGCTCAACACTCCCTGAACGATTCCTGAATCACCAGCGTGATGTCTTTTTTGGCCTTCAAATGATGGATTCAGTGCAGGGCTGGATTTGTTGCATTCCCACAGCATAAATTTGGGGCATGGTCGAGCCAAGAAATCCTGACAGCCCGTGGGAGGAGAGCTCTCACAGTACAAACGGTGGTTTGCAGCAATTAGCAAAGGACATCTCAAGTATGCTTAATTATATCATGAGTCAGCAACCAAGAATGGAGCAAATGCTGGCGTCTCCTATCGCTGGGGAACCCAGGGGTTTTTGGAATTCGTTCGGCAAAGGCTTTGCAACAATCAACTGGGTTTGATAGCCAGAATCAAGTGGCGCTGTGTTTGACAAACGAAATATCAAAAGAGCATTAAATTTTGTCTGCCAGGGGCAAATCCAACCAACACACACCTGTAGAATACTGTGACTGGCTAATTTGGAACATCATCTGTTGCCCTTGGGGCCTCAACCTGTCTTAATCTCGGTGCACACTACCTCGCTACAGTATGCTGCAAGTATGCGCATCCAGCCCTGTCAAAAACAGCTGCTGCAGTGGAGTTCCTGCACAAGCCGGACGGGTGGACCATGCCTTCCAAAGTTGCACTCAAACCCAAAGAACCAGGTTTTTGAGTCCAAATCCAGGTCCTGGAATTGATCCTTCCACAAGATGCCCTTCTCTCCACCACGAAGCCCGAAAACAATTTGACAGTGACACACATCCATATGACATGTAACATGAGTTGAATTTGTTGGGCCTGTCGACCGGTTTTTCATGGTTTTTCTAACTATGGTGGGGGTTCACCACCGGGTGGTGAGGCCGCTTCAGTTCGACCGTGGAGCTGGCGCTCTTCTGACCTCTGATTCCGAACGGTCGACTGTCCGACGTGGGGGGCAGATCGAGACAAGTACCTGGAGCCTCCAAAGTGCAATAGAAAATGGGACATGACCCCATAAAAACGGCTACTTGTACCCATTGAACTCGAGGTACGAACGGGTCGACTCCAGGTACCAACGAAAAGGACAACGAAAACGTCCGTCGTATCAGAGTTGGCCACTCTGACATACCTGCTACAGCATGTTCATGGTGAGCGTTCCAACAAGGTTGTCGGCCCTACTTCCGTTGCTCCTCGGTCAGCTCGTTAGGTGAAGCTAGGTCGGCAGTCGTGCATCGCTCAATGCATTTGGCATGTTGGAACTTGTATCATGTAGATCAAACAGATGTACTAGCATGATCTGGCGCCACTCTTCTCGCTCGGACACCGTGAACTCCTCCCGCTGCCGCCCGCGGCTGCAGGCCTCATCCACATTCCTCCGCATCGAAGTGCCGTGAGGTCGTGGCGCCTCGGACCACACGACCGCCCCGCGAAGCAAAGGTGAGGGGGAGAACACAGAGATAGGGTACATGCCAGCTGCTTCCGTTCGGGGTCACCAATGGACATCTCCACACTACTTACAGGTCTCCAGACAGGGCACCCCTTGGAAGCGCTAGGTGATCGCTTCTTTTTGTTAAATAAAGCTTATAGTGGACTTGAAAGAGTCGCACAAAACGTCCAAAATGATCCAAAAGCTGCAAGTATGGAGCATCTAGAAAAACAAGCTGGAGGGTATGGCAGTTTACTCTGAAACCAATTAAACATGAAAGGATGACTGGTACTCTAGTCTAGTGTTCTGTGTTGGGATACGCTTTCTTGGTCAGGCTCGAGCGTTTGCCCTTCCCTACCAAAAGGAGGGGTTGCGGGGTTGCGGGGTGTCAAAGACTACACTTGTCCAAAGTGAAGTAAAGGACCCTGAAAGGATGTCTATTAATAGCTCCAAAACAAGGTCCATTAAGGGGGATCCAAAAGCCACCTGTTGGAAGGGTCGTGGTAAAGACTGTTCTCTTTTGTCTTTGACTCCCAGGGCCTAGCTTTGGGGACCACACTCCCAAACAGTGGACCCTTGTCCCTGCATCTTCGGTTGGGTCCAACTCCCAAGTGACTTCAGGTCAATGAGCAGATGGATATTTTCTTATATAATCTTACACACACATATATATATATTTATTTATTTATAGAGAGAGGGTTTTGGTGCATCTGCTCTGGAAGTTCTAGCGAACCTTGCGTGTTTGGTCATCCCAAATTCTTTGTTTGGTCGTTGACCATGCTTCATATGGCATTGGGACTCAACAACAAACATCTCGATGCAACATGGCCAATTGATTTCGGCCAAACTACATCTTTGTCAATAATGGAGTACAGTATATTATCTAAACTATTCTAAACTCAAGTATAATACGCAATCTATTTTGTGGGTGCCCTATCCCGTTTAGACTACTTAAGTAGGAGGTCATGTCATAGTATCTCGTTCAGACTACTTTAGTGTCATTAAAATAAGAGTATCTTGTTTATGCGTTGGACAAACAATAAATATATACCATGCAGTAGACGACTTTTTGTAAAATGGTTAATGGTTGCTCATATATCCGGAAAATTCTTGGTAGTGGTGTATAGGCTTGGCATTCGATCAATTGGTCAACAGCTCTATTGCTCAACATGTACACTTGTAGTCCATCGTCCGTTCCCCAAGTATGGGCATTTATGGTTATATTATATCTGCCGAGCCCCAACAAACAGAACAAAAAACAAACAACCACGCACCAAACAAACAAATCTCGACGGCCAAAACGGGCCAAATCTCGCAGGGATCTCTCGAGTTCAAACGCCGGTTCGCATTTAAAACCTCGTTCTCCGACCGTCGACCGTCACGCGTTTCAGGGCCAAAGGGCGGATGTGCTTAAAGGCACTCTTCTGAAAGACTTGGTGCACGTTCACCGTCTCGATTCTCTCCTAGACGAACCCGGTCGAGCCGCGAGAACGAACGGAGCGCGAGACGCCGACGCGAGACGGAAGAAGTCACCGATTCGAACAATCAAGCCAGTCCGAGTCATGCCATAGGCGAACTGTTACCCTCCAAAGGCCGGTGAGGACAGATGGGGATAAACCTCCTTTCCGTTTTTCCCTTGAGATCCGCGTAAGACCGTCGGGCGGTCTTCCATCCAAAAAGACCCCGAAAGCGACTGCGAAAGCGCTGGAGGTTTGGATGGTCGACATCGCCGGGGAAAGAATCCAAGTGACTCTAGCCAACTCTCCATCCTTTCGTCCACCCTCAGTAGCCTAGCAAAATGTCGACATATCTCAGGGGCAAAATGGAAGAAACCGAGTTGGCCACCCATCCTACCGTACTTGGAGCGCCCGGAAAAAAACAACAAACACAAACTTGAGGTCTTTGTGAAAATTGTGAGTCTGAGTCAAGGAGTTCTGGAGTTCATACAAACTGCAGCTTTCTCGAGTATGCACATGGCGGAAGAGCTATGTTTTATACTTGCTGGACAGATTCCATTATGTTGAGTCATTGTGGCTCAATCTGGACGCAAAGCCGCATATGCCCTTTTGAGTGAATTTAGTTGCAGTCTTTGATGGATCCTGGCATGTCTTTGTCAAGAAGAACATGCAATGGGCAGTTTGCAAAATTACCAGGTATCCCCGTGGACTTTTACGTTAGGCTATCCAATGGAGATCCTCAAGTGGTAATTGTAGAAATCGTCCATGCAAACGCTGCTCACCTGTGATACACAACAACGATTCTGAGAGTAAAATCAAAGTGGATCGCTAGTCTGTCAAAACCTGCGGGATATACAGTAGATCGAGTCGAGTTACTACACAAGGTCACCCATAAGGTGTAATGTTGGATCTTGATTAGTGAAGGAGGGCCCCATCCTCAAACAAATGGAGGATCCTCTATAATAAACTACCACCAAAACAAATCTGGGTTCCTAGGAGGATTCCTTTTGTAATTAATTGTAGTATTAATTTTCCTTTCTGAAGTTCTTTGTCATTAGGTATTCTGTGCAATCCTTTCAAACTACTACATAAAGGATTGATTAAGGAATTGCTGGCTTTGGGAAGCTGTGAGTTTTGAAGAAGAATTTGAGAAACCTATACTTATCAATACTCTCAGCAAGCCAACCATTGGCTTAGTAGTAATAAACATTACTGGTCGTATTTTTCAAAAGGGAATGTAATTAGCCCTAAATAGTTTTCAGGCAATAACCAATTAGGATCCCCCCAAAAAATAGCATAATAGAGGACCCTTAAAACAAACAGGGTGTCAAGAATCAATGTTCAAACATTTAGCATTATAGAGGGCCCTATTACTAATCAGCATCCAACATTATTCCTGATAGTTGGACCCTCGACGGAGCGGGGGAGGGGCGCAGACTACTGAAGAACGGTGGACTCAGAATGCGAGAGCGCGCATATTCGGACCGGCGAATAAACCTTTTATTTGGATTTCAGTGGGACCTCGGGGCAGAAGTAGACCATATTGGCATATAGACCTTAGATATATAAAATATCAATGTTGATAGTCAAGAAGGAGGGTCACGTTTCAGCTCTATAGAATGGAGGAAGTTTCAGGGCCTGCAACAAGTAGAAAGCATGGATGGTAGAAATTGTATAAGGCTGGACCTGAGTCTATTCCGAACACATGTTTCGTTCTTGTGTTCTTATCAAAGGGATAGACATATGGCAATGGGTCTCTATAGAATTAGGGTACATGGCACTGGAGCCAAATAAACATTTCTACAAGTCCCCTCAAGCATCAACACACCTGACGGAAGGACCCACAATTACAGGAAAACGTAACAAAAACGTTCATGCGTTCATGCACAGCACTGAGGGACTTTGAATTTATAGTGCTCCATTGTGTTCCAATGAGGCAAGTTTTGAACTCAAACAAATGAAAAAAACACACACATCGATCTATAGAACTGCTGTGCCTTAAGTTCAAAACCAAGCCAACACCTCTCTATAGATACGTAGATTTACCTCACCATAACTAAAAAACCCTCTATATAGAATCGCACTTGCAACACTTGCAAAAATCTTCTGGTTTACTGGTTTGTATTAAAATCCTGAAACATCCAAGTTGATCCTTACAAGCCTCCAACATTGCTTTTCAGGGTGCCTACCCCCCCACGATTTTGTAGAAAAGGGACTTGAACCTCTATATATAGAAGGTATGTAGTATGTAGAACCTTATGCCCAAGGGAACACATTCCAAGGCGTGAAAAAGGATTCTTTGCCCGTGGAGAAGAATGATATACTATGATATACTGATATACTTCTTGCAAAAACCAGTTAGCACTCTGATGCCTGATGCCCACTCCGCATTCACCCAAAAAGAATCCAAATACTCAAAATACTCTAACAATATCTAAAGTCTGTCTCCAGCATGTCTTAAGGAAGTAACATGAAGAAACCTCCAGTCTATATGGATTGGCCATGATCTAGAAGCAACCCCAAACCCCTAGTGCACGCGAACTCCACATCGTTAGTCCAAAGAATCAAGTCGTCCTATCGCTTCGGACTCGCGGTCACCCACCAGTTCATCCGGACTCGGACTCGTTCGCGCCCCCCCTACTCCGGTCCCCAGTGAATTTAAAAAGAACCTGCAGCACCAAGGTTAACCATGTTTCACCACCAAAAAACACCCTGTGAAATACCGTGCAGCACCAAGGCTCCTTGGAAGGGCTTCTGCTGGGTCTCTCGTCGGTGGTCTCGGGGGTGTCGGCAGGACTGCTCAATGGTGCGCTGGCCTCGACTACCAAGTCAGCACTGGGCCGGGTGAGGCTTTTGAGGACCTCTTCAAAGAGCACCTCAGCAGAGCTCGGTGATGCTCGGTTGTTTGGTTTGGTCAAGTCTTCCCAAGTACTAGATCTCTTGTTCGATGTGGTGTGGTGGGGCCAATGAGAGGGCCATCTCAGGTCCAACTACCGGGCGAGCAAAACTTGACCCTGGATGGGAAATGATGGGCGTCCTGGGTATCCCGTAGTTTAGGGCTGGCTGTGAGGGCAGCAGCACCAGAAGCAGCAGGTGAGCAGCTACAAAAAAAAGACCAGAAGTCCTCGAGAAGAAGGCCTTTGAAGTGTGGAATGAGACGTGCCCGTGCTGTGGCAGCTCGCCAACGAACAAGACCAGGAAATCATCTTAGCAAAGAAGCAGGCGGTTTACTCTACCCAAGAAGAAAACGCACATGCGGTCACAAGCACGTTAGGGGCAAGCCCGCACACCAAAATAGTCGTAACAGCCCGACCACCAAAACCAAGCGCAGGTCGAACTACTCTCCACGTAACTGCCCTCTGAATGTAGAAATCAATGCATGAGGCGTGATGAGCCCCTCTCTCCTTTTAGTTGAAGCTTCCAAGAACTGTCAGCAATAAATAACACACAATATGCCCAATAACTCAAGAATTACCAAACATGAAACGATGTCATTCCTAGACAAACACAAACCATTCACTGCATGGCACACCTTTTTGATGTCTGAAAACCCCCCCCCAGGGACCCAAGGACATTTAAACCCATGAATGCGGCACAACAGTCAATGGACTCCTTTGCGAGTCCAATGGACATGATCCGTCCCGGCCTCGATCTTCGTTTCCATGCGCCAAATGTCCAGCGCTTTCGCGCCCCCGCGCAAGCGCTGAGCACCCTCTATGAACTCCACCAGCCTTGACGTTTTCGAACTCGGACGGACTGAATGGTACCCTCATACTTCGTACCACATGCAGTGTGTATTTTAAAACTCGAACAGGTCCTAGCTATTTTCGAGGGTACTTGTTGGGTCCAGTTGTCGCGGGCCAATTTTTACTGTGTATGACCTTAAATTTGATCCAAAGCACGACCTGTTGTCGGTTTGGATTATCATAATATGAGTAACTTATGGTCACTTGGGACAACGCTCTGTTTGCACCTTTGAAATGAACCTGGGGGTAAAATGATGTAAAATGGACGTTCACTGCCAGTCAATTTCGCCAACCTGTCGGCATGGGTGGCCAACCTGTCGCCACACATGAGTGCAGGGTGGCGACAAGTCTTGAAGAGCCTGAGCTTCAAAGGCAAAACATGAACCTGCTTTTGCCGCAGGGAGGTGCATGTTTGCTGCATGTTGACTTCAACCTCTCTGATTTCATTGCCAGCATCTGACGTCAGGATGTCCGAACATCAGATCCTTCGAGGCTGTTTCAATGTGTATATGTTGCATGCCTTCTTAGAATCGCTCCTATGTATAAGTGTGTGATGCTTCTGAAAGTCCAACAAGTAATTGCACCACACAAGGAATTCTGGCCCTGGTTTGAGGGCCAAACTTCCAATCCCTTCCACACCTGAACCATGATTCCACTTGACTCAGCGTTACCTTCAGCTCGACCATTTAAAAGAATGGTTGACCTGCTTGTCTTTGTAAAGCGATGAATCCCAGGGTCATTATCACCACGCTACAACGAACTCTTGCAACAAGGTTTGGTTTGGTTTGGATCAATGATGGCAAAATGGCACAACCTTCAGCCTCAACAGGTTGTACAATTGTACAGTTCCTTATCGGCGCACAAAACAAGATTTCAGCCATGCCCATCAAATGTGTAAACTTCAAAATGTTCCTTCAATATTGTCTGAGAGAATAACATGCGAGCAAAGCAGCGTGATTTGTCCATCACCTTGGATTTGCGTACCGAACCAAAAACAAAACTTGCCTGTTATAAACTCCTTAAACAAGGAGCTGTGGCAAAGGTACAAACTAAAACAATCTAAGCAAAATCCAGGGCACCATTGTCGAGGAACTCAAACAAACTCAGCAAATCGTGGTACTCCAACCTCGGCGGCAAACCGACGGGTTTTCCCATTCAATCGATCCCGTTTCGTGTCCCAGAAAGTCAATCCTCGGTCAGCCGTTCAGGCCGATTTGGTCGCTTTTATTGGGTGGTGGAATGGGGTGAACACGTCCCAAAGCCTGATGGTTTCCATTGAATGATGGAGAAAAACAACACATGGTCACCATGAAAACAGTGGCAGTGACTTGGGGTTGGTCCTCCCAACAGCACCAAACAGTGGTGAGTCTACTGCTCCAAAAGGGTAAAGTACTGGTCTTGGATGGTTTGCCCGAGATGGTCCGAACATGTCCAGACAAGTAGTGCATTGCAAGCCTAGAGCCCAGGCACGACATCTTTTTTGATAGGAAAACATACTATGTTGGGTGGTTGGTGGTCCAAGGTAGAGGTCACTCAGGCCCTAGCTCTAGGAACAAATTGAAAGGAACCGGGCCTAGCAAAATCTGTTCTGACATCCTCAGACTCGGCCCACTTGGAAATACGTGGTGGTGCGTCACGAAGAACACTTGTAAGGCTTCAGGGAATCGTGCCGTCGTGCCTTGTTCACGAAAAGAATCGTTTAGACATGTCTAGACAACCGGTAGAAACCATTATACTAGGCAAGAACATCTTGATCGGATCGCGGTAAGAATATGATATGTAGAGTATCTTACCGCGATCAACACAATCCAGAAAACTCACACAGACCCTGAGAACGGCACCCTGAAAGACCCACCGCTCCCCAGAGTCCCCGCGGCCGAGTCCTCCTGGGTCAGTCCTCCGGGTCAGTCCTGGTGCCGGCGAGTTCCGGCGTCCAACGGCGTCCGGGCCAACTCGTGGATCCACTGCAGCTGTTGGTGGATGTGGGACACTTCAAAATATGTTCGAATGAACCCTGCCTCAAGACCTGGAGCGGAGAGCTCGCTCGGTCCTTCTTTTCCGCTCGTGTCTACCCCAACTCCAACTGGCTCCGCTCGGTCCGTCAGTCGTTCTGCGCCTCAAGCTTGAACAGGAGCACCTTCCACAATGCTAGTGCTGCTAGTGTGCAGAAGGTGCTCCACAAACACTTGCTTGGATGTTCCAGCTTGGGTCACACCAGAACTTGCCAGGTCCGTGATCTCCGCCAGCACCTCTCTATTGCGTTTCAGTCATTTTCGGTCATGCCTCCAGGGGCATGTTCGGAGCCCGCGCTTCGCCTATTATAGCATCCTGCACTGCACATGCTCCGTTTGGCATGGCCGTCCCTGAACGGTCCCAAAACCACGCACATCGTGAGCACTGTGAGCACCCCCGCAGCGTTTTTGACCCGAGTAGCACACACATAACCGCACACACCTTTCCAAGCTCCAATACCTTGTGATCTTGGAGAAACCCCTTGGGAAGTTCGGAAGGGTCAAGCTTTTTCATGGTATGAAGTGTGTCTGGTGTAAGACTCTTGCCCTTCAGTTCATGTCCATTCTGTCAACCTTGGCCATTCTGCAATCTGTGTCGTTCGACAAGCCGAAAGAAAGTTGAGGAGCGAAGGTACTTCTGAAAGCCAAACAAGTCGAGATGCTGCACCGGAATCAAAGCATGTAGTATATATAAGACCCAGTGGATCCAATTACCACTATAAGGTGCAGTACCGTGCCGAAAAAAAACACCGCTTGGGCCCAGGGCTGCGGTTTTTTCGCTTCTGAGAGCCACCTTAAGTGAGTATTTGTCTTTGAATCGGGTGACCCTCAAGCAATGGGTTTTGGGATGGTAGACTGGTCTATTTCCCTTCTTCCACGGGGTCGGAACGCCCGCCTGGCAGGGAGACCCCGCGAGTGGCGAAATGTCCGGTCATCGATTGTGAGCGGAAGAGATGACGTGAAACTATAGGCCTCCAAGTACTATACCTTCTGAGAAGGTGTTTGGGGTGGGTTTGGAGGGTCCAAATACCTTCTGAGGAGGTACGACTGGAGGTGTAGGGACAGTAAGGGCTTTGTTTTTCTCAGGGTTGCCGTCGTCTTTAGCCAGGCTCACATCAGCACTCCCTCTCACACCTCTTTTGATGCGAACCAGTGAACTAGACTTCTATACCATGTCTCTCCATGTCCAATTCTTCCAGGGCTAAGGAGGATCAAGTTCTCTACTGACTGGCGCCAATTCACCAAACTTGCCAAACTACATTTGTCACTATAGTCTGCTCTCCAAATCCGTTCTTTCCCAAGCAAAACACTTAGTCGATTGTCTCAGGATGTTTCAGGATTCAGGAAGTTCCCACACTGTGTGGTCTCCAATAGGCTTCACATGCTTAGACCCCTATTATTGTCCCGATAAGACCTTTTTGTCCTTTGTTGCCACTCCCTTCTCTCCATCGCACTCCCAAAAACCAAACGCCTCTTCGGACATTCGGCACCCAAACGGAACACCGAAAAACTGGATCATGCTCGTCGTCCAAGTGGCTCCAACTGGCTCATCCAAAACTTGAGCTTGGGCGACTGCACCAGTTTCTCGAACTCCTCACCCAGAGCAGCACACAGTCACAGCGAGCGGCGCTCAGAGAACTGCATCTTTCCGGTTTGACGCCTAACAGAAACGCTGTTTCTCGTTGTGGAATCCCAAAACAACCATCTGTCCAAAACAGTGCTGTAGTTGGTTGCCAAATCACTCATCCGATCTCATTCATGTCAAGTCATAGCATATTTTAGCCAATCATTCATCCGAGTGATGGGGTTCATCCAATGATTCAACCCATCTCATGTTGTCTCTTTCAACCCAATCCTCCAGGCTGATGGCCCCATCACCTGCGACGAAGTCGAGCACCCCACCGACCGATTGGTGATGGATGGAAGATGGACAGTCTCTGGACACCCCAAAATCCAAAACTTCCGAGTCTGTCAATAGTGAGTCTATCTATAGCATATACTATCTACACGTGCTTCTTACTATTGCTGTCAGGTGACTGTCAGGTGTCTTCCTTCCAAGAGTGCTCGCCTAGATAGAATGGACCCATGAAACCCTCAGGCTGCTGACTGTTTTTGTCTTTAGAAAGACCTTCAGGCTGTAGACATCGTTTTCGGAGAGAATGAGTAAACAAAGAAGAATCCCAGACCGTCCGTGGATGTACATTTACCCCATGTGCGACTGTAAGTCACTAGCCCAATCCCATGGATCGTCTGGGAATTGTAGGAAGTTGGGTTTTCTAATGTTGCAGTGCCGCAAAGCTCTTACAAAGGCAGCCTTTCGCAGTGCTGAAATCGTTCTCAGCCTTCGGCTGTGTAGGTCATTTCCCTATGCCAAGCTGATCGCTATTATCAAAACCCAATATCCTTCAAGCAAAACAACTAGCCACTTGGCTGTGAGTCAAATCAAAACCCATTAACTAAAAGAGATTACCAGACATGGACAACCTTCTATGGTTTGGTTGGAGAGATTCTTTGACCTACCACTTCTAAGACCAAAGCACTTCAACGGCCCCTGAGTCGGCCGAACTGAGTCTGTCAGGTCCAACACTGCCGACCGTCTGGACAGCGTGGACGAAGGGTCCGTGAGACGACACTGCCTTGGTGTTCTTGTGACGAACAGTTGTTGTTTCAATGTTTCTCCCTATGGGGCTCCGATCGTCCCATCTCCGGTTCGGTGGTTAGACTCGACCCCCCTGGCACCCACCCCAAGAACACCCAACCGAAACCAAGGGGGGCGGCCAGAGGAGCCCTAGGGTTTGTTCCCAGAATCATGAAGAATCCCGATCCGAACCAGTGGTGCTCGGCCCTGCCCTTTCACCCCTGCGTTTCGTCTGTCTCCCGGGTCTGGTCGGCTCTGTCTGTCTCTCGGGTTGCAAACCGAAACCGAGAAACCGGTCACCAAAGCATACCAGCTTGACCGACGAACGTCTGTGCATTTTTGTTAAATGCACGAAACTTATGATAGTTATGATAGTAATGTTTCAGTTCTGCCTCTAAATGCGTTTTATTATGATAGTTATGTAAATTAAACTCTTTGAACGACAGGAAGAAAGAGTCCATCGGCCCCTCTGGCTACCTGCAGCAGGGGCTCTAGAACATCTTGGATGTTGTGTTTCTTGATTCATGGATCACAGAAACAATGATTATGATTTAGCATACAGGAATCATCGGGGAGATCATTCATCAAGTTCCAACATTAGGTTAGAATGAGCAGCTTGCACAGTCATCCCACTTGCTGTGAAAAAAAAACACATCTCAATTTCTTCCACTGGGCGACCAATGTCATCAGGTAAACCACTGGGTGACCACTGGCCGTCCACATCAGCTTCCTCACCTGAATGGTCGATGGACTGGAACAGCTTCAAGACCTTTCCTGGGCGATGGCGGCCATCGGACCAGAATGTCCGACCATATTTTTCAGGCGGCCATCGGACATTGACAAGTGCTTAACGCCAAAACAAAGACTTAACGCGATGTGAACCCAGATCGCATGACCACATGACGCGATGATTGACAAGGCCTTCGGTTCGTAGCGATGGATTATCTTCGACTTATAGATTTGGCGATGGACGGCCCAAATGCCGGACACCCCAGATGTTCTGAACCCATCGATGCAAATCCATCCGTCTCTTCGAAACGAAATCCATCGGTCACGATCCGCTCCAGTGCTCCACTGGTCGACCAGGTCCGACCAGGTCCGACCGGTCATATGTCGATACCCTAGGGCTCCGAAGGGCCCATATCCTGAGAGGTTAGGTGGTTAGATAATGCCTGGCACCCACTCCAAGCACCAGACCTCAGGACAATATTAGGCCAGGAGCCCTGGCCTAGGGATATAGGATGATAGACGGCCATGTAGATAGTTGATGATATTTCAACCCCATGGTCTGAAAAAGAACCAGGTACAGGCCATGTAGACCGGAATGGTGTTACTTCTCCAGGTCGGTCAAGACCGACAGACTTGATTCATCAACAGTCGAACGCTGGACATCTGCAACGGGTTTGGTGAGGTTGGTGTCAACCATCTCTTACCCCAACCCAAAGGCTCCGATCGTACCTCCTTAGAAGGTAACCCACCTCAAACACCTTCTTAGAAGGTACGACCGGAGCCCAACAGGGTTAGGATCTCCAATGGTCCGGGTTCCAGGTCCTCATCCAGGGCCCAGTGGATGATCATATGGTGATAATTGTTCACTGAGTGTTAAAGGCAATGGATGGTAATGGGATGAAACCCATACCAAACCCGTATAGTATTGTTCTTCCGATGTCTGGGAACTCATGAAGTGTTTGGAATCTCCCTGCACGGGGCATCCCAAATGGTGCCGGACTGGACCACGAAACACCACCCCGATCAACCCGGGTCAACCCGGGCAACGGTGACCCACAGCCTACTCCAGACTCGCCATGACCTACATAATCTTACTGATCCAATCCAACCCAATCCAATCCAATCCAATCCATCCATCCCATCCCATTCCATCCCATCCCATCCCAATCCCATCCCATCCCATTCCATCCCATCCCAATCCATCCGTTTTCATATTTACAACGCCCAAAGAGTCGGTTGTAGGCCTGGACTTCTCGCTCCTTCTGTCGGAAGGCCAGCTCCTCATCGCTCGACGCAGTCTTCATGGCCTGCCGAGTCGGTCGGTAGGCCGTCCGTCGTCCAAAACACTCCTGGCATCGCTGGTTCAAGAACCGCATCTGCAAACTGGACATGGAGAAAGCGTTTTCCATGGCCAGTCTCCGAAATGGAACCGTTTTTTCATGGATTTATCTGGATTTGGCTCGTTGGACCATCCATGACCGGTGCTCAGGTACTCATGGACGTCTCGTCGTCCTGGGTCCTGGCCTTGCGGACTCTCTTTTTGTTGACTCTGCGGGTCACCGCGGGTGGCTTCTTCGACTCATCCAATCTGCTGAGAAAGGGTGACCAGACCAGGGTCGGGTGTGAGGTGACCAGTGTGACCAGACCATCCGTGGGACCATCCTGGCCTGATAGGTCAACTGTTCCATTCCCATGACCCTTCATGCCTCAACAAAAAGAAGTGACCGCATGGCACGGTGCTTCCAACGGCGGTTCCAACACCTTGCGTAAAATCCATTCCTGCGTAAAAAGTCTGGAATCAACTTCTTGCGTCCATGGAGTGAAAAACGGACCTCGGGCCAGAATCATCGAGTGGAAAACCTGTTGTTTTTTGCCGTTGGCCTCACGAGGCTTTCCTTGAAAGATGTCAAGACGAGGCTTCCACCTGGTTCTTCAAAGTGACCGATCTTGATAGGCGATTTCAGACACAAAGAGATCACCCAAAGCTCACTCAAGAACACTCCAAAAAGCCAATCTTGAAGCAGCTGGGCTGGGAATTTCAAGGGCCAATGTAGTCATATGTTTGTATGTTTTTACAAGTTTAACCTATCAATATCATTATATAACATAGATGCTTTGGAAACCTCCAAGGATGTTTCCACCGCATTTAGCGCCGCCCACAGCTTTCTGTGCTTCGAAATCAGCTCGTTTTGACACCGTATCGCGAAACGTCCGTGGGGGCCTGTTGCACAAACACCGCGGACACCACATTCAGGACCGCGAAGCCCATGACACACCTGACGAACGCCGAAAGACCAAGGCTTCACATCTGACCCCTCAAAGTAGACGAAAGGCATACGGGCGTACAGGCACATGAGACCGTGCTTCATGGACACGCCTCAACCTCTTAGACACCCCGCAACGGGACACTGGTATAAACATCATGTCGACATTGACAGCAAATCCTGTGATCCAGCGGTCTGGCAGCGCAGGCACTGTGATTGGCTTGGTCTGCGGGCGAAACGGAGCCTTCCATGGGAGTTTCCTTGCAATTGCAACTGGACGATGTGTTTCTTCCCCATCAGTGAGACCTGCTGCAGACTTGCCTCAAATTGATAGTGACTGTGTACAAAAGTAATGATACAGATATACAAAGTAATAAGTACGTAATTAGATAAACATATCTACCTTGTGAACATGTGACCCCCTTTTTTGATCACATAAAGGCTTGAAGGCCATATTCATTTTGGGTGTTGTGCATTTTGGTCTATGGTGGTCTATGTATACATCCATACACGGTGACCTCAAATGAACCTCTTTTCTCCACACCGGCGACTGATGAGTCGCCACGTGTTGATTTGGGTGGATGCGGCATGATCCTATTAGAATCCAACATGTAGAATATTGCTTGATACCCTCACACCCCATATGCAGAGGTTATATAATCCAAATGAGAGGGGTTTATGATTAATACTACTCAATCTCCATCCTGGAACCTGGACTCTTGCAAGCCGCAGCCCACAGCTCTGATCTGACACCCGAAAACAGGAGGGGATACCTTATATAGATTCAAAACATGTTTTTTTAGGGTCACCGAACAACCTGTATTTTGCTAAGGATTTTGCACATGTTTTACATTACAACACCAAGTCAAACCAGCCTTGGATGTAAAGGAAGAGAACTTGTATGTGGATCCCAATAGGCGCAGCGGGGGTTCCAGGTCTTTGTTGAGGCAGGAGGGTTACTACTTAGCAGTTGTGTCTGAAGTGTCAGGGATTTTCCTATCCAACCCCAGCACTTGGAGTCTCTGAAAAGCATTCCCAATCTACTTGTGTGCTCCCATGCGCCTGTAGACCAGGAAAAAGACCTCAATGGTGGAGCGAAACCAAAGGAAACAGGCATCACTAGCCGAGAATGACCCCTCAGCTTTCTTGGAATATAGAAGTGACTCTTTATATTAGTGTTGTTTCTATCTATTCGTTGGGCAAAAATACACATTGCCACTGACTCGGCAGGAAACTTTGTGGAAAGGGGCAAGGTATTCTGGTTGTGGGATGGTGCAGCTTGTCAGCTTGCCCACCAACAATATGAAGGCCATCTCATCAACATAAAACCATGTTTCTTTGTCCTGAATCCAAAAACGTTTGGGTCAACATTTATGTTCAATCGAAAAAACAAGTATTTACTTACATTATCTTACAGTACATGACTCAGTACATGTGTTGGAACTGAGAAGCATGATAAACGTGCTTTGGAAAACTGTGGATGATGGTATACAGTCTTTACCAGCCTCTACCATCTTTATATACCGAAAAAAACTTGTTTCATTGTCATAGGATGCACTCTGATACGACTAGGCTCAATCAATGGGAAGTCGACATCTCCCAACTCATTGCGGTTCAGTACGTTGGCATTCCCAGGTTTGACGGGAGGTTGACCAGCAAGAACACCGACGATTAAGGGAGGTCAACCTACCATTGATTTTGGAAGGATTGGGTTGACTGTTGACTCACATGGGTTCGCAAATCCAAACTATGTTTGAAAATCCCCTAAAAAAACATGAATAATTTCCGTGAGGGACTGAGGGACCTTACTATACTATATTTGCAGTCATTTGTTGATTGGATGAACACCACAGAATATTCCACCAGTTCAAAGTTGGATCCAATGATACTCCATCAACATCACAGCTACAGAGAAGTAACTAGTGGTTCCAAAGACCTGTGTTGTGAAATTTTTGTTGAATTGGGATCAATGAACCACGCACTTTCTGAAACCATGAACAGGGATACTGCACTTCGTCCACTAAACACAAACCCCCTTCACTTCACTCACCTTTCCCCATACAACCTCCCACCCGTCCGGCGAGGCTGGTGGATTCGGCCCAAGAGGCTGAGAACCATTCGCTCACATTGTCCACCAACACGCGGCAGGCTGGTGCCCAGTTGGCGAACATGATCTCCTGAGTGGCGCGGGATGACAATATTCAGGTTGAAAACGACTTCTCAGCAGCCGCCCTCACCGCAGCACCGCAGCGCCGCTTTTAGCTCCGATCATAGCGCTCGCGCAGCAGCAGACGCCTCAGATGGCTAAGCCAGCCGAGTACCTGCTCATGCGCGGCGCCCACACATGTCGAGGCCAACCTGTCCGTTTGTGGAACAAATCCTCAGGATACGCTGAAGGATCGCGAATGTAGGATTCACGTTCACTTTGCAAACCTGTGCATTCCCAGGCAAGGTGCAACCAAGTGGGGGCCACCGTTTGGGAACATCTGGGGCAGAATTCATCAACCCGTTCAGATTTCATTCGAGCAAGGCAAGCGGGGCTAACTGCAGCCCCCGACAAGATCGCAAAGTTACATCTTTTGTCAGCGCAGCGACGTGCCCAACGACAAGCATCGGCATTGTAGCGCTGCCCATGAAACGAATCGCGACGATTCCGGTCGTGATGCCGCTCCCAAAAGAGTCGACGAGCGCTCTCGCGGATGTTATGGAGACACCAATCCAACTTAGGAAGGGCTTTGTGAAGATTCAAGGGAGGCAAGGCAGGGTGTGACCAATGCCAAGGGCCATCAGAAGACCAACCGAAGTGACGCAGACACTTGTTCAAGACCCCGGGGAAACCTTTGGTAGTCCAAACCATCGCATTCGCCGGAGTACGCTTCTGAGTTTGTCTCCAAGCCGCACCGAAGTGACCAACTGTAATGCGAAGGAACATGTGAAGTTGATGACCTCTAAGCAAGTGTCTCAACCACTTGGATCCCGCAACAGGTTCTTGAAGACTCCGGATGACGGCCGACTGAACCTTCTGGATTTCGCGTTGTTGGGGCAAGCGAAAACCCCAACCCCAACAGACCTTAGCCAAAGGGCCTGCGGATAACACGGCCTTTTTTGTGGACCAAGACACTGGCAGAAAACGAGCCTTTCGGATCTGAGCAACAGCTTCAGCAAGTCGCTCAGTCTCACGAGGGGTGCTCCTGCGTCCTTGCGAGCCACTAAGTTCATGACCAAGGATCTTTGGGTGAGCCGAAATCTGAGCCCGATGTACACCTTCGCCCTGAGTGGCGCGGGCGCGCGCGCGCGCGCGGAGGACAGATGGGTCTGAACAGATTGGCCCATCGATAAACTTCCTGATCGGCATTTTTCCGAGACTCAAGGCCCAAAGCGAGCTTTGAAGCTGACCAAAACTGAACTGTGCACTGGCTGCTTCGGGCTAGAAGTTGTCCAAAAGCACACAGATTTCAGATACACAAAAGACGCTTGCAAAGCAAATCGTGCCTTCCTAACAGAAGGCTGCCCAAAAAAGAAACGGAGAAAGAATCGGTCTTGAAGAGCGTGCCCAAGAGAAGGCAGGCAAACATAGATCGATCTACAGGTTGCACTGGAAAGGAGGGATTTGTTTTTGTTCTAGTGAGAACCCCCTGTCAGAGCAAGAGCAGTGAAAGTCACTGCTCGGATGCGCCGGCCTGAAGGCGGACAAACCGTGCCACACATTGCACGTGGCTGCAACGCACCCCACGCGCGTAGCTGCGCAGCGGATGCTGGTGAACTCCGTCCTTTTTCCCTTCTTTCTGTTCTCACCCGCCTGTGCTTGGTAGTGTATTGTCAATCTCCATCCAAGATCTATCATGCAACTGTTATTTGTTGTTCTTACCGGTGATGGGTCTTTGCTTTTCTCATATTATACGTCATACCGATGGTAGTTCTCAAAAGGTCCAGAATATGCGCAGAGCTGCTTGCCCATCTCCAGGGACTGGATCAAAACATTTTTGGTGCTGAATCAATTGCTGTTTTGAAAGCTTTCATTGCTGCGACTCATTTGCGCGTAGATCTTCTGTTGGTTTGTGATAACCTTGCAGTCGTCAGACGTGTGAAGCAAATCCAAAAGACGGGATATTTGCCTCAGTGGGCGCCGGACTTGTGGAAGGCCTTAAGCTTAGTCTGCTCCACCCACGAAATTGCGTGGGTGCCTTCGCACGACAAGCTTCTTGATTGGACACCGTCTCTTGCTGGCCACCTGGCCGAGACTTGGAGACTCCTCAACAAGAGAGCCGATGCCAGAGCTCAGGAACAGGCTGCCCGGTCTGTGCACGAGCTTCTTGATTGGAAAGTTACCTTTGATGCTGCAGTGGCCTGGTCTGCTTCAGCGCTTGATAGGCAGCGGAGTGCTTTGCGGTTCCTGAGGAACCTCATCGCTACTTCCGCACCCAGCTGTGATGTTCCTTCTGTTGGCTTGTCCGCTTGACGGAAGCATGAGTTGACATGGTTTTGCTGTCTTCGCTGCAGCAATCACTTTGCCTTCGCAGGGTTTCTTTTCGCTGAACATTGAAGTCTACGGATAGGGAACTATCTACCTTTGGCGAACTTTTCTTCGTTGGGCGCTGTCCGCCTGGAACACTGCCTCCAGCCATTCATTCCAATGAGCCCAGGCTGTGGCAGAGCAAGACTACACACACACACATACGTCTGGCGCTGCACCTGTTTTGGTGCGAAAATGAAAAACGTGCAGCCCAGGAAGCTCCATAGAATATACCACCTCCTTGGCTTGCTGTGGTTGGACGGCATAGACTGGAGTTCAGCCCCGAAGATTCATGGATTTTTGCAAAGCCCGAGACTTCCCAACCCCACAATTCCAAAGCTGGCCTGCGCTTTATGTGCGCCTTGCAGCCGCATGTGTCTTCTCCAGGGGGTCGGATGTACGCCCCGGTGCTGGCTGGGGCTGCTGGGTCTCCGCCGCTGTGCCGCTGTGATTTGCGTGGCGAATTGTCTTCTCCAGGGGGTTGGATCTACTGTTGACTCCAGATCCACATCCCAAGGGCCCAACAGATTTGGAATCAAACTCTTCAAGAACCTCCATGAACAAGGGGGAATTCTCCAGTTGCTCATCAAAGCTCCACATCTTCTCAAGTTGCTCCACATTACATCTTTTTACTCCACTTCAAACTTCAGACCCCCCTATAAATCTATTCTATACACCCCCTACACCCAACGAAACTATTTCTACGCCTCCTCACCGCACAACCCGCTCGAACTTTCGCCCAAAAGCACCTGCCCGGCCCAAGCCGTCCAACCACCTCGCCCCACCGACTCCCAAAGAAGCCGACGCGTCCGACTGAACCCTCCGTCCGCGTCCCCATCGCGTCGGAGGCTCGAACATCGAGAGGATCGTTCGCGTGAAGGTTCCATAGTACCTGGCGACGTCCGTGCGGCCGTTCGTGCGGTCGTCGCCACGCTGCAGCCTCCGCTTCGGTTCGGTGGACGGTGACTGGAGAGGGGACACCGGGCCGAGTAGCTCGGTGTAGAAAGAAATGGAAGGAACAGCAATGAGGGGTGGGCTCCACCAAAAAGACAGAGTCAACTGATCACCCAACTGTTCAACTCCTGAGGACACCTATCACTATCTCTCAACTTCTGACACTGCTTGATGGAAATGATGTTCCTCCTTTACCTGGAAACCCGACATGCATTCTGTTTGCGCCAAACTAGTGAAAACAGTTCCAAATCTCTAGGCTTTCAGGTCTGAATGGTTGTTTGATGTTGTTTGCAACGTCATCGGTATGTCTGGGTAGTCTCACCAACCACCGTCCTCAAGACTCAATGAACTGCCACAGGCAGCCGTCGGGTCTGTGTGTGTGTGTGTCTGAAAGTTTTTCGCGATGTAGTTCCCTTCTCATCCAGGTTCTCCACCATAAAATTTGAAGATTCTACACCATTCAGTTCGCATCCTTTGGCACCATGCCTGCCGAAATCCGTAAAAACCTGACATGACGAGTCAGAAGGCGGAGGTCACGAGCGAGTCCCAGGATCCATCGATGGCGGCTAGGAACCGTTCCACAAAACAGTTGGTCAGGCTCCTGTATACTGCAACCCTTCCATGAACTCACCTACAAATCCAAGTCAGTACCTTATCAGAAGGTGATTGGAGACACGGTTATGATCTGTTATGTAGGTGCCAGGAGGGTCAGTGGAGTATCTGATTTTGGCATCTCCGTTTCCACTCCCAAACGGCCACCCGGAACTCTCGCCGGGCGGACGTGAAGACCAGATCTCGAGCAGCACGGTCGTTTTGAGGATCGGAAATGAAGCCTCACTGACGTTCAGAAGCAAATGCGTCCGTTCACTGACGTCGTATGTAGCGAAGTACGTTTATAAGGCAAGGGAAGGGGGTCTGGATCTATGTACTGTGGCATCTACACAATGACGGTAGATGTGTGGTTTGTATTGCTTTTTCATTTGAAAGGAAAAGCACTGAAACATTGACATAATATGGGCTAGCCAGGAGCTGTGGCAGGAATGACAGTAATGACGCTTGTGAATCAAGTCAAAGTCCCACGCGGTCCCACTTGGCTTTTTTGACCAGTCGATTGTCTGGCGAAAAAGGCGGCGTCACCAGCTCAGCCTTACAATGTCACATGACTTCGCAGCTTTTTCACCTCGATCGCAGCCAGGTGTGCCTAAGCCTTCAGTCACCGTGCCCGTCGAACCATAACTCCGTTCGACA
The DNA here is from genome assembly GCA_963970005.1 of Durusdinium trenchii. Taxonomy (NCBI): domain Eukaryota; class Dinophyceae; order Suessiales; family Symbiodiniaceae; genus Durusdinium; species Durusdinium trenchii. The sequence goes on from CAXAMN010003224.1 coordinate 1,191,535, forward strand.
TGGGTGATCTGGGTCCGAAGATCTGACGTCTATAGGGTCGCCTATACTATTTAGGTCGAGCCCGTGACCGTCGAACCAAAACGACCGTCGCGCGCGACCCAACTTCTCTGCGACGTTCGGGTGCGACCCTCCCAGGTGAGTCGGGTTGCACCCCGCTGCCAGTCAAAGGCTCCTGACCTCGGAGCTGCCTTACTTGGGACCCCCAACCCCCCTGACCTCAGGCATATCCAATGACTCAGAAACGGATTTATGCCGATCCTGACTGGTTGTTCTTTGATCCGTCTTACAATGTTTGTCAAAGGCCCAATATAGGCTTTGAACCCATCCTGTTATGGTCGATTTGCTTCCTCTCGATTCTCCCAAGGCCCAACCTTTCTCGGGTTCTGAAACTTGGAGGACCCCCTCCGCCCGCATCCTCCGCATCCTCGGCTCTTCTGCCACATCCGCTTGCCAAGAGGCCATAGCAAAGCTCGCTGACGATGATTCCCGCCATGCCTGTGTCTGACCCAGATGCTTTTTGTGGTGACGAGCAATTGCACCGAGCGCCGGGGGAGAAGGCTTTCTGGATGACTTGGATGGAAGAAACTGGTTGATTAGGAGCCTAAGAAATCAGGACCCTCCAACAGTTCACCAATTGAGACCTGTACATCCAAAAAGATATTCGATGCGATATGATATGATCCTATTGGAGAATCCTGGTACATGTTGAATCTCATGTATCCGAACCCTCCAGGTGGTTATTGAACCCATGTTGGACGCTCCAGTTATATATTTTGTCCATCACCTTTAGAAGCTACAGGCAAAATACCCACTTCTGAGAAGGCCAGCCAGCCCAGTTTCATGCACGTAGAACCTGGTGTGGTTGGTTGATTCTAGCATTTTGGCAAGCTGACTGAACCTGGTATCCCGCTCTGGGTGGGATATGGGTTAGATTCCATAATGTGTCTCAATCTACGGCAGAGACAACAAAGCCAACCATTCAATGACCACCAACGCACCCTTGTTTCCAGCGATTGTTCTAACTCATCATGACATGTGGATCTTGGAATGATCTTCCCTTTGAATTGCAGTGCCTTCTGAAGATTGTCTGGCATCTTGAATATGTCATCTCCACAAGCTAGTGGTCAGTAGGCACCAACACAAACATTCATGTGTGACCTTTTCTACGGTATGGACCTCATTGGAACTTCGGCAGACAGGCTCCGTTCACCGTTTCAAGGCACATTGAACGAAGCTCATCAAGAGGAAGCTCCAAAACAGCATGCCCACGCAGGCCTGCTGCGCGGACCACAGCGCGGCTTGAACGAGGCGGAGCTGCGGGGGGGTCTGGAAATCTTCTCGGCAATGTGCTGGGTCGCGAATGCAATGGCTGATGAAACAATCCAGCTGTACATGGTGAATATTGTGATGTGGAACGACCCCAAGGATCAAGGATTTTGGATGAATAGTAGATGGCACGATCCCCCAAAGGTGGTTTCTATGGACCCTCATCTCAAAGACATTTGAGGGGGGCTGTGCCATCTATTCTGAAATCACATGAAATCACTGTTCATTCCTTTTGTAGCACCATTTATGGAAGTCATTTACCTCACCACCATGGAGATTCCACGGAGGTTCGAATGGATGATCAGCCAGAGACACACCAGAACACACACGGTCGGAAAAGCAAGAGGAACCCTCCCCAACACTATACAATGAGACAGGCATATTGACCTACATGTGGGATCATTGAGGTCCAGGTGGTTTCAGGGGTCGTCGGTCTATAGTCCAGTTTTATGGAGTGTTTGTGGTCCAGTCCCATGACCTTCGAAGTCGGACCTGGTTTGCCGGTGCCGGTGCAGGCATCCGTTCGCCGGTGCCTCGGATGGAAGCCGTGCGAGTTCCTGCATAGGTGGTTCCTCCTGCGAGTTCGTTCTCCGAGTTTCGAACAGTCCAGATTCTTAGGTGACCGGTGGGCACAAACCCCTACTTGAACTGCCGAACTGAAGGGGATGTAGGCCAGGAGGTGTGATCTCCGGATCTCCGCCGCACCTCCAAGCACTTGATGAGCAAATGCAAAGGCGCCAAAGTACTGGTGATGTTGAACCTCAGTCCACGGCGCCAAGGTACTGGTGATGATGATGGATGTGGCGACCCAGGAATTTCACACGTTATTGGCGGTTGCGATATGCCAGTTTTAAGTGTGATAGAAGGATTCGAACCTGGTGGTGCAACAGTTTCTTCATTAATACCGCACTTCTTGCTGTGGAACACTGTGGGAAACAAAAGAAACTGGCCGGATTTAGAACCTTTTAAACATTTTTAAACTTAATAATTTAATCATGTTTAATCAGTTATCATTGCCATGGCATTTCTTTGTTTGCATTCATCCTGGAACTTTTGGTTTTGAGGTTTGCGCTGGAGAGCCACATAGGTTTGCTGGAGTGCCATGTGCTATATATTCTATATAGTTGGATCTGTGTTTGAGGAGTCAACTCAGAGTCCATAGATTCCCAGGCTGGGTATACGCCGCGAAGCAAGCTTGGGGAACATCGACATATCACCTAAGCAAAACCAGGCTAAGGAAAGCACATCAAGAACATTTGAGTGTGGCAAAGACTTAGGACCTCCACAGAATTAGCCCGTATACCGTGTATATATATAATATACCCGGTTTGGACTATATGTTGGACAAACGTTCTTAGATTTTCTTGCCCGGAGTTCTCCCCTCATAGATCCTACCGGATGCAGAACATTGCTTATTGGACAGTTCTCCAGCAAACTCGGTCGAGGAAACCGTGACACTGAACCCTGAGTGGATGTTGCTTGGAATTGCCGATTTCACAAAGAGAGCCCACCCAACTTTGAACTTATAACGACTTTGTTAACCAAACACTAGTTTTCCAAAGAGACCCAAGGTTTCTGATTTCTCGTCTTTCCTACTGTTTGCTGCACGTCCAACATTTTCAGATATCAAACCATCTGGTTGAAGAGCCCATAAGCGGACATGTGCTAAATGTGCACAAGCTTGGTCAGCTAAATACAGCGATATGAAGGCACCAGTCTGAGTCGACCTGATCTCCCCCCAGAAGACCTCAAAAGACCTCAAACAACTCAACTGTTATCACTGGCTGCCAGTCTCCAACTGATTTGAAACCCTTCGTCTCCTGCACTGCGAAGGTTCCGTGCGACTGACTGAACCTGCGCCAGGCCGCATTCGAACAGACTTGGTGATCTTGACCACACGCAGAAGGCGGATGAGGGAAAAATCAAAGGTGCGAGTCGCAGTGGCGATGTAGAAAATTTCAATCACCTCAGTGCAAAGGTCGCCCAACAAAAACAGCCGCCAAAGTGTGGACATGTTGAAAAACCACACCGTATTTTTTGTGGGTCGTACAAATAGTCTGAACAAAAGAACATAACACAACTGTGATTCTGATCCATCCAAAACCAATTTTGGTGGATTTGGGGACCCGCTAGAGCCATGGAACCTACCACCCTCAGGTTTTTAGGAACCAGGTCCGGGTATAGGTTTTGATCCACCAAAGCTGTCCTGAGCTAGGTGAGACACAATGAGACTGGTTGGGGCTCATTCTCCTACCTGGAGTCGCGTTTGCCTGATTTTTGTTCAGCCATTTTGAGAATATGCCGTAATGACCAGGGAATATGGTCAAAGTTCAGCTTTATCCGTAATGACCAGAAAAAATGTCAGTTAAATGACTGAAATCGCTCGTTATTTTAGGCATATTTGACCCAAATATGGATACTACCCGAACAACGCAAAAAAAAAAAACAGCAAAAACATATGTCACAATAAACACCAAAAAAATATGTTGGCCTTTTCCCGGAAATGACAATAAAAAACACGGAAATAACAGCAAACCGTAATGACCAAAAAAACGGCCACGGCCGTACGACCAGGAAAATTCAGCCATTTGAAGTTTCAGGTAGATGGACAAAACAATGATGGACGCACCGATGGATGCCGGGACATAAAGTGATGGATGTATGATAAAGGACATGACTGAAATGATTTAATGGATCGATGCAATTGTTTTTCCATGTTTTGCCCGGGGTTGTCTTGTCCTGACTTCAACTTGTCATATCCTGCCATATTAGGATGCTAGTAGGCATAACACACATCATTCCAAGGGAGTCTCTTGAGGGAAGCATCCTAATCCCTGAGCTATGCCAAGAGGGTAGACAACTAGTTGCGGCACCCCAATCGTCGAAGGTCATGAAGAGGGCGCTCGGTTGGATCACGTTCCAGTGCGGCGGAACCGCGTAAAACGCCCAGTTGCACATGCGATGCCAACGATCACCTTGCTGAATCGTTCGGTACGCGGGACTGTCCAAGTGCCAGGGAACAGCGAGTGGAAAGGAAGTGGACAGTAACCTCTGGAGAATACAGGGGTTAACATATGGTGAAGATCATGTACCGGCTCATAATATGACTCAACCTCGATTGGAAAACAATCTTTTTGTCAATGGCTAAGTAAAGGTTAACCACTGACTGGATATGTAATATGACGGATATCAGAAGTTGTAATATGAACTGGATACGCAATATGGACATGAGACACAACTGCACCTGCGAAGCAATGGAAATGAGTTCTTCTCTCACCAACCAGGGACGTGAGAGGCCGGAGTTCTGGCAGCTTTCCTGGCGCCATCTGACGAGCCCTTTGCCTCATAGATGCGATCAATGTAAGTAAACGTTCGACGCTTCGGACACTTGCAGGTTTGCGTCCTTGCCACAAGAAACTATAGACTGTATACTGTATAAGGCCCAAAAACCATCGTTGAGATGTGATGTTTGACCCTCCTCACAACAGTTCGTGACTGTTCTGGCACCTCGGGCCGCACCCAAATTGGACGGACCCGACACCACAGAACAGCCTGGGCTCGTTTGGACGGGTTGTCTCCGGAAAACGAGACGACAAGAGGCCATGGGTCACCGAGGGTCGACTGTGGGGTGGTGCGATCTGTGGGTGGTGCGTTTCATCGCTCGACCCTCCAAACCGATGGAAAACCCAACACGGAGTCGTTTCATCCTCTTCGTTGGGAGATCCACCTGGTCAAATGCGATGAAGAAGTACTTCGGTGATGGGTCCAAGCTGGCAACGTCCGTTCTGCTCATGGTCCACCCACTGGATGGTTTTTGGAGGGTCCAGGTCCAATCGCTTGATTCCTCCAGGTCACATCGATGTAGTTCATCCATGCAAGCCAGAACCTCCGCCCCTGGACGAGCCCTCGTAGTGTCACCTGGACCCGCGGCAAACAGGCGCGCATGCCGCGGCCAAGGTTGGGCGCACGGTGCCAAAAACAATGCAGAAGTCCAGCGCTCTTGTTCCTGGACCTTGAAAGTGAGCTCTAGACTCTAGAGATCCAAGAATGAGGTCACTTAGTCCTTCTTTCCTACACTCCAAAGAGGTCATTTTGAAGGTCCTCGGGTCCTGGATGGGAAGAACTTTCCCACTACACACATGATTCGGTGAACACCATCTGTTTGGAGAGAAAATCACTCGAACGAATTCGCTGCGTGGAACGTCCCCTCTTCGTCGCCTCCACAGCAAAGATCACTGCAAAGGCCACGTCACCCACCCTAGGGCCAGTGGATGAGGTGGAACATGTGCTGTGTTGCTTGTTGTTCTGTCTTGTTTGGTTGCCAAACGTCCGTGCTTCATGTGACAAAGCCAGGAGTTGAGGTCTTCATGCGCTTCATGTATCCTCTTAAAGGCTCAAGAAGTCTTAGATGAGAGAAGTCCTGAACTCCTGAACTCTCCCAATGCGGCTCTAAACATCCTACATGCCTAGAAAAAAGGTCAACTCCGCTTTGAGAAGCCTCGCCTCGTCTTGCCAAGGAAGCGTCCAAGGAAGCAAATACCTTTCAAATGCTAACCTCCATCTATCTAACTTGGTCTTCATGTACCAGGACTTGGCCAACGAAGGCCATGTATTCCATGTAATTATGTAGATAAGGCCATGGGGTGGGTGGGTGCTTTCTCCTACAAATCTGAGCATATGAGCAAGCAAAGCGAAGCAAAGTGTAGGGTGGGTTGAACACGTTTTATCACATCCTAAGTCTTCGAAAACACACGGCAAAATATATCCTGCTTCCTTTTCAATGCATTATCCTCCGTGCCATCATGACCATGCCCTTCGGAGTTCATGACCTAGGACTATATCTACAGCTTTCTCGTCGCCGAGCACCAAACGCTCCATGTATGGAATATATGCCTACATTGACCCCTAAACCGCCCCAATGTAGGCATTTCCATACATGGAGTGTATGGGTTATGGCTTTATATGGTGGATTGGACTTGTCGAAGCAGTACTGTAAATCATGGAAGACATCCTGCACGAACTCGTCGGACATGTGACATGTCTCCCTTCCAGAGTAGGGATCACGGATGATCACAGTGTATAGGAGAACCCTGACCTCAGGATACCTTGGGTCTGAGGGCTCTCAAAAGTTACTGGAATGCTAGGGCCACAAAATCCAAGACATCCGTGACCTGTGCTATTTGCCTCTTCGTTTGCCTCTTCCGAAAGTCCTTCTCCAATCAAAAGACATCAATTTGCAAAATACCTAAGCCCCGATTTCGCTGAGACCTGGTCTTCATCGGTGAGAGTTGTGTTTCCGAACTGGAAATTGATTTGAAAAGCCAAAAATAAAGCCACCCATAAACAAATTATGATAAATTATGTATATATTGTAATAGTGCTTGAATTATGTTGATATATAAAGGTGTTCCACACATAAAGACATCGATCTAGCAAACTCAAGAGTTCAGCGCCCTGTTTCCTTGCCAGCACAGTGGTGCTCCAAGCGTCTCGAAGGCGGTGCTCCAGGTCGACGACCTGTGGACACACAGCACAGCATGCAGTGTTCGGTGTGTCATGGCACCTGGAGCTCCTGGCATCGTACCAGTAGGGTTTAGGGTTTAGGGTTTGGTGGGAGCCCTAAACCCAGAATCTGGCAATCTCATCTGTTCATTTTTTGGTGGGGAAAAAACCAAGGACTCAAGCCCACACCAGGCTTTTTTTTTGGTGGGCAATTCGCTGCACAGCCAAGCTTGGCTCAAGCACAAGCAGCCTGGCCGTTTTTAGGAGCGAAAGAGTGGGGAAAGGTTGTGGTGGAGGGTGGGTTTAAATAGATTGGAAAAACCAGGGATCCAGATAGAAAAGATTGGAAGCGTCGATTCTCACTATTTCTCACTAATATTGTATTGGAAACCAGTTCTGTCTATTATTTGGGGACCACGATAGATAGAACCGTCCAACGGTACTGGCTGGTTTTTTTCATCACTATCGCCCATCCCATATGTACCATGAGTTTGGGTCCTAGTCCTAGTTCAGGTCTCAAAACACCGCAAAGAACCTTCCCCACCAAAGCAATGGTAGGTTGACATCCCTGAACCTGAGCCATTTGTTGGACAGGTCAACCGAGGCTTTCCGCTATTGACCCATAGCCATAGCCCATAGCCAATACTTTAATAGAGACTGAACAACCAGCCCTGTACGGAAATCCTCTTCGCAGGCATGGTACCTGGCAGTCCATCTTTGCTTGCAGGCTTGCAGGTATAGATAGTGAATGGTCCTACCATCTACCCTCCTGGGAAGGTATTGGTGTCCAGAATCCTACCATCCATGGAACTGGACTAGTGACATACATGAAAGGCCCGTGTAAATTACACTAAAAAAATACTGGACGGACGGTATCACCCCATGCAAATGACCGGACAGTACATTGCAGGATACATGATCGGAAAAACCGGTAAATTACGACCGCACAAAGTGAGCCGAACGCAGCCCATCCAGATCCGGACTGAGCTTTGGACGAACGGCCTGGAAAGAAATCCTTTCAATCCCCAACATCTCCAAATGGGCATGTCTTGTTTGTCAAAAAAGGAAGACGGCACTCGACCATTCCTGGCTTTGTCAAAAACGGGTGGTGAAAAACCCGTACGGCACGTACGCACACGGTACTGCGCTCTGCTCTTCCAAGGTGCAAGGTCTCCTGGGCGTAGCTGGCCCAACCATAGACTTGCCTCGGACGTCCAAACCGGTTCCGACGGACGTCTAGACAGTCACTTGGAACGCCAGAGCCGTCAGTTGGAACGAAGGACCTCAGACCAGGAACTATACGACCTAAGCCTGGAGGCTGAACTGGAAGCCCATGATCGCGAAGCGTCGCGCAAGTTCATGTCTATATACTATAGACCCTTGATGAATATAAGAACCCATTGGGATTGAATAAGATTGTTTAGATTACTTTACTAATCAAGAGTCTACATTAATATCTTTATTGGCGTAATGACGTAATGGTTCATGTAGTAGAGTTGCAAAGCTGCCTAGCAGGCTTGGAAGGAGTACAACACTGGACTTCTCCGTGGGGTTGCAACTGCCATTAGCAAAACTCACTTTACGCTGATTAGGGCCCCCCCTGGGGAAGTGTTCCAAGACCTAATGAACTTAAAGTTGCTAGTGCTTATGTCAGCCCCCCCCCCACAATGGTGTTGTTTGTTTGCAAGTGTGGTGGCTCGGGAAGAAGTTGAAGAAGAGTGAGGGACACCAAAGTTGTCATTCATCATTTGAAACTGAACAGGAGGCACATTGTGTTCTTTCAATGCAACATATAGATACTTGTATATCAAACGACATATATATATATAATTTACAATATATTGCATTATATTTTACAACATCCACATGTTTCAATGTATAAAGCATACTTAAAACTGAGGATGCAGGTATTACAATGAATAGTGTTAAGATTGATGCCTTCACCATGAAGGCTGAAAATGAAGAACAGGCAAGGGAATTATTGTTTTTGTTGTTGTTTTTTTTTAGAATATGTTTGGAAGCTGGAGAGTGAGCAACTCGGATATTAACTTACCTAATGAATCCTAATGATGCTTTCGCAAATTGTAGAACATCAAGTTGTAGAATACATGCAAGCCTATTTAAACATATATATATATATACAAAGACAATATGTTTGTTTTCTGTTTTTTTGCATTGGGCATAGTCTCCAAATCATGCAACAGCAAATGGTTCCCAAATCATTGTGTATGTAAATAGTGCCCCAGGGGGCCACCCATATATGTTATTTTGTTTACACTTATATACAAATGCATTGTATTGCATTGTTGGAGTTCTACAGCTGTTGGCCGTTTCTCCGTTACTGCCAACGCCACAACCGTGTGACCACCAGCTCCGGCCGACTGGTCCCTTTTCCGCATTGACAGGGGACAAGTGCAATGCCATCCAGAAGACATTGGCCAACAAAAGACCTGAGCCGAGTCAAGCGAAAACCAAAAACAACATGTGGCTTTGGGTCACAAAGACATTTGCCTTTGGTTTCTAATGGCACCAGGAGACCGGCCGGTTGACCTTTTTGTGGTGTTGGTCGTTCCGTTCCAGGCTGTTTGGACCCTAGCGGGCAACTGGCATACAGGATACGGCGTCGATCGATCGAGTGGCTCGACAGCATTATTCGACAGCAGCTCTTCCGCACCATAGGTCGTTTCGTACATCAATCACTGTCGTCCCAAGATCCAACAAACCCAGAGTTTCCGCACCTTCAGGTACCAGTGCCACAGTGCTGAGACAAGGTGATGTGGTGCCATGTGCAAACCGTTGGATCTCAGCCCCAGCTCTGTAAATTAGTACGGTCTTGCTCAAATGTCAAATGGATCAGGTAAGTTTAGCACGAGTAAATCCAGAGCAACTGGCACATAGAAAACTGTTGTCACAACTGATATAATCCATCTCATTTTGGTACTTTGTCTGACCCCAAAAGCACGACGAGTAGTCCACATGAAGCTGGCCCCAAACACAGGGTCGGAGTGCCTTCAGGGATGCAAGTGCTGGGTTTGTGCCTAGTCAACACGACAAGAGTAGACAACCTGGATACCATCATGGAAGTGGAAAACCATGGAAAACCACCGGTCTGGTATTCAGATTTCATGGTCGTCCAAAATGGGGGGCCAGGTTCCACTTCCATGTTGGGAGTGAAGCACCACATGTATGCATTGACCTCTGTTCACCCCAAGTGATTGGCAGTCCTATGCCAGTCCGGATGAATTTGGTCGAGTCGAGTTCAGTCCCCATGTACGTTCGGACTCCCAGGTTCAGGTGGTTCATGTGGTTCACACCCCTGGGACTCTTTATGGGCGCCCTTGATAGACACCCGTGAGTTTCACCCCATTGATGTCGATGGCCGAAGTAGCAAACCATGCAGAGCTCGAAGGGTCTGCTCTGCAGGAGTCGTTGGCACCTGCGAACGCTCGTCTGATGTCGACGCACGGCGGTTCCGAGACGTGATGCGGAGTTTCAACACGAGGCGGTTGGGGGGATTCGTTGAAGCACGGAGGATGGATTCGTTGGAGGTGGCACGTGAAGACGTGTTGGTGAAGAAGAGTTGTATCCAACTCTTGGGGTGGCCCGAACCTGTTTGGTTGGGTGGCCCCGTGGCCACTCATACTGGTGTGACTTTCTCACACCGGACCGTACACATATACAGAACAAAGACATACAAAAACAGTAGATCCACGCTGCACTCGACTACTCTTCATGAACAAATAAGCATATATAAATATATATAACAAATTTGGCAGTTTCCTGGGTCATATTATCCAAGCCATAGCCGGCCTCTTGTCGTGCAATTGTCAAACACACTCCAGTTGTTGCGTACTGTGTACTTTCTCGTCTCAGATGTCACTGACATGTTCCACAAAATCGAGTGGCTCACTACGTGACTGAGTTGTCCAAAAATTGACCTTTGTCATCCTTTGTCCGTTTGGACACCGAAGCCATGTTTTGGTCCACGAAGAACCAACTCGGCCTGACCGGACACCCACACAAGTGACCCTGGTGAACCAGGCAGCGGTGACCAGGAGGTGGTTTCTGCGATCGCAAGCGCAAGGATGGACCCATCTCAACACCGAAGAAGGCACGGCATATACCTCAGCGACGTCCCAAGCGGCTTGATGTCCAAGCCCGGGACCCTCAGCTTGGGGGAAGTGACGTCCAAACCCCCGAACAAAAAGCGACTCCAACCTGGAAACACTTGCTGGGGGGGCACCCTGGCTGTCGATTGGAACAGCTCTCTTCCCACTCCTCTTGCTTTATCTTACCCTCTCCCCAGCTCTTCAAACCTTATGAGATTCCAACGTTCGAAGACGTCTTTGGACCGATCCAGCACCACCCACCTGGTCTGCGGCATCTTCTCCTCGTCACTACCTGCTCGATTCCCGCACGGTCGACCGTGGCGGAGCGTCCCATGCGAGCAGGGTGGTGTTGAGATGAGTTAGGACCTATCAGTGAGATGATCATGGGCCTTTTCTTGGCCCTATGACCGGTCATAGAACACCTCAAACCCCAGTTCTAAGCTGGTAAAACCTGTGCCCCAAAAAGCGAACCCTTCTGCCAAAACCAGTCGGACCTAAGGGAGTCCGAGCCAAGCAGGAAGCATACTATGTCCATGCTTTCCCGCATCTGTCCACAGATATTTTCCTTGGAACCACCTCCCTGCTCACGATTTTGGGTGGGGATCCCCCCAAGAAGTAGCCAGAAGCATGCATATATATATATATATAAATATACCTAGAACCTGATTAACCCCTGTTTTGGAGCCAAAATTGTCTTTTCCTATCAAAGCAGAGGTCAAATAATGGGTTCTATAGGTATATATATACATATAGAACAACAATCATGTCAACAGTTCATGTCTCACCATTGCGGGCGCGAATAACGCATCGTGAAGGACATGCTACTCACCAGAGCCAATACTTGCGGGTCCAATGGACATATAAGGAAAGGATTGCCATGCATTCTCAACTTCTGCTGAACAATAAAAGTAGCAACTCACCCTTTTTGGGCCTCAGAAGCTATGGCTACTACAGGGTTAGTACAGTAACAAAACAAAGAAAAGAATTCTTCACCAACTGTCTGTCAAGAACTGACTCTAAGCATTAATGAACCTGAAAGGTAACTCTGAATCCACCGAGTGTTGCCAGATTCATACAATTCCATATAAAAAGAGCCGAACACCAAACTTATCCATCACTCCCTTGAGCCCTTGAGCAACCAAAGACAGCCCTTTTCATCCTTTTCAGCATGTGACTTGCTTTCCATGCCGAGGCCAGCCTGCAGCCTGCAGCCTGCAGCCTGCAGCCTCTCCATCCTCGCCTGAGGCCAGGATGTCCTTCGTGGCATCCCAAACGCCTAAGATGTCCTCGGCCTCCAACTCGCCTCAGCTCGAACGACCGAAGGGACGGTCACCAGTTGAAACCTTCATGGAGGAATCGGAGCTAGCTCTTAGTATAGATCTCCTCCACATGCCCGACCTTACGGTAATCTACCAGCCACATGTGAGTATCTCACGCCGACATCGAAGAAACCGCCGGCTCCCTGACTCACCAGGCTTGTTGAGGCAACCTGTGATAACTTGACTGTCTTTCTCAACCAGCTTTCGACTTGATGCTCAAAGGATTGAACTTTTGTGGTGCTCGATTCCAATACTAGATGCAAATGAATGAAACATGTCATATAATGACATGGTGAGACCACAACCCAAAGCCATGTGAACCTCCATGATGCTCCCTCGCATTTTTCTGTCCCAAAGCCATACGACGGCTGTTCCCAAACGTAGGAACGCCAGCCGTGGTCTGTTAGTACTAGGGATGTAGGTGCCTTGGTGTCTTGCCTTACTCGTATAGAACAAACTCCAGCGAAGCCGTGTCCCGGCCGTTGTTCCAGTTCAGCTGGAACACCGATCGGTGTGAAACACCCAAGCTCACAGTCAGCCCACCTGAATGGGAACCTTAGGTTGGGTGATTGATGTTTTCATTGGGATTCATCAACAAACGGTGGGTTTTCAAAGAACGTGTCAACCAACCAACGCGACAGTTCATCCGTCCGCCAAGCCGTCGAAGCGAACGGAGACCGCGAAGGGGAAACAGCATCCGTTCGGAGGCGAGTTGAGTGATGAAATCGCTTTGGGAACTCAGTGTTGAGTGATGAAAACAGTGAAAACATTTGAACACCTATAGTGTATATATAGGGTCTTGAAAAAAACACTCAGTTTTTGCAACTGCTATGGTGGCTTCTGCATGCTATGGGTGAACCCCTGAACGCCAGGTGACGAAGGGTGCTGTGATTGACCATCATCGCAGCATCCATGAGGTGTGGCCTCGATTCGAGGATGGGCGGAATCCACGCGACTCCTCCAATCCATCGATTGAGCCGAAGAGGAACGGACATCTCTTCTCTTCCGCGCGGAGTGTAGTTTGTCGCCATGTCACAAAATAAAAGACTAAGGGGAGGAGGACAGGATTTCAAATCACAAACTTTTGTGGAGGAGGCATCTGAAGGAACTTTCTCCACTCTAAGCTTTTGTCAGATTTGGGGTGAATCTTTGATGATTGATCGACATACCATCGTGAAGCTGTTGGAGAGAGGTCTTCCCGACGTTTATCTGCATGTGAATGAAGGTCATACCCATGTGAGTGGCAAACAAACCTTCTTTAAAAGTACCAGTATATATTTGGGGTTGGTCCCCTATCGGTTTCCAGTGTTTTGGAATGCTAACAATAAGCCACTTAATCAAGAAAGGGTATCGGTATAGGGTTGGCCCCTATCGATTTTGCAAGGTTCTGATCAAGTCAGAAATACTTAAGGCAGCTCATGACAATAAAAGTACATGTACAGAAGTTGTGCCGGATCATCATGTGATACCTTCTATCAAGAAACTCTTAGGATGCTCTAGGTATACGGATGTATACGGTATGCGGCTTCCGGGATTACAATGTTTAATCTGCTGAGAAAGGACTTGGTCGTTTGCCGATCGCACACACGGCACCGCAGGTGAACAACAGCCTGCCAACACTCATGGTGAACAGGAAATCACATGGAATCGAAAGCAACTCAATTGACATCAGCTAGTGAGCCACACCTTCTGCCAGATGTTCAGACTGACGTCAATTGGTGGAATAGAATTCGACTTGACACATGTCTGTCACTAAACCCAAACCTAATCTGCCGAGATCGCAGAGATCGCGCTTGCCGGCATATTCACGACGTGAGGTAGAAGTTGCTGGAACATGTGCATCGCATGGGCACAGAAACACAGGAATAGCTCTACATACTACATCCCTTTAGCATGTACCCCTTTGTTGACTCAAACATGATACGGATTTATACACTACCTCCGGGAGGACTCACCCTGGGCCGCCCTCCACATCATGGCGTAACCGGTGCCATCGTTTCTTCCGGTCCGTCGTTGGAGACGTTGCCCGGTCGGACCAAGAGGCGTTGTAGCCGGAGAGCTGGCCCGATCGAGCCTGGCGGACGAAGCTGGTCGACTCTTGATGAATCACCCCTTGGGGTTGGGGGGGGCTGAAGGGGTTATACATTGGGTCTATCCGAGTCTACCTGTAACAGTGGATGATGGTTTTAGTTGCAGGACTTGTTCAAAAATAGTTACACATGTTTACTGACTGTTACAGGATGTTACAGGTAATAGGACAAAGTTATACAATCCAAGTCTGAAGGAGCTTCATCAATCAAAACTCTACATGACTCAGTGGCTGAAGAAGCTTAGCTTCAGCACCTGCATCAACAGTAGGTGGATGTGTCGAGCACCGTCTGCCGTTGTACGGGTCATCTGGCGAGCACGGGCTCGCACCCCACTCTCGAGGTTTTATGCCCAAACCATCATCCATGAGACTGGAATGATATCCCAGACCTTCAACCTGACCTCTTTGGAGTCTCTAAGTAACCTTTTACTGGCCTAAGTGACCTCAGGCTGGGATATCCAAAGGTCACTTTGAAACTACTGGATGAAGTTTCACGCAATACTATCTGGTTACAGAATCCACTAAAGAGTCGAAAGGCCCTGAACGAGGAACAGAACATGAGAGCATCCTCCATATAGTAGTAACCCCGTTGCTCCCAAATGAAGAAATCATAGATCTGCCACTAAGACTTCCGCTTCTGCTGGGGGTAAGGCATTTGCCGGGAACTGGGCTCTTAACATAGGTTTTCTTGTGTTTCGTTTTGATCTGAACCCACCGAACTTTGTTAGGAGAGGCAACTAAGTTCACGTGGCACGAACCCAGGTGGGTGCCAACCCACCCGAATGACCTGGTGCGGAAGCTCTCCGAAGCGAGTCCACTGAAGGCACTCATGGCTGAAGGGCTGGTGTGTCGTTGAAAAGTCCTGAGACAGGACTGGCGCTTGGGCAACCTGTACCGCTCGGGGGAGAGCACCAGGTCGTCCGCCTGGTGGGGGTCCTGGGTGGGGTTTCAGGAGGGACTTAGGAGGGAAACCCGTTGACCATGTGAACTTATAACTTACTAATCTTACTATATATGTACATCGGACTGTACATCTGATCTATACAGGAACCTGACAAAGTCATCCCTTAGTCATCCCTTGGCACGATTTCAATGTCAAATCACCAAGGCAACGCTGTTTCCAAGAAGTCATCCCCCAGTCACCCCCGGGAGCTAATCTCAATGGAACCCTGTTACCAAAACAAGATTTCTCACCAAAAAGTAGACCCAAAGAGTGCAACAAAAACAAAGAGTGTATTACATATGTACAATGGGAAACAATGCGTTCAAAAGCTACAAAAGAACCATCAAATGCACAACGGTTACCCCTTTCCTTTCAGCACACGTCATGCCGCTTTTAGCCCCTGAAATTCAGGTGACTCTGGAGAGTAACGATGGAGAATACGTGACATCAGTGACTTCAATTTATTTGAAATGGCCAATAGCCATGGGGTCAATGGATATGCATGGGTTCAAAGCAACAATACCGGCTGGTGACACGCGCACTGATTCAATGTTCCAATGCTTCAAAAATCAATTCAAAAAATGCATGTCCAAAAGGGCAAAAACCATCCAAAACAACAACCGACCTCTTCGCAGAAAACGGGGCCTTTCTCCCTTGTCCCTTGACTAGCGCCAAACCCTCCGAACACCAGGCTCCGGATTCTTCGGCGTCCCTGATCGCCATGGAGACCCGAATAGACCCGGGCGCAATGGAGCGTTTGCGAAGAGGCAGCATGGATGTAAACATGTACAAATATATCCCAGACGCTCCATGTATGCCATATATGCCTACATTGGGGCGGTTTAGGGGGTCAATGTAGGCATATATTCCATACATGGAGTCTATGGGTATTATAGATTCTAAATTATACCATATATTATAAGTTGATCCTATATTGAACATGAATCTCCACTTCAACTGCAACTGTTCGTGACTCCTAAATGGTCGAACAAATCTTTCACCGCCGGGTAAACCCCGGCGGCAAAAAAGCCGGACTCACTCGTGCGGCTCGCGCATGAGCAACTCTTGTAAACACAAGTCCGGCGCCCTGCTATTGCCTCAAAATCACTGTCCACCCCAGCCACACTGCATGTATGGAATATATGCCATACAATGTAACCACCAAAAAAAGAAACTCATATAGGTAAATGTGCCATACTGGACAACAAATTGCTAAACATTGGCAAAAATGGGCCAAGCATTCATGTTACTGGGAGCGACAACGGTTGGCCCTACCCTCGGCACGTCCCACCTGTGTCTTTTCTGGCTTGCTGAGGTGGACGCCCAGGAGCTGGACACATAAAGGATAAACATCCAAATCCACTTGGTTCCAAAGGCAAAGTCAGCCTGAAACCGTTTCAGCCCACGTGGAGTCAGTTTCAAGCTCACCGGTCCCGCAGTTTCGTGCCTCGATGTAACGACCGACCATCCGCCACGGCACGTGGAGTTCTCCACCTCGAAGTCCCCGGTGCCTCGGAGGGACGGAGCGACGGACGGAGCGGGTCGTGCAATGTTCCCCAGCGATGGGTTCAGAAAGGCCGAGGTTAGCCATCCAGGCGGAAGACAAGAAGCCAGCGTTGCTGATTTCAGCCGAGTTTTTGTCCGTTGTGTTTTGTCCTTTGGAACATGATGTTTCTTTGAACATGATCAAAATGCGTTGAGTTACTTTGAACATGGCAAACTGGCAAGCTGCAAAATGGCGAAGAGTGCAGCAGTATGTTGACTAAGAAAACAATCTGGTGTGCTTAGATGTTTGGCATTTGGCAGTTTCGCACCGAGAAACCATTGAATATTACAGGATAGATCTATAAACTGTTCGACAGGGAGGACCATTCCCAACACCATCGACAATAAACTCAAGATTGACTCAGACCTTCCATGGTAGGATTGGATATCAGAAAGCTCCACCCAAACACTAATCCGGAAGCGCCCTTCTGTGCAACACATTCAATTACTGTTGTTTTTTGCTACTTCCCAACCTTCCTGGTAGTACGGAAAACATACACCCCAAACCTTTCTGAGAAGTGCGCAGTGCACTCCCAGCGTCGACCTTCCTCCAAACAAATACGAAAAAAGGAAAAAAAAACAAGGCGTCGTCCTCCTCCTCCTCCTCCCCATCCTCCTCCGTGCCTCCTCCAAAGTTTGACCTGCGAGGGACATCGATTGAAAACTACCCGAAAACAATCAAACACTGACTGAGGCACAACTTGTTTTACCTGAATGTTATTGGTATTCAAACTGTTGGACACTGGAACGGGAGAGCCTCCCCTGGAAACAAACGATTCACTCAAGTCTCAGTTAACATCTGGAGCAGTCCCAGACGGGAACTTCGTCTGGTGTAGTTGAAAAATCAACAAATCCCAAACACGTCATAGGACTGACATCATACATTGGGGCGGTTGATTGAAAAGGGGTGAATGGGGTGGTAAGAGTGCCAGTCGTCCCATGGTCTGGGGATGATGAAATCAGGGAACCAGGAACCGGCTGAACCAACCCCCAAAAATTGTTCATTGGATATTGAGCAATAAATTCAGTGTCAGGACAACACAGCTTGGGTTTCTTGAGGTATTCCCATGTATTCCAGAAAGGCAAATCTATAGATGATGAGGGACGCTCCTTCAACACAAAACGTCACGTCTTCCATTCGTTGACTTCTGTTGCTCAACACAACGCCAGGTGCAAACATTTGGAAGTGGCCCTTACAACGTGAAACCATCAACACTCCATAAACACTCCCTTCATAACACTTTGGCTGTGGGTCGTGGTACCGGGACACCCTGGGTTCGAACTCCTCCACCCGGTTCCAGAATAGACCAGACATGGTCAACCTACCAGGGTGAAAACGGGTTTGTCTCGGTCGACCGACCCCGAGCAAACGGCGAAACCGAAACACCCATTCCTTCTGCCCAACGAAACCTACTCCTCACCGGCCTCAACGGCATCCTGGCATTCGCTGTGTGGGACTTGGACACTGTAGTTTGGACCCTCCCAGACTCCCGCTGAAGCGTTTCTTGTTGGTCCGTTGGTTTTGGTCTCCTGGTTCCCTGCCCGGTTCCCTGCTCCTACGGCCTCACCTGCTTCCGCTGGCGCTGGACATTTGCCGCGCCCGGATCCAGTGTTCGATGGACCTGGGGCGCAAAGGCGACGATGAGTCGGACGGGCACGATGATGGGGCTATGGAAAAACACATGCGTGCACACATAAAAGACCATATTCAGCTTGAATTTGAAGCTTAAGGTATATATCCTAGGGCTCCAACCACCTCCTGAGAAGATGGTTGGGGTGGGTTTGGGGGGTCTAACCACCTTCTGAGGATATGGTTGGAGCATGTTGGAGCCCTAGGGATAGTCTCATTTCACCCTCCGAGATCGTTTTTGTGGTCGGACAAAACTTAGAAGCCGTTCTATACGGGGGTGGACCCCTACTGGGATATGTGATATATGATATATTAAAAACCTGGCCCCAAGGAATAGTCCAGGATAGTTTGGGTATATCCTATCACCGATGATGATGGTTTTGTTGTAGGCCGACATCTCTAAATGAGTGATTTGCATTGATAGAAAATTACCGACAGTTACAGGTACTATATAGACCCCAAATAGATAGAAATGTACAATTCCCTTTCAACATGTATAACGATTCTATCTACTTGTTTAGATGGTACTAGGACAGACTCAAAGGATTTTGTTTATGGGAAAAGTCCAGTCCCAAGGTCTAACAGATCAGATCGAGGCCTACTGTTGAAGGACCTTGTTTCCCATAAGAACACCGTTGGTCTTTTGGGCCGGGCCCTGTTTCGTTTACCTCTTGATTTGACCGGAAAAAAAAAAAACAAACACTTTGCCCAGGCGAGTCGAACTGAGCTTGAACACCCAGTGACCAGTGACCCCTCCGCAGTTGACAGTCTTCGATGGCTTCCAACGACTGGCCGCTTCTGATGGAATGTCAGCCAACAATAATTACACCCCCTCAGAACTCTTGAGTCAAATCCGAATGACTCTTTATAACCAATCCTTCTGATCCACCACTTGGGAAGACTGAGCCGACTAAGTCTTGACGGGGATGTTCTTCGTTGTTTATCTAATCTCATCTCCGCTTCATGGCCCATCCTTCGTCCTCGCGTCGTCTTCGGTTTCTTCGAGTAACCCTTCCTACCCCAACGGGGGTGCCCCACGTGGATCCGAAGAACGACCCTGTCCGACTCGTCGAGTCTCCAGTCGGTCCGGCGTCGGTCCGTCGGTTGAACCCGCCGAGTCGAGCCCGTCGGTCCGGCCCTTGACTTCCAGCCCCACATAGTGAGAACTTGTGAGAACGTCCCCGTCGTCGAACTGGGTAAAAAGCGATGGTGGGTGCTTGAGGTCACTCGGTGGACAAGACTATAAGTAAGACTATGGTTGCTTCAGAACATGAATTGCTTCAATCAGACTTCATCCCCAAGTGTTCAGTTTAACCTATATATCTTCTATGATGTGAACACCACCACATTGTTCAATGTATAGTCAAATAGGACAAGTACACACATACAAGCATGTCTGTTTCCCATGCAGCCACAGGAACAAAATGTGCAGGTCAATCATGTCTCTAGAAAAAACACACACACTTCGAACTTGGGTTTTTCAGTTAACGCAAGTGTC
>CAXAMN010003224.1:1211505-1242705 GCA_963970005.1 Durusdinium trenchii
GATGGAAATGGTGAAAGGAGCCCTTTTTCCAGGGGTGGACACACACACACACAACGCGCGCGACACCACCGCGGAACGGAAACTCCATGTCGCCGGCGGAACGGAGGTCGCGGAACGTGTCCGGAACGCGCCGTGTGTCCGGGGAGGAAAACGGGTCGACTCTCCACCGCTCCTCTCGCTGAACGGGTCGAAACCGCGTAGACTCCGTTCGAGCGACATGTTGGGGGTCGTGTAGCGCTCCACCTTTCCAGAGCCGTCCATCTCAAGCTCCGACTCGTTACCTCTGAAGCGGAGAGAGGGACCGGAGGGACTGGGCGGGAGGGTCGATCCCCAAGAAAAAAGGTCTTCCTTAAAAGGAGAGGACCTTGTAGTACAGTCCAAAAGGTCAGTTTAGTGGTTCCAAAGGTTTTTTTGGGAGACAAATGGCAGAGTTGGTGACGCTATTTGGAGAGCCGCTCTTCAATCATCTTCAAACTACTTTCTGGCGCTGGGCGCAGCTCATCGATGTGGGGTGTGGGCGAGATGAGTTGCAGGAACTCCCCCTGTAAGACCCTCAAGTAATGGAACAAACTGAAGTAATGGAACAAGAGTACGAACACCCCTACAAAGGGGTCTCCATGTTCTACTTCAGACTGATGTCTTGGGGATTTTCCACGGGTGGACTAAGTCCACTTCCGGCCAGGCAGACGTGAAAGAAGATATCGATGGTTTTCCCGAGTGGCTGCCGGTCACAAGAGACCAGTGTTTGACCGTTTCGGTAGCTTCGAGACGCGAGAGGGACAGCTGCGGCTCGAGACTAAACTGACCTTTGCCCAACAAACATGTTCAGTGCGAAGGAAGTCGTGTGAGTACCTCATAGTACCCCACAAGCCATTTTCATGCCGGTGACCCCCTACTCTTAGCGGCTAGCTCGAAATGGTTGACACTATGATTGGAAGACAAGTTGGTGCAGTCAAAAAAAAGGGGTTCCATCAAATCCAGCTGCAGCTTCCGCACTCAAACTGTCTACAGGGAGTTTCCCCAACTGCAGCCTCTCAAAAACCCAACAAATGGACGAGATGGTACGGCATACCATTAAAACGTAAAGGAGTCTCAGCACCAGAGTCCAACTGGAGCTCCAACACAGTCTGCATCTATGTATCACCATCACGGACCTAACCGCAGCACGTTTCGCACTCGAGAGAAACCCGTTGGGCGAAGCACCAAGAAAAACCAAGTGACTTTTGCTGATCGCCACATCAGCCGCCTCGGTCCTCCTGTGCCGTCCGTCTGGGTGCTCCGTAGCCACGTGACGGTCGTCCTGAGACCTAGTGACGGTCGTCCGACGAGTCAGATAGTGAAGGTCCCGACAAATAGTCGATTTTGTTGTCTTTGTGCTGAGGAAGAAGAGCAGGACTTGTGACATGGGATGCGACATCTGTTTCGAGAAGTAAACTGAAAGTCCATAGACTATACATTGTTGCATAATTATATATAGAAAAAGAACGACTCCCGAGCTTCAGGCATTTCCAGTAAGTCAAGTCTGTGAGAACAACATCATGTCGATGCATCCGTTTACCAGCGTTTGTCTTCAAACGCCACGTTGAGCTGATGACACCCCCAAGAGAAGAATCCAAGAGCACAACATCCTACGAAGGCATGTGTTCCCCTCACCTCTATGTCTTCGATCCATCTCTTCTCACCCCCTGTTTCCCTGCAACAATAACCGAACTATACACTTGTTCATGTTTAGTGGGAAAGCCAATCCCCCCCCTTCGGATTTCATGGTCCTTCCATGGGGCCAGCTCAGCTTTCCCACATAGTTTCCGGCGGCCATTGTCGTGGAACATCATCTGAGAGAACAATTTTCCTCTACAAGATCTACAAGCGACTGCCGGCTCAGCTTCCATCATTGTCTGCGGAGGGTCTCCACATGTCTCCACTTTTCCTGTGTAGGTCGACGCGAGTGGAGCACCACGCCGCGCCTGGCACTGGAAGCGGACGCCAGCTCGGCCAACTCCTTCACCTCGAACAGCGATTTCGCATGCATTTCCGCCGATGCGGCACCGTGTCTGCCCGGGGCGTCGGGACAAAAGGAGGAACGGAAAACGGTCCCAACGGTCCCAAACTCCATCTCTTCCACTCACTCAAACCACCGTTGGGCGTGTCCGCCGGGATCTCAACATCGCCCACCAAAGCATTTTCTGCATTGAACCCTGTAGGATATGCCATACATGGAGTGATGAGAAACATGGGCTAAAAAGGATGGCAACGTTTAGGTACTTATATAGCCGCCTATTGTTCAGTCCAATGGATGGTTGGACCACCACCTGCAACACCAGGAATCCAGTTATGACCCGAAAGCTTGGCGGGTAGAAACCGAGTCGAAACTGAGCTGACCTGGTGCTGTTATTCCGACGTCCTTTTTGCGGGTCGGGCCGGGGCTTTCAGTCTGTTTTTGTTGAGGATGGGACTTCCATAGACTTCCTCATCCAACCCCTAATAGAGAACTTTGGTATGTGCTTGGACTCAAAATATTTTCCAAACGGGTTGGACTCTCCCAGCATCTTGAGACATGCTGGCAGTGTGTCATCTTAAGATGGCACAACTCTCCAAAAGTCGTGAAGAGCTGACCATTCATGGTGAATTTTCGTCTGAGAATGGCTTGCACTGTGCTTCTCAGTTCTCTGAATCCTCGATGGACTCCGGTGGACAATAGAGGTTCATTATGAAGCCTGGTTGTGTCAAATCTTGTTTTGGTGGTGTTTGGTGCTTAGGATGTCTACACTCCGGATTCTTTTTTTGGTACAACCCCCAGCACCCCACAGGTTGCACCAACTCGCGAGGTCCAACTTGCCAACAAGTCGCACCGTTCATTGATGGGGTTGATGGGGTTCAGTACACATCTATGAGAGATCTCCAAGAGGTTGTCGTGCCCAGGCGCGTGTTGCTGCGCCAACTGCTTCAAGAGGTTCTGAAAGGGAGCGGACACCATAGTGTGATCTCAGCTCGATTCGTTGGGGAGCACTTTCGCCTTCCACTTTTTGTTCCACCAAGATCATCAAAAGTCCAACCCCTATAGGCACCTACACAACACTACACTACACAATACTATGAGAGGTGTAGTCTATGAGAACAATACTATGAGAACAGGCAAAATTAGTACCAATTCAATACTATTAGTACAATGATACAATACTATGAGAACAGGCAAGCCAAGTGCCTCAGTTCACTTTCTCATGGAACGACATATCGTTCTGAACAAGTGTCGTTCTTCGCTGGGACCAACCATGACCCTTTCTTAGCCTGGTGTTATTTACACCTCTTCTGAAGAAACAAAAAAAACACCAGAGTGCTTGAGAGAGTTTTGATGGTCGTTGGTGCGCCTGTGTTCAACTGAATTTCTTCACAACTCGAGGATGTTCCAGTGAAGTTGGACAGAATTCTGAAGCAGAATCATCGGAGATTCCCAAAGAACACACTCCCCGCCAAGGAGCTTCGGCCACGCAAACCCAAGCTAAAACTCCCTGCGCAAACAGAGCGACCCGAAGCCGGAAGCGATCAGTTTAGGCATCAAGGGACAGTGCGTGCATCGGCTAATTGTGGACTCCTAATTCATTAAGACCCCTCATTTGGATTGTAAAGCCTCTAGAGAGGCCTAGGGGGTCAAGCCTCATCAGCATTTGACCTCCATAGGATCGATTGCTTTCGTGGGGAGGTCTATGTGCGAAGCCACCAGTGATAGACATAATTCCACAGGTGACCATTGATCATTGGCCTTTCCGGTAGAGTCACATGCGATTGGATTCCGCCCTGAAAAAACACCAAAGCTGTGCTTGACAGAGTTGAGAAAGATCCCGTAGCATATTTTAGTAGCATGTAAGCACTTCACTTCACCCTCAAAACACCTCAAACTCACCCCGGACCGCATCATCCATGCCAGTACATAGGCCGTGGATGGCAATCAGCTGGGCCGTGGATGGCCCCCGAGGTCGGATGACAATGACGAAAACCAAACAGGTGGTGTCTTTTTTTCCTGGGAAAAGACACCTGGAGTTTCTTTTACAGAAACATCCGCCCACATGGGCGGATTCCAAGGGAACAGGTTTCGCACACGAAAACACTCCCAAAACTATCTGTTCACATCAGCTTGGTGGGTTGCCCAGCTGCTTCACTGTATCCCTCGGATTTCTCGGATTTTGGTCCCAAGTTTCAGCCAACAACCCCTACCTCAAGTCATATCCCTGATTGCAAGCCAGTCATATCCCTTGGCTCTAAGTGTTCGTGGGCGATTGGACCTCAACATACCTCAACCCTTCAGGAATCCGAGGAAACGCCCGGGCAATTGGACCGTTCTATCCACCAAAACAAGGCCTTCCGAGTTTTTGAGGCAAAAGCCACGCCCCTTGTAAACGCCCTGCCCTGCCTGTGCTGCTGCTGCCGCCAAAACCGAAACTGCCGGTAAAGCTCTCCGCCTTGGTCGGTCGCGATCTCGATGGTCGGTCGGTAGCTCACCCTCGTCCGAACAGCAAACCATTCGATGACACGAAGTGCCTTCAGTCTCCGCTTTTGAAGTTCCTTCAGCGCCTGACTGGTGACTGGAATCCAGGGTAATTGTGGGGGAATCACCCAAGGCGTATTATAATTATATGCACATCGAAGCAGGACCTTTCTTCAGACATGGCCAGCCCAATGGTATAGGCCATACATTGTTCAACAAAAGAGAAGTTCTCCAATAACCAGCAGGACAAAAGCTATTGACTCACATTCTAATTCTAGCATCCTTCACTTCATTGAAGATTGTGTCTGTGAGACCAGATCCAAATCTAAGGAGATCCTCGACCTCTAAAGTCCTCATAGAGACCTGGCTTCAGCCCTCTCAGTTCCAACCTGCAGCAGAGCGTCCTTGGGTCTGGCGTCTGTCAGTCTGGCGTCTGTCAAACGCACATCTGCCGGGACTTCTCCCTGGCACAGGCTCCACACGCAAGATGAGGGAGATCTCAATCCCCCAAAAAGGTGTTTTCGCTGAGTTGTTGCTCAAATCTCCGGCAGGAACCTGCATGTCTCCATTGGGTTTCATCAAATTGACACCCACAGCGGCCACAGCAGCTTGAAGAATAAGTCGTTGGACCACCGGTGTGGAGAGGGCCCGTGGTCGCAGGTGTTTTGCAGTACTTTTGAGGTTGTCCTTCAAGGGATTGCGTTCAGCATGATGCTTGCACGTGTGGGGTGTGGGGTACATTTATGTCTGAGCAACCGCCAAGATTTGTTGTGGAATGGCATCAGGGTTTCGTGTGCTGTACTGTATGTGTTGTCTTTTTCCCTCAAGCAAAACATGCATGTTTAATCATATGTTTATTTCCCATGACCACTCACACTGACTATCGGTCACTTTCACAGGCAACATCACATGTGCGACTCTGTTGTTCTTGGCGAGCGTAGCATCGCTCTTGAAATGAAAGAAACATGGCTGACAGAGCTTGCACGGAATGCCTGTGATGGAACAGGTGAAGTTCTTGAACAACAAAGTAGTTTTGAGGTTGCTAAAAGTGTAGTTCAAAATCAAAGTCTGCTTCTCGTTGTACGAGTAGCGAAACTCATCTTCAAAACCCCGCACAGTCAGGTGGAGGCATCAATGATGTTGGACGAAAATATCAAACCCAATCAGGCTAAAGGTTTACAACCTGCAACGTATGCACAACCGAAAGGTCTTTACAAAACCCTACCGGCCACCTATGAGCCGTGGACCTTCGTAGTTACCCCATCTTACACACTGAAGCGACTCAACAAACCCCTAAGTCCACAGTTGATCGATTGTATCTTCTTAATCTTATTAGTACTTATTGGTACTGGTGTGATGATGTGTGATCGCTATAACGACCAGGTCAGGGAGGTCATGAGTGTTTCAAAGAAGCAAAAAACCGGTGCCTCTTTCTCTTCCGGAAGGCAAGGGCGCCGACAGGTCCTGGGAGGAAACCGACATGCGGCACGGTCCGTGATTGCGGTTGCACGACAGACCTGATGGATTGCGTGATAGACTTGATGGATTCTGTGCTGATTGAGTTTAATCATTTAATCCATCAGATTCTGAAGTGATTGAGTGGCCCGATGCCTTCATGAATCCAATTCCCAAATGCTCCATGGGACAGGCATGTTTAGCGATCAGTTGGGGTGGTTTGAGAGGTCAATGCTATAGGCCTAGGCTATGGGCGTAAATTAAGTCCCATGTGTCGTGTCCGGATGCTTCGATCTTCGGTGAATTCCTGAGCCTGGTCGGCTCTTGAAATGACAAGTGGAAGGCCAACTTTCATCTACCTATGGCTTCGAAGACCCACTAAAAAGCAGGCCCAGTAACAAAAACCGAGTTCTTTCAAGAAAAACCGGGTATTCTAAATTTGGTGGTTTTGGCACATCTTCACATACCCATATGATGTCTCCATGGTGTCTTGGGATGTCAGTCTTCCACAACATAATCATTACAAAAACTCACCACACACACACAAACAGACACAGAAACCATCATCAGCCACAACCCCTGGATACAGACCATCTCGGACTTTTCCTTTCAGTGTGACTGAAGGTATCCGCAATCGACGAAGTGAGCAAAGGTGGCATGGAGCCCACGCTGTAAAACTCGTTTGATTACCTGCATCGGGCTTACGCGTCTCGACAGGCGCGAGACCTTTCCAACCATATCTTCATCCACCTGGACTGCATGCGCTAATGGTGATATACACCACTCCGTCTCACATGTTGCCAAGTCCAAGAATATGTGACTGCAAACATGCGACTTCGGCATATATATAAATAATGCTCGCTGCTGATGAAAACAAAGTGTTGCCAACTCTTGGTAGATCTCCATGTGGCGTTGCCCAAGGTTTCCAATCTGACGAGCCTCCCGTTGTGAAAGCCAAAGGTCATGTGAATACAGGCCCCTCAATGCTTCATTGATGCACTGTGCGCCTTCCAAAACTTTGGACAGCAAAGCATCTCCCTGATGCAAGTTGGGACGCGACTCCAAAAAACAAACTAGAAATTTCAAGAGTGTGCTTGTAACGTGGCCCTTGTTCCAGTTCCCGTTAGGGAACGATTTCAAGTCAGGCCACTGAAGCATCTCCTTCGTTAGAGCGCTGATGTAAGGCGTCTCTCCTTCATCTTCCGCCCACTGTAAGAATATGTTTGTCAAGTTTTGGAAACGAAGATCGATGTTTCCGCCCTCCATACACTGTGACAGAAGCGCCAGGGCTGAGCCCAAAAACGTTTTACCTAATCCGAGGTGCCATGAATGCCACAAATCATACATAAACAGCCTTGCAGGTTTGTTCTCCTCATGCAGGAGTCGAAGAAGTGCAGGCACCGAAGTGAAGAACTGATCACCAGGTAGAAACTGAGTTGCTCGCCAAGCTGCAGTTACCCTGAAGTCTTCGAATGGCACGTGCTCACGCCCTGCGAGGCACCAATGGCATATGCCCTTAGCCCCCGACATGTCGGGTCTCGGCTTCTTTTGCACCGTCGAAAAAGATCTGAGTAAATTTCCAGCCTTTGCTAAAAATTGCCAATCACCACTGACCTGAAGTACAGCCATACTGTATTTGTTGCCCATAGAGTCCAACACTGGCTTGTGGAGAATGTCAAGTGCGTCCTGCGTCATGAAGTTCAACAGGCTCTCCAGGGCCACAGTGTCTGCACACATCTTCGGCAAGCACGTGGACAGGAACCGGTGAGACCAAGAACTACCACTGTAGTTAAGCCGCATTTGCAAGTACGATCTGTGTTTCCTCAAAGTGTTGGCAAGATTCGTTCCTCTCCCGATGTAAGAGTGATACGCCGCCACCAGAAAAGCACCACGCTTGAACCCCCTGCCTTCATCCCCATGAAGTATCATGGGTGCTGTTCTTGACAGGTCCACCGCTCCACAGTCAACAAGACGCCAAATTTGATGGTCAGGTCGCCACAAGCGATAGCGCCTCCAAAATTCTCTGAGGATCGCTTGCTCTCTGACAGGATTGGCCCTTGATAAGCCAACAAGGACATGCCAACATCCGTAGTCAACTAAGAACCGGCACCAGTCTCTGAGGCGGATGGCATGAAAATCACCAGAGTATCTGATGCCAGGAGGCTTTGGAATCGTTGTCAACTCTATTGGAATGGACAGCAGGAATTTCTTGCTGGTGAGGGTGTGAACATCTCTCTCAGAGTTTTGCTCACTGATCTTAGCCAACTCATTGAGTCCTGGTGATTTTGAAGCACTGCTGGCTCCCAAGTCCTGGACCACGGCTCGGGCTGTCCTGATTGCTGCTCGACACGATGTTGCCTCAGCGCAGCGGTTGCAATTCTTGAGAGATTTGAGAAACAACAAAAACAAAGGACGTTCATCCAAAGTCAAAAGCAGATTGCTGAAACATCCACATTCACACAAAAACAGCAACAACAGATCCTTGAACACAGCATCTCTAACCGCATTCTTGCTAACCATGCAGTTTTCTTTTTGCCACATACAGACTGCATCGTACACCTTAAGGTTTGAAGGATACTTTTTGAAGGAAACACTCCTTTTGCTACTTTAGCAAAGGCATTCGAATTGAGCTGTCATGCTTGCCAGGGGGATTGCAGCCATTGATTGCCAAACTCAACCAATCCAGTCTCAAGCATTTGAACTTCAAACTTGGGTATATACATCGCAAAAACACATCCTTTGCAGGTCAGCATTCAAGAAAGCAGTACCCTTTTTTGTACCTGTCCTTTGCGTAATCTACGATGCAGCCTTTAGTTATCACAGTTGAGAGGGTATGACAATTCATATATAATGGTATGTGCGGTGTGAAGCCACAAAATGCTGCATGGCATGGTTGTGACAATGACTTCAAGTGCTGCATCATGGGCCATGGCTACCACGAATCTGTGGAGGAAGAGCCCATTGATTTAATTTCATTCCATTGGCCATTGGCCATTGCATGGTTTCTTGGCAATACTATGATGGTCCTTTGAGTGTTTTGAGGCTATCTATGCATTAATAAAAGAGGTTGAAAAGCGTTTCCATGGACAAGAAATCTAAATATACAAATCACTGAAATCACAATAGGTAGGCCACTGAACTTGGACATTGCTCTAGCTACCTAGGTTTGGTGCAGCGCATGGCCCAACAGCCCAAGCCAGCCTGCAACTTGCCCTGGTGAAAGGATCAACAACGTAGCTGTCAAGCTCTTGTCGGAAGGTTCTTACTCACTCTGTGAACATGTTGATTGTTTTGCAGCGTGACCTGTTCACATGAATAATACATGTGGTCCAACCACATATGGTGCTTCCAAAGACAAGTGGTCCAAGATGATTGTGGCGCACACTGGAAGCTGAATAAATGATGCCCCAAAATGATTGAAGCATTCCATGGAACCTTATTCGCAGCACTTCCACCGGCTGAGGCCCCTACACCTTCAGCAACGTCACTGGCTATGGTCCGGAGTGCCTGGCCAGCACCTGGCATGTGGGTGAACGAAGGATTGAGATTTAACTACGTGCTCTGATTCATCGGGAAGAGAGCTGTTTGGAACAGAGTCTCAACCCAAAATATGGATATGCGACCCAGACCCAGCAAAGCATTGTGACTTTTCCCCGAAGCACGGCTCCACGAAAGCTCAGTGAGAGATGTCTAAATACCGGCGTGTCTAGTGGCAATCTGCCAAAATGATCAACCCCACACGACTGGAGAAACTTTGAGAAAGGCATATCATATAATAGCACAGAATAGCACATCTACACATACATTGTCAAAAAAGCGGCGAGGTTGATCAGACACTGAGAGGGATTTGCAACACACACGGCTCTTGACAGCGATAGCGCATGTCATGGTACAAATTGCAGGTTCCAGACCGCATGCTTGTGTGCATGTCTCCCGCACAACCCCTGTACCTATACAGCAACTATACTGTTCAAGTCTATACCCAAAAATCTACTTGGTCTTTTTGCTCCGCTTAGTCTGTTCAGGCATGGATGTTTCAGCCGGAACAGCTTTGCGTTTGCTCGAAGAAGAACCCGCGTCCTTCCCCTTCTCCTTCTTCTCCTTCTTCTCCTTCTTCTGAGTCTCCTTCTTCTCCTTCTCAGTCTTTTCCTTACCATGTCCTTTCGAGTCCTTCTTTTCATACTTCTTGGCATTCCTAAGTCCAAAAAAAGCAATGAAACCCTCAGAAATATAATCGACCACACGTGACATATATACACCCCAGGGTCCGAATCTTGTTTTCCGCAGCGACCGCAGAACTGCACCTGGCAGGAATGACAGAGATGTGAAAGGGGACCCATGACATCGCACATGTAAACTGGCATGGAAGACGCAAAGGTTGCAGTTTTCATAGCTTCAGTAGCCTTTGTAAGAAACCTCAAACCATTCCACGAGACTTGCAAGGCACCACGACACACTTGAACTGCTCTTGATGTAACAGATGAGGACCAAAACCACTCATTCAAGAAACACGTGATCGAAGCCATTGACCTCACCGGTTGCATAAACATTGTTGCACTTGTCATACTCAGCGTCCATACTCCCGAGTTGCACCTCCAATTGTCCAACATGCCTGAGAGAGGGTTATATAAAACACATGTGTCAATGGTTGGTGAAGGGATTCCGAACATGAGCTGAAGTATTTCCTTGATGTCTTGAAAAGCAAGGTCCCCGCTTTGACATCGATGAACTTTCTTGGTAGTGCTGCTTAAGATCTCGGACTAGACCACGGATCTTCCCAGCTTTTTGAAGCATGGACTCCATAAATTTGGACAGCTTTGTCTTCATCTGCACGGAAAATACCGAAAACATGAAACAAAGCGTTGAACCTGACAGGACATGGTATACAAAAAACAAGATCTCAAACCACCTCCAATTCTTGGGAAATTTTCCCAGGTTCATCAGCATTCTTCTTGTCGGCATCTGCTCGCTCTTGCAATCGGCTAAGGCCATCGAAAGTACCTTCCGGGATGCTTGGTGCCTGGGACCCCTGGCGGCCGGCTGTCAACACACCAAAACGGTTGAAGTTGCGTTTGCCTTAACACCAGGTTCAAAAAAGGATTGGGGGGCCTCAAGCGCAGTAGTCGATCTGCGGGACTCTTCATGCGACTCTTCCACTTCACGGCATCCCCTTTCTTTTACAACGACACAATATTCTTCCATGCCGTCGTAAAGGTTCTTCCTGCATGCAGGGGTTGGAAGGGTCTCACTTATATATGGGTTGTCAAAAGGAGATTCAAAAAAAACATGTTTTGCACACTGAATATTGGAAGGTCCGAATATGAGTAGCAGCTTTTTGCTGGCAGATCTTCTTGGCCCCAGCAATGCGTGGCCTTGGAACACAGCAGGGTGCACAGATTGTACATACGGTTTATAAACACATGGTATGCATAATATGCTGGCAATGGACGGAGACCATTTCAGGTCTTCCCGCATCTCTTTTTCTGTCACCCACATCTCTTCAACCACGATTTTCGCAGAAGAGCGTTTCTTAATGATCACCTCCAGACGGGCCATGAACACGTCCTGCGAGATAAAAAAAGAGGGAGTCCAGGGTCAATGGAATCTATAGAGTCCCAACCACTCAAATCAAGCTCAATTCAAGACCCCAAACCGATCCTTTTGGAAATTGCAGCTCATCAGCATGTCTGCAAGTTCCGTCTTGTTACGGTTCTTGTACGCATCAAGAAGCCATTCTGGTGGATTGAGGTTTTTTCGCTTTTTCTTGAGCTGGCACATGCGACGAACCTGTTGCCGGGCAGCTTCTCGAAGACGTTCCTTCAGGGGCTGGTAGGAAAATAATGGCATATGGAACCCATCCATGGGTGAAGTTTAGGGTTTACCGAAGCAATCTTGAAACACCCTGGACTCTCTGAGGTTGATGAACCATGTCCTGATGAGTCGTTTGCCTTTTAGTCGCAGGCTCACTGCTGTTCACTTGGGGTTTTTTTCGGCAGACTGCTCACCAGGCTCCACACCAGGGGAAGTCTCACGCTCCTCTATAGTGGCGGGAACCATAGTTGGGGGTTCAGGCAGCACGATCACCTCAACCTTTCCATCCCCATTCCCACTCCCATGTACTTCATCAGCTCCAGCACTTCCAGCTGCACGGGCTGCTGTGGCAATAGGGCGCACCTCCTGGGCATGAAGTTTGAAGTGGCCCCATCCATGGACTCTTTGTTTATAAGGTCTGAAGGTCATATATGTATACAACCTTGCAACACCGCATATATATACTATACGTCAGCTATGTCCCGGTTGGGTAGGCGAGCCTGCTCTTCTTTCGCTTCATCTTTGCCACCAGGAAGACAATCACCTTGTTGAAGTTCCCCCTCAAATGCACGCGTGGTAAGAAAATGAACAAACATATTGACAGCAACTCTGACCATTCAGGTTGTCGTAAGGCCTATCAATCTTGAACGAACTGTTTCCACCAGACTGCCAACCAGGGACCGGAATGGTTTCTGGCTCAGCTGCATCGGCAGGCTGCTTGGCGGCAGGCAGCGCAGCATCTTCACGTCGAGTCTCGGCAGGCAATTGGACCGACAAGACATGGTCAAAAGGGAACACTCACATTCACTGGAGAACCCACATCACAAAACAGTTTATAAAAAGTGTCCGCCCACGGTTCTAAATTGATAGGAGGTGCCTCAGGTGGGTTCTCTGCTTGCGCTGGCATGCTGGGCTGCACTTCCATATCTTCCATCTCCTGGATTGTAGAACAAGGTCAGTGGAGGGAGCATATGTGTCAGAAACATGTATAAATGAAATGAAAAGTCCTGAATCATCTGTAGAAGAGCATCCTCTTGTGCATCAACTGTTAGCGCTTCTGCCAACAACTGATCAACTCCATCATGTAGAGTCGCACAACTCCATTGGCGGGTGCTTCGAAGGGTACCACCCCCCGAGTTGATTCGAAGGGACATCCTACCAAAAGGTATCAACACCACTACCCAGCCTTGATTTGACCAAGAAGGCTGCATATGACATAGCAGATTGGAATCCTATCCCAGTGCTGCCGGATGAGTATTTGTATGCCTCTAGGCATTTGGTGTGTTCACACTCAACATCATCATTTTTCCCAAACGGTGGCAAACAGCGTGAGATCTCGACGAATTATAGCAAAGCGGGCCAAAAAAACCCGGCTTCAGAGCCATCCAACCCCAGAGGAAAAAGACCCATATTTTATGTACGGTTTCGTACGGTGTATTTATGGGTTTTGTACGGGTAAAATATGGGTTCTAAAAAAGTGGGTCCACCAATGAAATTATCAATATACGGGTTTGTACGGCATTTGTATGGGTTTTGTACGGGAGATATACGGGCTTTTGTTTCGACCCCAAAAATGTCTTCCGGAAAATGTTTAAAAACATGACATGTTGCTTCAAAAAACTGATTTGTTCCACAGAAATCCGGAAACATATTCAGGTTTTCTCATTTCAACATCCTGACTCCAGGGGTGGCTCTTTGGGGAGAAATTTTCTCCACTCCTTGGGGATATCTAAATGCTTACCATTCCTTAGGTAAGTGTAAACCTCCCCCAGATTGGCCCATTCAAGGCCACAAATCTGCTTCTGGCTTCGCTGCATGGCAAGAAATGATTCCATGCAGGAGGGAACCGGCACCGGGAGCGGAGCAGTGCCTTTGGCTGACCCCGTCAGATCATCGTAGAGGTCCACCAGGGTCCAGGCAAAGCGCACTGGATATTGCCTCAATCCCAGCAGTCGGCTGGACAACAGCAGGAAAGACTCAGTATTCGAAATCTCAGGAGGTTGGTTTGCAAATCGGTCAACTATATTATAATGAGTCTATCCATGTTTATATCACCAATTTCAACCTCAAAACAAATTGAATTCTGACAGGTGTCTCCGTTTGTTTGAGGAACTTTGTGCCTTTGAAGCACTTGTGCCCTTTGGAATTCATATACTGCTGACAAGTCTTTGGCATGGGCCGTCCCTCTTCCTCACTCTTACGCTTCCACTGTCGTAGCTTACCCTTGTCCAGCTGTGTGATGGCACCACTGTTGGCATAGGCATAGTGGGGCTTAGGGGTAAATGCACCATAATGCCACATTGTCCAGGAGACCTTCGAAACCTGAGTTGGTCCCTCAACACTTCCCTCAACTATTTATTAACACTCTCCAAAATTACACTGAGGATTGGGCAGCCGTTATGTGACCACAGACTTCATACATCCGTAGGCATAGGTCAGCAAATGGAGGAAAGTACTTGAAACATGACCCTCCCGGTTGCTCCAGCACCCAGCATCCACCAAGCGCTGTTGTAATCATCGCCAAAAAAGTTGTCCTGGGATGGCCAGCGGGAGACTAGGTATACCAATGTCCTAGATCTTTGGCACCGACTAGATACAAGGTTACAAGGTCAATATGAAGAAATCCTGCTGCACACAATGTTTGAATCAAGTTTCCTTGCACCCATGCAATTTGACACCGATACTGACTCATACTGCTCCAATCCAATGCTAGAGCATGCACTACGCCCACTTGTGCCACGGTTTACAGCTGACCAGGAGGCACACTTCAATGCATATGTGGCCAAGAACCGGCGAAGGCGAGCTTTGAGAAGGGCCACGATGCATAGACTCAGTGGCGCCAGAGCATTGTTGGAAAGCCCCTTCAATTCACGCACTCGGAGCAACAGAGGTCCAAAGACCACAAAAACAATAGCAAAACGATAGCCACATTAAGACTTCTTAACGGGGCTATCACTTTTGCAGTCTTTGAGCCTCTGTTCAAATGACAACAATTTCGGGAACATTGAAATACACATTGATGATTTGGTGGGCAATTGGTACAATATTGTAATATGATTCAGGTATATCCAATCGAAAAATCTCTATGACTCCAGACCCACAACAAGAAAGCACCTTGAAATTGTTGAACCATGGGACCAGAAGCCAGAAGGAGAATTCATGTCCATCGGGTTTGACCGGTAAACACGGTTTGGGTTCCGAGTTCCTGAGTAGATAATGTCCAGGCTCCCAGTTGCATACCCTGCATACCGCATACATTTCGACAGGTTCCCATTCCCAGCGAAGAATTCCAGGATATCGAATTGCAAGTCCTGCTGCAGCACGGGTCTTGAGTGACCAGGACCGAATATGTATATCCACAGGATTACATCCCAGGACATGTCATATGTTCCATGCATGCTTTTTATAAGGCATCATGCACACACAGACCAGAGATGAAGGAGCATCTCCTGATGGCCATCACGGGGAGCCAGTGTAGGGCACCAATGTGTCCAAACGATCATCAAAATGATGAGGGCAAGAATCTCAGCAATCGTTTGTATGAATACCACATGGAACCTTTCTTTTCCAAGAGCAAAAGTTGAAAGGCAACCCCGAACCTCTTCACATTTTCTTGGCACATGGGAGCATACACGAGTGTTTGACCTTTCAACCTCTTTTGAAAAGCAAAAAGCAGAGTCACACATGTTCTATTTCACCGCAGTTTCTAAGAAACTGGCTGGCGGGCATCCCAAAAGGTGAAGCTGGAAGAAAACAGCATCCAGTTCTGCAGACTCCCAGTTCCCACCAGCGCACTCCATTGCACCCCGACGTTCAGACTGTTTAGTCCAAACCTTGATCAAAAGTCACTGCACGCACGTGTCAGTCCGACCAGCTTGTCAAACACACGCTTGGCTTGGTCAAAGAACCATATGCCATTTGCAAGTTGACAGCAAATGCAAACCGTGCAATCTAAGCCAACTTTACTTCCCATCAGAAACAAAACCCTGGGCACATCACCGTATCAGGCTCAAAACTAGCCGGTAGCACCACCCTTCTTCTTTGTGAATTTGGAGCGGACCTTCCAGACATTGCCTCGCAAAGGCGGCATGTGGCCAAGATGAAGACGGCGAAGGCCTGCAAAGTCAGAAGCCGCAAAGTCGGAAGCAGGGAACATACCCCCGTGGAAGGTTATGAGCAGGTATATCGACAGGGTGATGAGCAGGCCGCGTGCTATTTACAATAAGTCCTGAAAATACAACTCCCAGAAGAATCATTGTACGTGGTCTCAAGGTGAGCTATGCAGTGGTAACCCCAACTCCCAATATCTCCCAATCACACTTTTCTCGGATGCCACACTGCTTCAAGCAGGCATGTTGCCAGGCACCAAAGTATACTTTGGCTCGCAGGGAACTCATCCTTGCCAAATTATAGTTACACAATCCATTTCTCAAAGAAATAAACATGCAGGGTGCATGTCCAAATCGGTCGACTTTCAGGACAAATTCGTCTAGGCGAGCCATGAGTATACGACCCCTGAAACAGTCGAGACTGTTGAAGCTACCACTGAAACATGCCAGCTGGACCCCTATATAATGATGGCACAGCTACCAAAATCCGATCACTCGCCAGCATTTGCTGGGGGGCCCTCTTCAGCCAACCGCTTCAAAGCCACCCCACCATTGTACTTCAACTTCAAGATCTCCGTCTCATGCGGTCCATATCCCTCAGACCCTTCTTCCATACCAAGTGCCTAGGCCCCGAAGCTTGTAAATGGAATGGTGGCATGTCCAGTGTTTAAAATGCGTTTGATTGACACGTGGACATTGTTATATTTATACACAGCCATTCAAACACAAAATAACTTCAACAATCAAGTTGCTGCCATCTCCGCACATTTAGTAGCAACAGCTGTACGGTAGCATGGATAAGCACGCGAATCATTGAAGGAGAAGTGGTGTGGGTCAGTTTGGTTCTCGGTGTCATGAACTCCACACGTGGTTTTGGTCCAGTAAATGTTAAGCCGATGCTTTTCAAGCGGTGTTGTCAGGCTGCGCACATGGGCTTTGAATTGAGAGCTTTTGTGGTCCCAGTCAGCTCCAACCTGGTGGGCAAACTCCACTAGGGTGGTGACTTGCTTCTCACAATGGTGCTGGATATCAGGGTTGGTTTGGCCACCCCGACCTCCCCGGCCTCCTCCCCGCCCTCTTCCCTTGCCTTTTCCCATGTTTTTTCCCTTTGTGCTCGAAGGTGCAGCCTTTGGCTTTGTGGCCTTTGAAGCCTTTGACTTTGCTTGTGTGTTTGCTTTGCTTTTCGCCCGTTCACCTTTGTTTGTCTTAGACTTTGGTGGTTTGGCCCCTTTGCCTGTACTTCCGCTTGCACCACTTGGCGGAGTCTTGGCCTTTCTTGGCTTTTTGTTTTGGCGGCCATGCTCTGCATCAGCAGGTTCATGTGCCAGGCCAGATTCAGCATCCAAAGACCATTTCGATGACCTTTTCAAAATGCCACGCTTTCGTTTTGAAGGCGAATCAGCTTTAACCTTCCGTGCCTTGCCTCCCTTCCTTCCCTTCTTTCCCTTCTTTCCTTTCCTTCCTTTCCTCTTGCTGGCCTTGTTGGCAGCAACTTTCCTGCGGCGTGTTTCCTTCGCATCAGCCTTGAGTGACAATTGGTCATTCCGCGTCACCAAGGGCATGTCAGGCTTGTCCACCTGAGAGGGGGTAACACAAACATGTTGGCTCACACACACAAGCCAGACATCAACCAACGTTCAAAGAGTTGAATATGTTTCACGGGTTGATGCACTGTAAATAAACCAGCAAACACAAATAGAAGGCCACATGTATGGGACCCTATCCAACCTTGCCCTCCGTCAGGCCGGCATCCCCACTTCCATCACAAGTTGGAGTCTTGGTCTCAGGAACCTGCGGGGCCTTTGCGGCCAGTGGTTCGGTGGCAACAGGCGTTGGCAGAGCAGGTGGAGACACACCCTGGTAGTTCTTTCTCAGGGCTGCGGTTGGTACCTCCGGTGAATTGGTGCGAATGGGTGATGGGCGAACCTCTTGGTTCATGATGTCGACGGGCTGTGTGTCATTTTGGTCTGAAACATCAGTGGGAAGGGCAGGCCGAGCACCTGCCAATTGCCAGATATTGAAAGACCGTATATACAGACACACACAGTCATATAAAGGTTAAAATAAGCAGCTTGAGTTGTCATTGCCCACCTGGGGGCCCTGGGGGCATGTCTTGCCCCTTCCAATACGCAATTTGCTGTTGCAAGTGCGCCTTCCGCTGGCGAATCCTCAGAAGATCTCAGAAGATCTCAGAAGAATCCATCGGAACGTTGAAAGATTTGGTTGCAAACCCAAACAGTCACATATATAAGGGTCTTGCTTTTCCAAGGGTTTCTTGGCCACTTCCAATTGCACCAACTTTTCCTTGCCTTTAGCAGCCAGTTTCAACACAGCGACACTTGGATTCATTGTTTGACCATATCCAAAAACACATGTGCTGAAAATGATTTTGTTGGGATCCCCTCCTCGCCTTTACGGTCTGCCTCATTGAGGAGGTTTTGCATGAGCTGCTGCTCCGGCGAAGTGTCAGGACTCCCACTGGGCTCGGTGGGTTCGGCACAGGGTGGCGCAGGGGATGTGTCTTGAGGATCAGTACTGGGTGGCTGCACTGGTGGCTGCTGGTGAAGCTCAGGGGCTACATCTTGGCTATCATTAAGAAAGATGGGTTCACTGGATGGCTTCAATGGCTGGGACTTTGCATCCACTGGGGTAGTAGGGATATCTTTGCCAACAATTTCACACCCGGATGACCCATCGCTGTCAGAATCAGATCCCGAAGAATCATAGGCATCATCATCCGTCTTTTCTTGTTTTGGCTGCCTTGAAGCCTACAAACACAAAAGACATCAGGAACAGGGTGGTGGCTCCATGCACTGGTTCTTTGATCAAGTGTGCAAAAGACATGCCGCACCTTTGCTGCCCGTTTTTCTTCAAGATGCTTTCGGATTGTGGTTACCTTGTCCTATAAACTGTTGAAAGTCTTCCAAACACACCACATGAAATTTAAGATCTCAACTTATCAAATGAAGAGCTTTTCAATTCTCAACACACTGTGGCACCCCCCCAGAAAAAGTCCTCCAGGAACGGGTTGAGAACCACACACCAGTTTTGGAAGCGGTGTACCTTGGCAAATGACTAGGCAACATCTGCGAATGATCAAATAGGATTTATGAATCGATCTTTGAGTGAGGCTAGCCTTATAAGATTCCCATTTGCCTCCTGTCACCATTCCCATCCATGTATATAACTTGTTACAGGGGATGGAACACCACAGGTTTGATGGCTAGCCCACTCAAAAATTGAGACCTTTGGCCAGGTTGCATTGCTGACCTTCGCACGCCGAACCTTCATTTTTGCGAAGGCAATGATCTTCCTAATGCACCATGAGTCCAAAATGATTTGCGCCTCGCCAACCACAATGCTGCAAGCTTTGTAGAGACAATCAATCTCTTCACGGAGTCGATGGACTGGTAGGGAAGGGTGCCCTTCTACACAGGCAGTTCTCCCAAGCAGCGCGTTGATCATCTCATAGACATGGTCTTGGTCAGCTGCATGAATAGTCTCTGGGTTGAACTTGTCATCAAACAAGACTCCTGTTTCTTTCAGGAATCTCCGGACTGGCTCCAACTCTTCCAACTCCCGGTGGAGACCTGTCAGATCAACCTTTGGTTTGCTGGGGTCAGCTTCTGCATCCGATGTAGCCATGGCAGCAAAGCAAAACGTGGCACGTCCTACTTGATCTCAAAATGTTGGCTCCGCTCACTCCATTCCAACATGTTTAAGATGTGCAGACTGGGTTGCATTGGCAAACAACTCTTTGTAACCCCTGATAGCCATCACCGTAGCAAAGGGAAACCACTTCAGATCCACAAGAACCACCCTCCATCTTCCAGATGCCACATCCCTGCACCGCAGGACCGTGCCTCAACATCTTTGGCTGCTCCCACCACATTGGCCATGGAACGCGACCGTCGGCCCAAGCCGGTCAAAAAAGAAGCATGGTCAGGGCCAGGGCTTGTGGGAACCCATTAAGATTGGGGGCTCTACCAATCCTGCCGTTTAATCCATTCAATCGAATGCTCTTGAGATGCTTGATCCTGCCTGGAGCATGTAAGGCACAGTTGTGTGCATATGGTTCTTGGTTGCTTCATCCCAGTCCATCCTGTGAGCACTTTAGCAAGGCAGGAATTTGGCAACCTCAGGTGACCCAAAGGGGATTCAGATGGTTTAAGACCCACAATCGGTTGCAAGATGGTTGAATATCCATGATCGCAGGGATTCATCAGGTGAGAATAGTCTATATATAATGGGATTCATCAGGAACCCATCTTTTGCAAAGAAAACCGGGTTTTGTAGTTACATTGATGAGAAAGCCGGGTTTTCGACAAAAGACCTACAATAAAGTAGGTTCATGAAGCGCTAGGTAGGTCGAATCATGAGATGTCAAAACCAGCAACATCCGAGGGGTTGTGCCAACTGGGGCTACCCTATCTTCTGATGTATATATCTCCATTAAACAAAACTGGGATGGTCCACTAGAATGGTATCATATGGTTGTGGGTCAAAACCTCGTAACCCTGGTTGACCCCTGAAAAGTGAAACAATCCTGTATTTTCGGCATGAACCTTTCATGGTTTGTATGGTTTTCTCCCACATCCACCCATACCCACTATGAAACCATTTTGGAGTGTGTGTGTGCTTTGCAGTTTAGATTCAGATGTTCCTCCCACTTCCCGGAAAGCTTCACAGTAAGTCCGGGAGCCCCAATAGAATCTCGATCTGTGGGGTGAGTGTGTCCAGAGCTGCTTCTTGTTTCTCCAAAAAAAATCTACGAACGGTTTTCCTCAAAGAACAGTTGAAAACTTCATCTGTCCAACCACCACCATCATCATCGAAACACAGTCGTCATTCATCACATCACAATCATCAAAACGGTCACCGAGTCATCCTCATCACATCACCATCAGGGCCACGACAATCATCACCATCATCATCAAGGTGTAGAGATGCAGGTGAAATACAGGTGTCTAGACAGGTGTTTGAATACAGGTGTAGAGACAGGTGTTGGGGTATAGGTGATGTGTAGAGGTACAGGTCAAAACACCCATGCATAACACACCTATTTACACAACTACCACTTCTATTGCTCGACGTAAGGCTCTTCTCTCAAGGCAGCGGGCTGGTCCGGCCGGTCGTTGCTCGACGGAGACCACGACCCTTTGCGGAGATTGAAGTGACGTCCGTGATGTTGCTGGGCCATGCGGTTCGGCGTGGCCTTGGTGGAAAGTGCGTTTACGTGTCCTCCAGTGTGCGAACAGCAACTGTCTGCAGCACACTGCAACGCTCGTTTCAAAGGCTATGTTCCATCCCGCGAAAGGCATAAAGCGGTGTCGTGCTGCTATGCATTTTTTCACTTATGATTATCACCATCATCAACCTCCTTCTCCTCCTCATCATCATCACCTTGTTTCATCTCCTGCTGTGCTTCGGGCCACCCTGTGACCTGTGTTACTTAAAACTCGCAAAGTGAATCCTCTGAACAATATCTTATAAAACTTAGATAATTTTTAGCCAATATTAGAAACAAATTGGTGTTGCTATGTTGTTGAAAATTATTTGATGTGATTTGTGCAGATTGGGTGGGAATTGCTTGACCCAAGTCATCCCCGAATTCATGGATTCTGGCTCTGGCTCTAGAAAGGGAGAAACTACCAGCGACTGCTCTTGACCCCGGCGACATGTGCAGCCGAGTGTCACATTATCCATCAAAGATGTGATGCTTGCCATCACGAAGGACGTGTTTCTTCACTCTGCTTTTGACAAATCCATGTCGTGATAAACAGATCCATGTCGTCAGCATCGTGGACTGTTGCACTCAAAACCTCATGTTCGAATCGATCGTCACATCGGGCTCTTGATGGCCAATCATCCTTCCTTGTCGCTGATGCGTCAACCAAAGGCTGGTCAATCATCTGGGCCGTTAAGCACCGGAGGTCTAGACTTCATGGGTTACGTGGTCCCACCTTGGTTGAACTGGTGGCCATGCAGAGTCTGTCCGATTTCAAAAAGCTGCGGAGAGGGAGCTGAGGAAACTCTTTGAAAACCCAGAAGGATCCTTTGTTGGAGCGAATGGAGGGAAGCAAAACCAGCGCAAAGCAAGAGTGCTGCTGGTCTTCAGGCCTAACCAAAAACATCAATCAGCCCACTCTGGTGCTTGTGAAAATTCAGGTTATTGTGGTGTCTTGCACATTTGAACACGGACGGCCAAACCACGGTTGGACCATGAACTCCTTGCTGCGCAGGTCTCCATGTGGGGTGGGGGAAATCCTCCAAAGGTAATTAAAAGGTGTTATACATTTATACAGTTATACAACAAAATAGTGACACCAAAATAGATTGCTGTTAGATGTTGAATCCTCTATTTAATAATATGTGCAATTGTATTGGATAGCATTTCTATCGTGAGGCTTCCATCCCAGGTGGGTTGTGTTGTCAAACTCTTCCACTGGAGTCCTGGAGGAAGCGAACGCAGGTACGCACGTGCTATTAAGTAGGAGGACATGATGTGTCTGCACGTGCGGTCATGATGTGTCAGTTCAAGTTGATGGAACCGCTGTGTGTTCTCCGGTGAGCAAATTTGACATTGGTTTCAGAATAGATTGTACAAGTCTGTCTGACCCCGACAAATGGTCCATGCAAGCCGCCTCCATGGGGATTGTGTCATCTACTCTGAGCCTTTTAAAATGGACAGGACCTGTTGAGGTCATTTGGTGGGTCAAATCGCAACCAATTCCTCCCGTCCAAGTCAATCCAAGAGCGCCCACTCACCTCCCGGTTGTCGGGGTTCTTGTCTGGGTGCCATTGCAAAGCCTTCTCTCGGTATGCCTGCAGGGTGGGGAAGCCGTACATGGCCAACCTTTGCACAGATCATGCGAGCTGTACATGACTTGACACCCTATGCCTACATGTAACTAGCATTAATTCATTCATTGCCCTAGTTACTTTCTACAACATCTATATACCTAGAACCCATTTGACCTCTGTTTTGATAGGACAAAAATGTTTTGGCTCCAAAACAGGGGTCAATCAGGTTCTAGGTATGTACATCTACCAAGTTGCAACACCTAAGGCCCAAGGTCTCCCCTCAGCCGAAAAACATGCTCTCAGGCCCAGTCGATGGGTATTGGGAAGAGACCCACAGGTTCCACCTGATGGCATGGACCTGACTGAAAGACGATTTTACAACCTACAACCCACGTGGTTTTTCAGGTTCCATCTTAATCTTCAAGGGTGTATGTTGTTTTGATCCTTTCTGCAAACAAGCATACTTTTTGCAAAGTCGAAAGCTTGTACTGAGGAAATGATTTGGATAAGGCCGCTCTTATTAAGAAGGACACCTGCCGCAAAGGACCCTTTGAAATGATGCAATGATTGACACCAGATTGAAACCTGGTATGTGAAGGATACCACTGATACCACTGCCCAATTCCAAACCTGTCAAAATAGTGACCTATCCCTCTCCATGTATATTAGTATAATATTGGCCTGTGGTTTTCACCACCCCAACCAATTTCGGGAGTCATATGCCAGTCCCAGGTCCAGGTCCGGTCTCTGTCTGGGTATTTCAATCGAACCCAAACACGATCCCTTCGTGTCGGGCCACCTGAAACCCAATTGAGTCGTGTAACTTTGGGGGATCCCCTGGCCCTGGCTGGGTAGACGGCCCGTCTCGTTTTTTTCCTTGGGCGGCCCCCTTTCCTCAGTTTCCCGGTGAAAAACGGTGGCCTTCTTCATCCTTCTGAAAAACCTCATGTGTACAGAAAATCAATCTCCCAACAAGCAAGTCAAAGGTTGACAAATTACTATAGTAAAACATCTGTCAAAGCCTTCTGTCGAGCCTTCTTGATGGCCTTGGCATCAGCGTCCTTGCTCACTCCAAGGATCTCGTAGTAGGAGTCTTTGGCATAAACCTGCCAGAAAACATCACAAAAACCATATGCAGTGCCGCTCAGTGGTTGCTTGCTTCCAATACGATGAAGAACGCTATATCTGAAATCACCTACTACACCTATTGTGTTGCGTCAGCATGCTAGCTC
The DNA here is from genome assembly GCA_963970005.1 of Durusdinium trenchii. Taxonomy (NCBI): domain Eukaryota; class Dinophyceae; order Suessiales; family Symbiodiniaceae; genus Durusdinium; species Durusdinium trenchii. Next base: position 1,235,397 of record CAXAMN010003224.1, read on the forward strand.
CGCTCACCTCCCTTATGTTGCACGTCGATTTGCTCAGGCCAGGATTTGTTGGAAGGTCACGACCCGCATTTGAAGCCTAGGACGTCCCACAGCCAAGGTGATTCAGATCTTCAGGGTCTTTCTGAAGGGGTGAAAACTCGATTCCTCCGAAGCACACCAGTGGGCCATCAGGTCAGCTTTTCCTTTATTTAAAGAGATGCGTATCAAAATGTGGTTGGATAACATGATTGTGCTTTTATCATGCGAAGCACCATTTTTTAGTAAGCACAACCAAGTAGATTTGGGGAATTGGACCCCTTGAAGAGAAGAACTTACCTCACTAGTCCTCGCTAAAACTTTGCGGTTTCATGTGTGTAATGCATTACCCGTTGAGGCGCTCTTCTTCCATGAAAAAGCCCATGACAGCCACAGCTGGTAGTCAGACCGCGCGCGAGACAGCAAAGGCTAAAACCAGTGGTTGGATGGTCTCCTGACTCCAAATGAAGAAGAATCCCGGAAAGCGGACATCAGCGATCATAAACTACAGTATCCAGCAAAACCCAAGTCCTACTTGCAGAACTTCTCTATCTCTATATCTCTCTCTCTCTGTGGCTCTGCGACAAGCAAAAGCAACCTCACGAAAGCAATGTTCCTCTGGATTGCTGGAAGGGGGTAAATTTGATTGGAACCATTGGAACCGTTTCAATTCTTGACTCTCCACCAAACAAGTAACAAGAAGCATGTTGCTCGAGCAGGCGCGCTTCTTTGTCTCCGCCAAAATTGACCAGTGAACACTTGAACAGCTGTTTGAACAGCTGCTCCCTTAGCTTTCCTAGTTGCCCATGGATATCTGGAAGTTGGGTGATCTCACGTTGCTTCACTGTTGCATTCTAGCCATGACTGCCCTTTGCTCCGGTTGCTCCCACCGCCGCACTTCTTGCTTGAAAACGTGCTGTAGCCGCCATAGACAGTGGGCAGAAACGAATAAGGCTTACTGTATATATAAGAATGAAAGCATGTCAAAAAAACTGAAAGCACGCTCTCTCCAACGAACGGGTTTCTTTAGATCTGTTTGTCTTTTTTCCCCTTGGCTGAAGTTCGCTGCAGGAGATGCAACAACTCAGCTCCTTTCGTGCGCAAATGGTGGGCACAAGCGGTCGTCCCGGCTATCATGTAATTAGTCCATAAGGTATTTGCGACTCAGGCAACTGAGAAGGCTTTGAGGTAGACACCGCCGACTTGAGAGGATGGAACTCCACAAGTCCGAGAAAAAATGCACGAGCCCAACCTGAGCACAGCACCTCTTACAGGGGGTGCTGTCTACACGAGACTGACGGCGTTTCATCGTTTCAATTCAAAAGCAACCCCACAAATAGGTATGGCAGCTGAACATTCACTACAGAAAATCCAGTTTCTCCAGAACCGAACCTGGATATACCTGGATGCTATGTCAGGATGGGCAGCAGTTAGAGTGGCTCGTCCGAGTGGCAATCATCACACGACGCGAGCAAAGCGTTTAAATAGAACGACCCACTGTTCCACTCTGCACAGCTCTCCACCTTTGATGGACATCCTTTTGACCAATGGACCGGGAGATTGATGGAATTGTTCGATGCCTTGACAAGGCATTGTCTTGTGAAATTGTAGAAACAAAGGTGTCCAAAATAATCCCCTAGCCATCCCTAGCCTTCTATAGATATCTTCAGTAGTGCAGGATGTCGTCCGGCAAAAGTGAGTAGCTGCCTATCTACTTGCCTGGATCTCTGAAAGGCTGTTGTTTGATCTTTGAAATGGTCGTGGGTAGAAAGGAAAGGCCCACCATCTGGAGCGACATGTTGGGTAGATGATTCAGTTCATGGGAGAAGTGTATATATATATAGGTTTACAAATTCTATCTATGATCTATTATATATATATTACATTCATTCATGACAGCTGGGTGCCCGGTCATTGGGTAGCTCATCAACTATGCTGAAAATATGTATTCACAGAACCCAACATAGGAAAACATCATGAAACATAAGAAAAAATTATTTCACATTAAAACAAATTATTTCACATATAAAAAAATTAAAAAAAAATTAAAAAACATATTGCAACACACAGCAGCTATATTGCCCTTTGTGATCCACCCCACTCTTGTTTTCCAATGCAGTGAGCGGTTTAAGTCTTTCTGCTGTACTTTGCCTTGGCTGGCATTTCAACCATTATTGAATCCAGCTCTTCCATGATTTCATCATGGATCTGTCCTGGCTGCTGAATCTTTGAGTCTGGCAGCTTGTACAATGGCTTGGCTGCCAGCTGACTCTTCCAAACAATCCAGGCATGAGAGTGAACCTCTCTCAATTTGGATTGCCAATTGACTTGGTCTTTGGCATTGAAGGATCTTGAAAATGAAGAAATATTCAAAGAAGAGTGGAATGCTGCAGTCCATCTGTGATCATTACCTCAAGTGAAGCACAATGCAAACAATTGGTTTGGAATTGGAACACTTGAATCCACCCATTGGGGTATACAGTTGGATTGGAACTGTAGTAATGCAAAAATATGTTGGGATTGGAATGCAACTGACATCACACATCACCAAAAAACATACTGATTATCAAAAAGCATCTGTTCAACCTCAGGCTGCAGCCTGGAGGGCAAATCTTTTGCAGAATCTGTGGGGATTGGTACAGGTTTGGGCCTCTAGGCTTGGTGGGTGCTGAAGCTGCTGGCTGTGGTTCAGCTGCTGACTGTGTTTCAGCTGCTGGCTGTGTTTCAGCTGCTGGCTGTGTTTCATCTTGAGATTGCATGGCTTCTGGCTCTATGGGTGCTGATACTGCTTGCTCCAGTGCCTCCATGGGTTCTGCTGGCTTTGATGCAGCCACCTCCATGGGTAGCGCTGGCTGTGATGCTGCTTGCTCTATGGTTGGTGCTGCTTCCTCTGTGGATACTGCTGGCACTATGGGTGCTGCTGCATCCTTTATGGGTGATTGCTTTGGTGTTGCCTCCTCTATGGGGGGCTGATGATGGCTCCTTTGTGGGTGATGCTGACCCTATTGGTGCTGATGGCTCCATGGTAGGTGGTGGTGGCTCTGAGGGCTGTGTGGGGGGCTGCTGAATCCATGATTGGTGCTGGTGGCTTTGCTGCATGCTTTGCCTCAAGGCTTTTCTTGGCAAACTTCCCTGCAACACCTTTCCCTCTCCCTCTGCCTTTGCCCTTGCCACCCCCCACCTTTTCTTCCACCTCTTGCACCACCTTTTCCTCTACCTTTCCCTTTCCCCCCTGCCTCTGCCCCTCTTGTTTGGGGCTCCCAACATTATGTGGCCATCAATGGCAGCTTTCTGTCTCTTTTGTTTGAGTTTCTGTTGCTCTCCTCTGATGTCTGGATCATTTCTGTTTTCTGCATCTTCCTCCACCAAGTCCAAAAGGTCTTGGTACTCTGAAAGCTTATCCTCATCATCTCCCTCCCCCTCCATTTTTTGCATTGGACAATGCTAAAAACTGCTGAATTTCCTCTTCTCCTTTAACAAATTGTTCTACAAATGCTCTGTACACAGCAGCCTTGCTTGGTTGACCAGGCAACATTACATTACATGCTGCAAGAACTTCCTTGGCTTGCTTCACTGTTAAATCCAAGCCAGCCTTGATTCTGGCAAGTGCAAGTGGCATGGGTTGGCCAACCTTTTCAAGAACTAAGGCACCATGCTGATTGTGAAGAACTGGCTGGACTGGAATTTCAATCCAGTCATCCAAAGTCACAATGTGGTGGAATTGGAGTGCTGTATCCTTTGGAATGACCCTGTAGGTGGTTGGGTTCTTGTCAACCATGCACTCCATTGCCCAAGTCAAAAGGCCACTTGCAGACCTGCTGAGAACTATGCATACCACAGACAAGGACTGGGATGCAATGACAGTCCCTGGCTTGCCTGCTAGACAGCTCAATTGAAACTTGGCATCTTTAAACTTGCCCTGCACAAGCAATTCAAATGCTGCAACTTCTTCAAATTGAGAAGCACTGGTGGTTGATGGCCACCAATGTTGCCCACTTTTGTGGTTCATCATTTCTTGGAAATGTTTTTGCATTGCATGGGAGCTGGGGTTTGTCAGTGGCAGAAAAGCTGGCAGGTTTCTGGATGACACAGTGCTAAGCTCTAGCTCGCTTACAGCAACATGTGGAGTTTTTTCTTGTTTGGAAGAGCCTGCTGTTTATGACTGCTGCTTGCTTACATACCCTAGACCTTATATTGTGCCTAGACTCCCTTAAGCAGTCCTTGGCACTTTGATGTGTGTTCTCCACACAGAGAGTATCACCAAAGTGGGTGATCAAGGTCTTCATCAAGCTCGAAGCCTCATGTGTTGCCTGCTGACAGTCTCTCTCATTTAGTAAGTATGCAAGCCTGGGAATGCAGCCATTCAGGAAGTGAAGTGATTCTAGCTCTTTCACATAGACACCACCCAAGTCTTTCTTTTCTTGTGCCAAAAGGATTTCCCAGTCTCCCTTCATTGCAATTTGGCAAGATTCCACCTCAGATGCAGTTTGGGACAGCAAAGCACTGTATCTAATTGGGGGCCTACAATAGAAAGAGCAAAGGCTGCTTGCCCTCTTAGCCATCAAGGTCACCAAAAAAGTCATAATGAATGCACAATCTTGCCTGCTTGGTGTCTTCTGCTGTGCTTTGGAAGGGGTAAAGCTTTTTCAATGCACTGGTAGACAAAAAACCATCCAAGGCCAACTCAAGGATTTCAGTTTTCCAGCCACCTAGGCTTTGTGCAATTGTGTGCTTTGCTGACTGACCAGGTGTTAGAATGTTTTTGGACATCCAGGCATGGGCTGACCAACAAGCTCTGGCTAGGACAACAATTGCATTCTTCTGCCAAAATGAGGATGGTGTAACAAGGAGTGGGGCCAGGCCCCAACTGCCATGTTTGGCCTTGAGCTTCTGCAGCTGCTCCCTGTCACTAATCCCAGGACTATTGGGCACTGCCATGGTTTCATCTGTTCTTATAAAGTCTGACCCATCTGTGACTGTAAATTTGTTGGTCTCCAGCATGATGAGCTTTGTCATCCAAACCTCACCATCATACCATTTTTCTGATTGGAAAAAGGAATAGAATCTCATGAGCTTTACTACTGGGCCTAGTGCCTTAACAGAATTAAGGTCCGCAATGGATTGGAATAGTGTCTCTCTCTCACCTGGGGTGGTTGGCTCTGGAATGTGCCTTTCCATGCAAATGAAAGGAATGAAGCTGAGAAATGGTTCTTGGTGGGCTGAACCAGCTTCAAGCAATTCTGCTGCCCTTTGCTTTTTCTTTTCATGCCATGCCTTGGAATTGAAAGGGCCATAATTTACATTATAAAGTAATGAATATGCTAGGATGCACTTAAAGAGATCTCCCCTACTGACCTTTAAGGAGTGCTTGAGGTCATTCCAAGACCGATGAAAGGGGTCGAATGCAATGTGGATGCTCATGCCCAATTTCCAGGCTAAATAGTCAAGACCTGCTCTGTTGATCCCTCCCTGATCAGTTATTGAGCATAAGATTGGTGTTGTTTGGATGTTGAAGTTCTTGGGTATTTGCAAAACCTTGGTTCCTGTCCTTCTGTTGACAACCCACCACAGCTGATCTTCAAACACCCTTTCTTCAAACTCTTCCAATCTCCTCCACAGCACATCTTTCCCCAGAAAGAATTTTGACAAAGGCATACCCACAGCCTGCAGACTATGGGAAACTGATCTTATTTCATTGAACCCCTGGACTCGAGTCAGTTTGTTTTGAGCACTCAAGGCCTGTATCTCAGCACACACTTCCTTTTTCAGGACTGGTCTCAAATTTTGGATGGGTAGATAGGCAGCTAGCCCTTCAGAGTCATTGCCACCAGCCTGTGTTGAGAAGATGATGGAAACCAAAGTCTCAACATCATAACTACTTGGGTCCCAGTGGATGGTCATATGGTAGGCATCTTCATAGGCTTTTCTGACTTTTTGTGCATAAATGGATGCACACAGGAATTGCTCTGATTTAATCATATGGGCAGTCTTAGGGACTAAGTCTGAGTGGGATTCCATGGTGTTTCTCCTATGTTGCTTGATCTGTCTCATTTTTCTCAATAGCACCATCTTGTTAACCCAGTTGATTCTTTTGTGTCTCCCTGAAGCTGTCTTCAGCAGGGGTAGCTGCTCCAAAGGTTTCTTGGATCTTGCCACTGCCAGTGCATCCAAAATTCTTCCACACACCCACATGGCATATGGCCAAACCAATTGGCCAAACATTCTCCAAATCTGCTTAGTGGCATGATTATTTTTAGACCACACAATCAGGATAACAAAATCCCACAATGTAGGCATTGCTGCACTGCTTGAAATCTTATGTGAGCAAAAGGCATTCTTCACCAAATGCCCCCAGGCCCACATTGCAGCTGGGTGTTTTTGCAGCAGTGAATACAACCCATGGACAATGCCACTGCTATCCACAGACAAAGATTCATGCACATAGCCTTGCCCCTTCACATAGGCCTGGCCACAGAAGCTTTCTGCACAGGTCATCACTTTGACACCCACCTGAAGCAAGCCAATGACAATGGACAATGCCTTCTGTTTGATTGCTGGGGCGATTTGCCTGTTGGTGGTAACAAGCAGGAGCAACAAAAGGAAAGCAGAACTGTTCATGCAATGTGTATCCATGTGTGTTTTGGAGCCTTCTCCATTGTACATAAGCTGTGACTGGGAAATTGATGCAGCAATAAGCTCACTGGTGTGAAGCTCCCTATTTCTTTTTAGGAATTGTCCATCTTTTTTGGATTTCAATCCAATGGCAGCAACAGCCCTCCTCCATTCCCACTCTATTGCATCCCCCTCAACATATGCTGCAAGGACTTGGTCATCCTCCAACCTAATTGCAGCCACCATGCATGGCAATTCACTATCACTTGTGGGCCTAACAACAGTCCTAAAGTCTTCCTGTGGCTTGGGCTGGCTGGAGGGGGGAGGCAATGCTACTGCTTGTTCACTTGGCTGAGCTTGGTCTACTTCTATTAATGGTGCATCTTGCTGTGGCCCTGCAGGGTTTCCCTCTACGCGCATGATCTGGTTGTCTTGCCAAACACTATGCACTTGGAGGTTTGACACAAAGCCTAGCAAAGCACTTGCATCTGACTGGGCATTTGGCATGAATGGCTCTGGCATGGCAAATGGTTTGGCACCTGCACTGGATGGATTTGGCATAACAAATGCTTCTGGGTGGACATGTCCACTGCATGGCACAAAGGCAGCATTTGGTGGGACACTTGCATTGCATGGATCTGGCAAGGCAACAGCTTCTGGTGGGACACTTGCATTGCATGGA
>CAXAMN010003224.1:1248945-1294446 GCA_963970005.1 Durusdinium trenchii
CCCCCATTCTGCAAGGCTTGTTGGCTGCCATCTCCTGTTTGCCCTGGTTGTGATACCATGCAGCCCCCCACTCTGGAATGTCTGTTGGCTGGCTGCTTGCCATTGTGCCAGGTTAGCCCCTTGGCTGCCATTTGTTGATGGGTGTGGTGTCAACATACCCCTGTGCAATCCCTGTTGGCTGCCAGCACCATGCACTGTTGTTTGTCCTGGCTGGGATGTGAAGGTGCACCCCCCTTTGCATTCCTAAGAAAAAATCCCCTGGTGCTGCTGGCAGGCCTGCCTTTGCTGCCAATCCCAAACTCTGCAATGGATGTTGGCTCCCATCTCCTGGCTGTCCTGGTGCTGCTGGTAAACTTGGCTGTGATGCTAAGCCACCCTGACTCTGGACTGCATGTTGGCTGCCAGCCCTTGGTTGCCCTGCACCCCCTGCCATGCCACCCCAACTGTGCAAGGATTGTTGGCTGCCAGCTCCATTGCTTGGTGCTACTGGACCTGGCTGTGCTGTCAAGCCACCACTCTGCCTCAATAGCTGTTGCCCTGGTGCTGATGGTAGGCCTGGTTGTGGTGTGATGCCACCCCCATTCTGCAAGGCTTGTTGGCTGCCATGCCCACCATTCAGCAATGCCTGTTGGCTCCCATCTCCTGGATGCCCTGGTGCTGCTGGTAGGATTGGTTGTGATGTCATACCACCCCCATTCTGCAAGGCTTGTTGGCTGCCATGCCCTGGTGCTGCTGGTAGGCTTGGTTGTGATGTCATGCCACCCCCATTCTGCAAGGCTTGTTGGCTGTACTGTGGTGATGCCAAGCCACCACCACTTTGCAATGCTTGTTGGGTTGCATTTGCTGGTTGCCCTACCTGTGCAAAGCCAGCCTGAATGCCACTTTGCCATGCCTGCCATGCAGAGCCCCTTGGTTGCCTTGGTGCTGTGAAGCCACCTTGACCTGTTTGCCCTGGCTGTGCCCCCATGCCACCAAAGCCTGCTTGGCAACTCTGCAAAGCTTGTTGATTGCCATGTACTGATGCTTGCACTGGCTGCTGTTGGTTGCCATTTGGTGGTTGCCCTGGCCTTGCCATGAAGCCTGATTGGCCTGGTTGTGAAGCCAATTGCTGCTGCTGGCCAAACTGTGGTGCTGGGCTGAATGGTTGGCCCTGACATGGTAAGGCTGCTTGCTGCTGGTGGGCTGGTTGTGTTGCTGGCATGCCTTGTAAGCTTTGCTGAGCTGTTGGCAGCACACTGCTGTGGTCTGGGCTTGCAGTCTGGTATCCATGCCTGTTGGCAAATGCTGTCATGCCCATGCTTGGAGCTGATGGCTGTTGCTGGTTTGCATACTGGCTTGGCTGATTGGTTGTCCCCTGGAAGGCTGCTGCCAATGCTGGATGTTTCTGCTGTGCTGCTGCTGCTGCCTGGGAATTGGTGCGCCACCTCTGCAATGCTTTGCTGCTTCATCTCCTTGGGCTCATAGGGAGGTATGTCCTGCAAGATTTCTATATTTATGCCCACATCACCCACACCCACACTTTCTTGTGGTGCTCAATATATAGTGAAGCATCTACAAAGACCTGACTAAGCTAGTTGCGCTACTATGCTTACCAGCAGTGGCAAAACACAGCTTGCAAGTGTGAAGCACAGAAACATGAATGACTTTAGGTGTCTTCTACATATGTATGATCTTTCCCCTTGGGTGTTTGCTGTAGCCAACACCACTGTTTTTTGCCACACCCCTGTCCTGGTGGTTGTAGAGCCTTTGAGCCCAGGCTTCACTGGAATGCACATCTGCTGCTTCTACCTGAGCTTCAAGGCACAAACATGGTTTACAGTACAGTTTCCACAAAATATGAGGGCCCACTATGGTATATTGGACTCATAGGTGCACATGTTTAAAGCACACCACTGGTTGGCAAACCCACACAGCACTAGGCAATCTAAACTAAACACCCTCTAGAATCAGAATTCATAGGGGAAAGCAAAACATACTGTAAGGCAACCAGTAGTTGGCAAGTTTCCAGCTTGGTGAGCCATGTTTGGTACCCACTCTCTGACTCAAAGATCTCTGCCAGGAACATTTGGAAAAACTCTGGGGCTGGACCTCTCACTGCATGCTTGCCACCATCAGTGTAGAACTTGGTGCAAGGAGCGCCTTTTGGCCAAATCAATTTGGCCTCACCACCTCAACAGTGGGAAGGCCTGCATATATGCCATGGATTGGCTTGGGTATGTGTGTGTAATGAGCCTGGACAGCTTATCAGAACATCAGGTTTATCAAGGTTCATCACTGACAAGCCTATCTTGCAAAGCTTTCAACACCACTGTCTCTGTTGGATTGGGTCACTCACACCAGCCTACCAGTCTTGTAAAGATGTCTACACCACTGGGATGAAGTGGGTGTGTATGTGGGTGAGCAATAGTTCACCACTCCTAAGTAAAGATTTCAACCCCACCACCAGGACCTGCAGCCAAGCAACCCTCCTTGCACAAGAGGTACATGTCCCCAGCCTTTGAACGCTCACACCAATGCATTGGTCTGCTATCATGTGCTGGTGACAGGTCAGGTGGTGGTGCACTGGCCTAGGTCACAGCACAGCACAGCCAACACAGGGAATTGGGTGAGTGCAAGTTTTGACCCTGGAGAAATGGGGTTGGTTCATTTTAGTGAGCCCCAGAACTGGTGAAACACCTTAGGTGTGTTAGTGGTACACACTCTGCAAATATAGGCCTCAGCACCTGAAGACTAGATACTCAATGCCTGATACAACACACAAGTCACCCCTCCACCATAGACAAAGGATTAACAAGATTCCTACCAATATGTTGCCATTCTCAAACCAAGCTTCTCCAATGGGCTTTCCAGCATAGACATCATCCCACCCATACTTCTTTGCAATCATTTCCTGGGATACATTGCTCAGAAAGCACTAAGGCAACAGCATGAATAGGAGGCTATTCCTGATTGTTGCAGCAAGCACATGGACAGACTGCACACACTATGCCATGAACCTGCATCATGATATACAAACAAACCACTATGCCATGCAGGCTCATTTGCAACTGGGTATCCAGGTTGGAGTAGTCAGCATGCACCTCATCCAGCCTGCATTTGCCCCCATGTCTTGCCCTGAACCTCTGGGCATTCTCCACAAATTTCTCCTTCCTCAGATGCAAAGCAAACCAAGGGCCAATTCAATGGAAGAGATGCAACACCAAAAGGCCTCAGGAAATTAGGAACCTTTTGTAGCATTAGTTCAGGCTAGATTCAGCTGGCCTCTGTCTGCAGCCCTCAAATCTCTCAAGCGCAGCTGTGGGGGAAAGCCAGTTGCTAACCAGAAGGCCATACTGACTTCATCATCTGTCAATGTTTGCCTGGAGCCATCTGGGAACTTCTCCTGGTTAATGGCCTTGAGGAAGCGCAATGCATCTCTCCTGGAGATGGTTGGTGGCTCAGGCAAACAGTTACTGAGATCACCATCTACAGGTTGAGTGAGGTCTCATAGCTACATGTTATTTTACATGTATGTTCTTTGTGTTCTAATGCCCAAACTCTTGGAAGCCATTGCAATGGACATAGCTTGCACACATGTGTAGCCTCTCCTGGGGAACAAATTGGTGCGATTCTTTTTGCACCTCCCCAGGCTGACAGCTGGAACAGGCCTTTTGTCCAGAATCTCACCTGAGTTTGTAATTGCCAAGCCTGCATTGCACACATAGTATTGCAACAAGGTATGGTGAACAAGGCATGGTGAGTATTGAAGTGCATGTTGCCTCAATTTTGACCAGGCACTTGCAGCATCACTGGATTCTTCTCTGTCTGCAAGCAAAGCCATGTGTCATGATGACTTCAATTCATGTCCAATTCATGTCATGCCCACAGTTAAGCTAAGCAATAGTTTTGTTTTTGCATACACCTTTGAATGCCACCCACATCCATAGCTGGCCTCTCTTCCTCTTTTGCTTCTTGTCTTTCTTGCTCTTCTTTGACTTCTTCTTTTTCTTCCTTGACCTGACTCACACATCTTTGCTATCCCAAACAAATTCAATCACAATTTCACAGCCACTTCACTGCCACAACTCACACAAGTACATGCCAACATCTCATCACCAGCCCCACCCACAGTACTCAGTGCAGCTGAACTGCGAAGTGGAGCTGCCTTGGGTGGTTGGGATTGCTGGATCTAGGTAAAGAATCCATTCAACAGCAACAGCACATGTGACACCCTGATCTAGTAAGACATGCAACTAGCTTCATTTGATGACTTTGCAACCTGCATGCAATCTAGTGGCTTGAGCTGCTGGATTCTTCAGGCTCTGATGGTGCTGGTTCTGATGACCCAACTGAGCCAGCATGATGCTGATAGGGCACCATTTGCAGTCCTTAGAATTCAAAAGGGTAGGGGTACAGTCTATACCCACATCAGCCTACCCCCACATATAAGCCCTTAGATGTTTTGAGATTAAAAAAGGTAGGGGTACAGTCTGAACTCCACCATGCCCACATCAGCCTACCCCCACATAAGCCAATCCTTCATAAGCCCCCACACTTCAGCAAAGAATCCTCCAACATTCTGCGCAAGTGGAGGCTGCTGCTGGGGCCACTGCTGATAGGAGCCTGGGGGGGCCAGGAGGGCCAGGAGGTCCACCATAGCCAAGCATCCTCAGGACAGACACAAGGAAAACTTTGGCACAGGACACAACAAGGGGCACAGGTACAACAAGGCACAGCTACCAGCAAGCACAGGTACAGGAAAGAACAACCTTATTATCACAAGATACACCTTTACCTGGACATACCATCTTAGATGATTAGCAAACATTAGCAGCACCAAGTCTCTTCTGCCTCTTCCTTTTCTCCTTATCACCACCCATTGCTGCACCAGGACAAGGTTCAGGGGTGCTCTGGGTGCAGCCAAATGGCTTCAGTCCAGCAGGCAAAGGTTGATTCTCTCAGCACCCAGGACACAAAAGTAACACCTTCTCATGACCAAATGAATTCTAGGATTGGCTAAGATGAGTCCACATGAATGGAAATGTTTTCTAATGTTTTCTAATGTTTTTTTAATGTGTTTTAATTTGTTTTAATTTGTTGACAGTTCTGATGAACCTTGATGAAACCACCTCTGATGAGACTCCCTGTTCTCACGAAAGATACATATATATTGTTGATCCACTTGGGCATGTGCCAACATGTTCAACATGGCGAGAACCCCCTTGAGGAATGGACAAAATGGTCCGCGAGGCTTCTGTTCCAAGACCGAGATTCTTTGGAAGCATCTTTTTAAGTACACCTTTCAAAGCCCAGGCACCTAACTACGTTGGCACCATCAAATGCCGCAATACATGTTCAACTCGGGTCGAAGGTCCAAAAATGTCCAAAGTAAAACCGTTTGATTGAAGGGGTGTGTCACTTTTTCAGAAGTCTCAGGAGAGAAACACAGCTGAGTGTCATAACCAGCCAATAATGAGATGGAAAAAGGGTTGACCACCAGGAATTTTCAGGGCGTGTGTAAAAAACTCTTTGGGGTGGGAGACCCATGGAGACGACCAATGGGGGTCTCCCCGGATGATGGGTCTTACAGTAGTTGGTTCTCCTTTTAATTTTCCTTGGAACGGTCTTTGGGGAACTGTCATGATTCATCACTCTTACAGTGAGCATTTTTCAGTGCAGTGATGATTTTCTCTGTTTCTGTGAATTTAATGACCATTAATTGCCTGGTGGCAGTGTTGACCAACTCCCAAATGAATGCGGCAGTTCTTCTTTTTCTTTGCTCAGGCGGATCCAGCAGGAGCATCTCAAATCTGATGCAAGCCTTGGATCCGACGACTTGAATAGAACAAGCAAGACTCACTTCGGAACAAAGTCGAGGACGGGAAAGGAACAAAAGGCAAAAGCAAAACGGGAGGTTGACCAGCATCATCTCACCCCCCCAATCAGGTCCTTTGCCACATCCAGGGTCGGAAGCACGTCCACCAAACGAACACGTTCCATGGCGCCTCTTGGGTCGACACCGGTTCCGATTCACCTTCAGTCCATCGACATAAAGAAGCCGGGTTTCCCAAAACCGGAAGGGGGAGGTGGGTGAACTCCACCTGTTTTGTAGAGGACAATGGTCTTTGCATGTGGGCCATGCCATGCCATGCCACCATGCCATGATTGTTGCAGGGTTTTTAGGGTAAGTACTAGTGTAACACAACCTGGCCACCGACACAACCTGACCACTGCTTCTGCTGTTTTGATGATATCTCTTCTTACATGTTTCCACCCCTCCCATGGGATTCAGTACTTGCCTTGCAGGAGTTGTGCTTGGGACCCTCCGCCCTCCGGCTCGCCACAAGGCTCGTACTTCATCTTCAGGGTGGACTCTACAAACCCCAAAGCACAAGACACCATCATCTTCATCCGTGTTCCATGGTGTCCATGGGCATGGGACCATGCGCATGAAGTCCATGACCCCCGAGCAGGGGACGACAATCATGCAAGACAAACCGCGCCTGGCACCCCAATGTTTCGCTCCGGGAGGCTGCAGGCACGACGATCCCTGCGACTCAGACTGTGTCTTGTACATGCCCTTGGTCTTGCTCCGTGGTAGCCTCGGGTGCGGTTGTTTCAACACGAAGGGGACCTGAAGAAGCATCCACAGCGATTCAGACACTCCCTCAAATAGTCATGGAAGTGGAACATGGCCCCTTGGATACCAATTTCCTCTACAAACAGGTGGTTGTCCACTGCTATGATTATTTCAGCGAGTGCAAACGAAATAAGAAGCGGCCATCTTCTGAAGAATGACGGCATCCGTAAGCGTGTGCCCCACAACGACCAGGAAAATACCATCAACAAGGATGTGAGGAATAAAAAGGGGGTCTCTCGCGCTGTGGGTTGTTGATAAGCTTCGAAGGAAGGAATTGTTTTTTTTTCCGTAGGAGATGATGGTGCTTACGATGTCCTGCATCATGTCAACACAAGAAGTTCGGGGCTTCGGATGGTCAACCCATGAAACGTCCGGAAAAGGTCCGTTACATCCGTGGAGAGCGTTGTCACCGGTGTTCTCTGCAGCGTACTGCTCCCAGAGAAAAGGGCGTTCGCAGCGTTCTTACAGTAGCCGTTACAGTTTCGACCAGCTAGGGCAAGGGTCACAGAGTTTAACCAGTAGTAGTGATCCCAAATAGATAGTGGCACGGCTTCAAGACATTTTCGTGGGGATCTATAGTTTTCTATCTATTTGTGGGTCTATAGTCTATATGTATAATTTGCTGCGGATCAAAGGAAGTGGAGCCCAAAAAAATGCTGGAGGGTTGACCATTCTGTGATTTTGTTCAGTGGTCAACTGGGTCAATTGAGGTCTCCCAGTTTTGACCCAGAGCCATGTATGTTGTTGTTGTTGGTTGTTGTTGTTGTGTTGTTGTTGGTAGAGACAAAAACAGCCGCCCAACATAGTTGTCACATGTTGCAAGTCAGGGATTTCAATGGGATTCTGTTAGGGATAGGGTCGAAGGTTTGGAGAGATGTTAGTAGCTGGACTTCTTGTCGTTGTGGTACTCAAGTCTTGGTTGGCCTGCTTCTTGTTTTTTGTTGTGTTGTTTTGGGGGGGGGTGTCAAAAAACAACAACGGGGTTGCAGATTTTGTTTCTAGGGGGGGGTAGAGACAACAACATCTTTTGGAAGGGGGGGGTCCAAAAAGTTTCTACTGTTCAGTTATGTCCCCAAAATGGCAGCGGTTGTGCGCCCGGCTCTTTTGCTCAACAAGGCCAGTCGCGGCCAATGTAACGATGCCAGCGCCTGCGTCACGCCCTGCATCACGTCTTTGGCGCTCTTGATTCTGAACAGATCTGACTGCCGTCCCATGAGCCCCCTATGGGCTCACTATGGGAATCTGGTAAAGAAAGATTATAGGGCTTTGGACCACTGTAGTCCGGTCGAATTTTGCGTCCCAATTGCAAAGTGGGCTGCTCCAACGGCCGCCTGGTGCGCTCGAATGTGGGGCGCTGAGAGGCTCAGCTGGGCGCATCTCCTGCGTCATGCCGTCGAGGACACCAGCCGCAGGCAGAAACCGAACGGCTTGCTCAACTCCTTAGGTTGCAAGGCGGTGGTTCTGGGATTAGGTGGACATGACACCCCTGGGCCTGCACTGGCAGGGTTACCGTGGGACAGCGGTTCGTCCACGCACGTGTGAGGGACAGCGGTCCTCCCACTGCACCTGTTGTGGCCGCCATGTGGCCAGGAATCGATGGGTACGTGTGACGGTGGGACTGCGGGTCATCCACCTGGTGGAAAAGTCCAAAATGTGGGAAAGTAAACGTAACTTTCTAATCCGGGCACGTTCGCGCTGGGCCCCGGCGCGAGAAAACAAATTGGTGGGCCGTGTGTGTACATGTGTGGGTGTGTGTGTGGGTGGGTCGTTTTTATACCTTTGGGAAACGGACCCTGGCCCAGAACACCGGGGTGGGACTGCGGCGCATCCACCCAAGGACTTGCACACTGGTACCCGGGGATGTGTGGAGAGTCAGGGGATGTGTCACCCCAAATTTCCGCCGGGAGGTGAAAAACTGATATGAAGTGGGACAGCGGTTCATCCACCAACTCCAAAGCTCTCGTATGTTTCTTGTGGAGACTCGGCAGGCGGCCCGTGGGCCTGCGCGGGCAGCAGGGCTTCCAAGGGCCATTGCCCTAAGGCCAGGGGTAAAACCGGCATAGGTGGGTTGCGCTGAATCAATGGTATTGGCCAAACAAGTAGGACCCGGGTGGTAGACACAAAATATGTAAGAGGGGAAATGTAGGCGAGGGTGGGCGGGGTTGATTTGAAAAATGAACCGTGTGCTGCCTGTATGCTTGAGCATAACATAGGCAGCACGAAACTTGCTTTGCCGACCTAGCCAACCTACAAGACCATGGCAAACCGAAGTTTCTACTGTTCAGTTATGTCCCCAAAATGGCAGCGGTTGTGCGCCCGGCTCTTTTGCTCAACAAGGCCAGTCGCGGCCAATGTAACGATGCCAGCGCCTGCGTCACGCCCTTGGACTAGTGCAGGCTGCTGGCATTTTAGGATGCTGCACACCTCTCCAGAAAGCGCGGCCTGAAATGCCATGTTACTCCAATAGTCCAAAAGCATCCCACAGGTTGGAGAGTGGAAAGGCTGATCGAGTCTGCGGAGACTCGTGGCTGAAGTGACCACGGCTCAGGTGATCAGCTCTCCAATTGTCTTGCGAAGACAGGCGGTACGGTGTGAGCCTCGACTGGGAAAATTGTAGGAGAACATTAAGAATTTGCAGGACCCTGGTTGCTGGAATACACGTGGTAAACCCGTGACAAAGGATTCCCTCAGCGGATTGGTTGTCCAGTCCACTAACTATCTCAAATTGGGAAGGGTGGTGTGCGATTTGGATCAACAACATCAATGTCAGCACTTGAGCTGCAAGCTCTAATGAGGCTATCAGGCGTTGGGGCGGGTGGTCCGCCAGCCAGGAGGGCAAGTCCTTTGGGGTACCTTGGTAAGCACACCATGAGGTGAGCCCGCTTGGGAACTCGATCCATGCTCCAAGTCCAAAAGAAGCTTCGTCAGCGCAGGCATCGGCAGCGGCCTTGATCTGAAAGCGAGGAATGAGGGATAGGCTGATGGACATGTCTGACATGAGAATGACGGAGTGCATGGCCTGGAGAACGGACACGTCATCAGGAAGTAGCTTAACAAAATTGGACCGGGTGTTGATGAACGAGCACCATGCGTGCTGCAGGTGACCACAGTGCGCAGTGAGGGTAGTCAGAGATGCGCAGTCAGCGGCCTGAACTGTACCAACTCGTTGAAGTTTGGAGCCTTGTGGGATAAATGGTGCGTTTAGAGGCACTGACGTGGTGAAGGAGTCAGTGAGACTGCCCAACAAGTTTCTCAACGTCGGTTGCTGAAGGTGCACCAGTTGGACACCCTGCTTGCGAAGAAGAGTGTACAAGGGACCGAGGTACCAACGCAAAACATGGACATGCTCTGACAGCCAAAGGAGATTGCCTGCGAGCTGCTCCAAAGCTTTTCGGGAAACCCGCTTGGAGGATGTAACGTGGACGAGGAGGTCAACAATGCGTTTGACTTTGGCCGGGGGAACGGAAACCAGGTCCTGGAAGGAATCTATCTGCCAACCTATCCAACTGACGGAAGAGCTGAATTGGAGCTTGGACCAGCTGATAGGGACTGAAAGGTAATGGAGGGTGGCCAACACGATGGCGGACTGCAGAAGAGCGGTTGGTGAATCAAAGAGGAAGAGAAAGTCGTCGACGTAGAGGACGGCAGTATGACGACAATAAAGGACTCGGTGCAGCAGTCGAAGGAGAGCCCCCCCGAGTCTGGACCAATACCATGCGGAGAAGGTCCCCCCAAAGTGCGTGACATTGTAGGTGTACCAGTATTCACGGCCGGCGGTCCGATATGAGAACGCTAAGTAACCCTGATCCTGCTCATGAACACGTATACGCTTGTGTGCGGCTTTGATGTCGATGGACAAGAGGGTGGTCTGTTGTGCGTGACCCAGGGTGTGAGCGGAGCGAAGATCAGCCAGGCTTGGGTTGAAAGCCTTCTCAGGAATGGAAGCGGCTGCCGCTGTGTTGACCCCGCACACCGAACTATCCAGGACTAGGCGCGGATTGCGCGTTGGATGGGTGGCCACTGCAAGTCGACCTACAGCTACACGGGTACCCCACCTGGCCTTGATTTCTTGCAGACCGCCGGGGATGTGGGTAACATAACCATCTTCTATCTCGGTTTGGATGAGTTGCCCTACAAGTTCGGGGGATTGTTCAGCTGAAGACCAATTGCAATCAGCCAAGGTGAAATCTGAGGCAGCCATCCGGGCTGACTCGAGGTCCTTAGTGGCGTCGGTCTTCAAAGGCCAAGAGCCGCTGGGAGGCAAAGGGCCATCGGTTCCCAGCCGAACCCCTGATTTGAGCAGGTCAAACAAGGCGACATCATTGTCCTCGGCTACGGATGCCAATGACTGGAATGCCTGAAGGCGGAAAGGTTGGCCTACGGGAATGGATATGTCAGGGTCTAGACCTTGGCTTTGGATGAATGTGTGAAATGCATCCAAAACATGCGGAGACAGGGTGGACAATTCCCGCGTAAAAGGGTCATAGGGGGGGTTCGGACTTAAGTGCCGTAGTCAGAGCGTGGACGATGTCCTTACTTAAGAACAAACCCAGCAAGCGATCCCGGAGCGGCTTGAATACATCCGCACAGAATGGGAGCGGCCACTCCGCACTACTGTGGAGCCCGCCACCATCTGGAATGTAAGAACCTCGGTGGGGTGGGTGTGGGGGGAGCGAAGTCCAAAGGCTGTCCACACTGAGAGGACCGGCTTTGTCTGGCAGTGGGGGCAGGAGAGCTTGCACCACATGTGTGGCGATCACTTGTGGGCATGTGGTCGTAAACACATGAAGACCACCTCCAGGGGAAATATGTTCACAGGGGCAAGAGCAAGGCCGGTGGGCGGAGCGGATCCGGATGGAATTGGAACGAAAGCGCCGCACCGGGGTGGGCTGCTCGGTGCCAGTGGGATCCCAGTGGCAAGGTGCTATCACGGCTTCGAACGCTAGGAAAGAATTCATGGCTCTCACGGTTTCAGGCTCCTCCCAAGAGCTAGCCCCTAGTGGTTGGTCAAACGAAACTGTCGCCCCATGTAGGTGTGCAACATGCAAAATGTGCAACGTGCGGGATAACACGGTAGGGCTGTCGGTGGAACCTGCGATGTTCGTTTCGGCCGACGTAGCCAGGTAACCCGTGCTTGCGTGCCAATACACTACTACCCCTGTTCTGGCTAGGGAAAGGAGTTTGTAAAAATGTCTATCCTGCAGGATGGCGGAGCCTTGCAGTGGCCAAAGGTCTGCATCTTTGAGAAAAACGTAGCCTTGGCTGGCGGCAGCTGTTGAGAGCGGCGCATCGGGTCCCTCACATAATTCAAGAATAACATTACGTGAAACAGGTTGGCTTGGGCAGGCATCAATGCGAATGAGGGCTTGCAACTCAGAAAAGGACTCGTCTAGGGGCGGCTTAGATTTGGCACTAGATACGCACACCTGACTAGGGATTTGGACGAGTGGTGGTGAAACAGTGTGCGTCGGAGCCAATGACTCGGAAAAACTGTTTTGTTCTTTAGGGAGCGGAAGAAAACTGACAAAATTGTGGGAAGGTGGAAAAGGCTCAAAACCTGGAGCAGGTGCTGAGAGGTCATTCCCGGTGGGTGGTGGCTCACAGAGTCAGTTCTTCGGCTGAAACGGCTGAGCGTGGTCCCGGGCGGCATGGTTCTTGAGGCATGGTTTGGAGCCGACAAGGACGGGGCAATCGTGGCTGAACTTGCAGCCTGCACCATAACTGCACCTGGCGGACGTGTGGAACCGCAAGCAAAACTTCTTGTCGCCGTGGCTGGCAGCCCAAGAAGAAGGCCATGGTGTCGATGGGGCCTTCTGGTCGGTGCCCTTGCTTTTACCTTTACTGGGCCCCTTATCCTTATGCTTGCCTTTACCCTTAGGATGTGGGAGAGGTTGGATGGCACGCGGTCTGGCCATCATGTGGACATCCATCAGGTTGCGGGTCTCAACAACTTCTATAATGGCATTTTCCATGTCCCAAGACTTTTCATTGCAAAGTCGGAAAATAGTACTCCAAAGGTCCCTGTCTGCTTGCTGGGCTTCCTTCATGTTGGGGGGGCGAAGACCATCGGACGGTTTGGCGGTGTAGAGTTTCATGAAAGCCTGGTCATAAGACTTCATTGCTGCCAGGTGACATACCTGGGCGAGGGCGAACGCATTTCGCCGAACTTCAAACATGGTAGCTAAGGCCCACGGGGCTGCGGAGACATCGGAATCCTCGACTTCCAATGCCGTATCGAAAACCAAGAGGCCTTCGATGCGTTGCCGTTTGCGGCCACGTTCACTCAGATCGATAGCCTTTGATTCGGAAAGTAACTCGCGCCATGGCAGCCACTGGTAACAATTTCGCTCCTTCTGCTGGAGGATTGTGCTTAGCAAACGGACACACGGTGTAGAACTAGTGGTCAACAATTCAGAAGGGTACTTGTGGGAAAACTCTTTTTTGAGGCGAACGAACTCTGAGTCCCGAACTCTCTTAGGGGGTAGTTCAGCCCACGCAAGCTGCAGAAGCTGGTTGGATTCCACTGGTTCAGAGCCCTCGGGGGGGGGCGGTGACCTCAGAAACATATTGCCTGTCGGAAATGCGGTGGTGTAGCAGTCGAACCGAGGCAGCCTGGGGAGAGGATTTCCAAGCATCGTCGCCGTCGCTTGGCTGCAGCAATTTCTGAATGAACGATTCGAGAGCGTCCGAGTCGACAAAAGCAAAGCGAAACAAATCTGCTGAATGAAAACCTTGGTGTTTCAGGTGGTCTTGAATCCATTCTGGGACATGACAGGAGACCATGGTGTGGACAAATTCCGCATCGAGCGGATGCACTTCTGGAGCGTCCATGTTTTGGGACTTGGGAACTTCGTGTAAGGGGAGGGGATGCCAGCTAGAGCCGAGACACTCCGAATTTCGACAAACAAATAACGCCCAAAGTACCTCGGGAGCCCAGCTGAGGCCAGGTGTCAACTTGTCACTGAGTCTCTTGGTCCACAAAAAAATCAAAAGGTGTGTACGGAAGAGAACGGTCGTCCGAGCATCCGGTTGGAAAATAACAGTGTCGTATAATTGGTAGCAGAATGTATAACAACCAATGCAGAAACCACGACTGGAATAGGCTAGAAACTAAACGTTTCTTACCATCTCTGCCCTCAACTAAGGAGAGAGCTGAAAATCAAAAGTGCAATTGTTTGGTGACCCATTTTTAACTACATCCTCTGCGCAGGCATAATTCGAAATCCGAAGGAATAGAGGTGGCCAGGGATTTCTCCTGGCATCCAAGTTTCAGTCCACAGGCTGGCCTCCATGCGTCTCCATTGAAGATTGATACGTGTGCAATCTTGGAGCGCGGGTTTAAAATAAATTCATTGGGATTGCTGGGGTCGTTGAAAGGATCCCCCTCTTTGTCCTCCCAAGCTTGTGGTGTGGTTGGGACGGAACGGGTCCGTGGGGATCTAGAAGTGTCAGAAACTGAAGAAGGACCTGATTCGGATTCGGAAACATCTGCGGCCACGCCTTCAGGGTTGGAGCTTGGTTCGCAAGGGCTCCACAAAAAAGGCGGCCAGTCAATGTCAGGAGGCGCGGTACCAAAAGCTTTTGCGTCCACGGGGGACTTGCCCCCTCTAGCCATCGGCACCATAGGGCGCCAGCCCTTGCGGATTTCCGACGCTATCCGCACTTGGAGTCGCAGTTGGGACAAAGTATCATCTCTTGCATACCGCTTTGTTTGTGACACGTTTGCATGGTGTCCTTGTTCGATGATCCAGTGCTCGGGGAGATCGAGTGATCGGCCCGCGTGGATCAAAGAGGATTTGCAGCTGTGCACTGTGATCGTGTGCAATTCAGGACCTGAATAAGCTGGGCACATAAGGCTGTGAGTGCCGAGTTGCCTCAGTAGAACAGCCGCCTTGTAATACGGCATCGGCCTCAGCAGAATGGTGTCGGAGATGGGACCTGGTCCCAAATAGTCTGGGAACAAGAAGTCGGGCTCGAAAGTGCGAGATTTGGCGCAGTGCCTCCATTCCAGCAAGGTTTGAAACCACACTGTTCCCCAACTTGTAGAGGATGCAGAAGATAAAAGGCCGCAGGCCAAAGCAGCTGCGGCGGAAGGGTGGCCAGCTTTGGTCAGCTCACTGAAGCAACGGATCACCCCTTGCTCTAAAGAAAATGAATTTAAGGGAGTCCGTTGAAGGTCTTGAAACCGCATGCCGGACCAAAACAAAAACAAAAAGTTACCAGCTTGAAGAATGGTTGACGGAGGGCATGCATGAGACATCACTATGCGTTCAAGACCAACTTCGAAATGGAAAGGGAGAGGAAACACTTCACGTGGATTTCGGGGCCTCCTTTCTGACGCAAAAAAGGCTGATATAGACGGTGACCAAAGAAACTCTTTCAGGGGGTCGATCTCAGCATATTTAGCGATAAACCGTAAAGACTTGATGAGGATGAGGGGGTTGATGGATCCTTTATCTTTCTTGATAGAGGCCTCGTACGCGAAGTCAAGAAAAACACTAGGTTGAACTTGTGCGGGGTGCAAACCAAAAGGGGAGCACCACTCACAAAAAGCGAGCCAGACCTGAAAATGCCGTTTCAGGGAGAGTGGGCTGAATTTCTTGATAATACTCTGAATGTGAACGGCTCTATGTTTGCTGGCTACCGTATTTAGATAGACTCTGCTGAAGGGACCGAGAAAAGTAATAATCTTAGCCCACTCGGATTGAAGAACGGACATCTTGGAGGCTTCTTGCTGCTGAGTTGTAGAAGGTGCTGCAGAGCGATGGTGCCGGATCATCTTGAACAAAGGAGCCGACCTGAAAGGAGAAACTAATGAAGATGAAGCCAAAGGCGGCCCGCTGCTGTCTCCAGAGAGCAGGTCCGGCGTCAAGGCCGCTGCGCTTTGGCCAGGTGGGATCACAAAGTGGTACTTTGGCTTGGGCAGCAAAAGCTTTCGTGGCTGTTCCTCTGCATGAGCAGAAAAATTGGATCTGGGGTGGTCCCTGTGCAGCAAGAAGTGAGGAAGTTCTTCATCAGGAGGGTGCATCCATTTTCTTTTCGGCAGCAACGGCATGAACGATTTGGTAAAGAAAGGCCTAAAGGATGCAAAGCGAAAAACCTGTCCAAGAGATAGTCGACAAGACAGGTTGATCTGAAAAAGGAACCGTGTGCTGCCTGTTGATTTGAAAAATGAACCGTGTGCTGCCTGTATGCTTGAGCATAACATAGGCAGCACGAAACTTGCTTTGCCGACCTAGCCAACCTACAAGACCATGGCAAACCGAAACAACCACGGGGTTGCAGTTTTTGTTTCTAGGATGTGGTAGAGGTTCTAAGTAGAAGTTTTACAGGGTTTACTTAACCAGTTACAATAAGCATCACCAGTAGCATGACCCTCAGAGGAGTTTCATAGACCCTAAGAAGGCGTTTAAATCGACCATATTGTTCCATTGGAATCCAAAAACTTCCAGGAGTCTCCAAGAAAAGACTGATTTTCAGTGCATAGATTGAGAACCGGGTTTCCACCCCCTCCGCCTCCGCACACGCCCCGCGCACTGTCCACACGTCCCGGGGTGGGGGGTGTCTACCACTAGTAGTAGTAGCACTAGTACCACTAGTAGTAGTAGTAGCAGTAAAGTGCTTGTTGTCCGGTTGTTTTGGGGGGGGTCAAAAAACAACGACGGGGTTGCAGAATTTGTTTCTACCCCCTTGTAGAGAAAAAGAAAGAATATGTGGTGTAACGGGGTTGCAGTTTTTGTTTGTACCTTGTTGTTGTTGTTGTTGTTGGAAGGTTTTCAGGGAGCTTCTTGCTAGGCATACATGGCCGGTCGGAGCTCTTTTGGGGGATGCAGTTTCCTCTGGAAGAATCCTCGAACAGTCACAAAATGGCTGTGGATCAAAACCAGGGGTCCCTGATTGACCCCGGGTCAAATGAACAGATTCCTCTATTTATGGATATTTATGGGATGTCAACCTCCCATGGTTTCGTAGGGCTTGGACTCACAGTCACATCTGCACAACCAAGTCGCCCTCACCGCCGCCTACGTGGGGCGGCGGCAACTGGACGGCCAGAAGGTCCTCTTTCGAGAGACTCACCTGAGGGATTTCTTGCATGAGAACGTCTCAAACAACACCAAAGGATTGGGGTACCGTCAATGTCTCAAAATTGGTCCAATGGCTTTTGAAGTCTTGCCTCCACGAAACATTTGTCTTTGGCCACCACCCCCCGAGAGTGGAGAGAAAGGAAAGACTTCCAGGGACAGTCTCACGAACTTGACAGACCATCGGTAATTTGAGGGCACATAGCAACGGTCTCACAAGAGATCTTGTGCTGATACCGTACTGCTAGTCCTTCTCTGAAACCAAAAGGATCCGCAAGGACCAGGATTAAGATACTTTAGGATATCATCTCCGTATCTCCTAAACAAAAATCATCAGGGGCACAGGCTGTGGTTTTTGGGATTCCTAAGTGGGTTGATCAAACACCATTGTTGCCGTTGTTGACTCATGGCACCTCCAACTTGGGACTCATGGCACCTCCAACTGCACACCTGCCCAGCTGAAGTGTTATGGAGTGTTGATCAAGCATGCGACCATTGCCCAGCCTATCCTGTATCGGCTGAGGGGCACCGACCGGTACCCCCGGTAGCGGGCTTGGTACCCCTGGGCACCCCGAATGGCACGACCTGGGCGCTCCCATTCCCCGTGATTCATGCGACCTGTTCCGAGAACAGGCGATCCATTGAATATAGTGATCCCCAAATAGGTGGCATGGTGTCCTGTCTACATGTTTAGTGGGGATATACTGTTCATTACTGTTCTATCTATTTGGGGGTCTCCATATGGGTGACCCCTAGTTGGACCGCCCTGGTCAGAAAAGGAAATGACCAAGGCCATTGGTTGGAAAAGCTTCCCTCGCCTGAATATGGTTGGCAATGTCCCAGGCCGATGTCTGTGTTCGCTGGTCGCTGTGGTCCACATCGGTCTTCTGGCTGAGCTTCACTGGAATGTGGGCGCATTCGGAGTTCTTGAGGGAAAACTGAAGTTCTTCATAGCCTGAATCCATCTTGCCATACTCAGTGCTGCAGAATGTCACGATGGCTCTGGCACCAGCAAGACCTTGGATCGGACTTGGACACCTGCAATGCTACCAGACAAAATAACATACAACCCTAAAAGCCGACATAGCACATATATGCAAATATTGTATAATTGCAGTATACAGTACAACCCTAAAACCGGCATAGCAAAAAGATGCAAATGTTGTATAATGACAGGTAATTCAATGGACCTGGTGGACCTGGATAGTATTAGTAGAAAAACAATGTCCCTCTTCCGTTCACTCACAGAAGTGAGTGTTCGAATGAGGGGAAGGTCTCATCCGCGCCAGGAGACCGATCTGCTCAGCCACGCGAGGAGTGGCCTCCAAATCCACGAAGCTGCGAATGCCCATGTTTGTGAGCTTGGTCTTGACATCAGCTATAAGTTGCGAGTGCTCCTCTCAGAAGAAGGAAAACGCTAGTAGCTCGTCTTTCTCCCCTCTGTGTTCCAATATCACCACTGCTGCCTAGCTATGAACACGCTGTTATTGCTGCTAGTACTAGTCCTGAGTACTGACAACTTGACAGCGACAATGACGACTACTACCAGCAATACTATCAAGCCTCACATCCTGCCCCTCCTTGGTGGGCTCGTGGGTGCCGGAGAGCAAGACATAGTTCCGGGAAATAGGATTCTCCTGCCACCCTTCAAAGAACCCAAACATCTTTCTCAGAACCCACTCGCCGTGGCTTCGAAATAGCGCCCAAATAGGCTCTTCGAACCCAAATTGCAGCAGTTATGCAGCGGTAATTAAACAAACAAACACGTGGTTGAGAGTCTTGAAGCCCAGAACCAGGCCATCCCATGCTAACCCTTTTAAGGAAAAACGACACGATACTTTCCAGGTTCGGGAAGCCATGTGAAACCACCTGAGCTCTGGGCTTCATGTTCATCTCCAAGGAAGCATAGGTGACCGCCCAAAGTGATTCTACTCCCTCCTCTGGAGGCATTTTGGTGTCATCAACCTCACCCAGGCTGTACCATGTTCCTCGTCGCCGCCGTGTTCACGGAAAGTCTAACCCCACTGGGTTCCAACTACCTCCTGAGTGGGAGTTTAATGACCTTAGGAAAGAGTTGGAGCCACCAAAGGAATCCAACAAAAAAAAAGTATAATCACTCCAAATCTATCTGATCCAAGAGGTCGCAGGAGTCTGGAATAGCGTCAGAATTTTGAGGCCCCAATGTCATTTGAGATTGTTTGAGACCTTGCAAAACACTCAAGTTATTTTTTCAGGTAGGTCGGGACACTAGGCATCTCGTTAATCCATTCATGCATGTCTCTAATTAAATGGCGAGGGCTTTGTTACCTTGAGAGAGTCATAGTTACTCCCGCCGTTTACTCAGGTCCGATTGAACTTGATTGCTTTGACATTTAAAAACATTGGACAGAAATCACATGTACAACACGGATAAAGGACATGCTATGAGACAATGCCTACTCTGCAACTATATCGTGTACAAAAACACTGTTCTTTTGATCTGACGCTATGCCACGAAAGGACTGGTACTTAAGCTGAACATTCTAAAGCCCTCCGGAGTTGACCTGTTCATGGGGGGGTTGAGGGTGTTTGCTTTGTTTTATCCTGGCGCCGGTCAAAGTCTAACCTACCGTGAAAATCAATAAGTATATGTCAATCAAGAAAATGCCTTGCTTCAGGCCAAAAAACCGAGACCTCACCGATCATGGCAAGCCGAGACCTCACCGAATTTTGCACATTGTGCCTGTAACACTGCCAGAATGCTCAACAGCAGGAGAATCCGCCAAAAATCCTCCGGGCAAAAAAGGAAACCATTCAAACGATGCATGGGTGCTTCATGATACTATACATTCCAACTGCCTAACATGAAATACAAAATGGCCGATTGGAAGACTACGTTTCTTTAGAACTTTAGTGAGTCAGAGCGTCATCTATCGTTTCATAGATTTGGGAGCAGTAAGGGGACCATGGATTACGAAACAATGTGGCTTTTACAGTAATAGCAAAAAAAAGTTAACATTAATGAATATACAATAATGAATGAATATAATATGAACCAGTACCATCCAAAGGTACCTAAATTTACGTACCTGTTTTTTTCTGCTCGAGATCTTGGATTTCTGATCATTTGGGAATTTGCGCTCGTTTCCAAAAAAAGTGCTCGAGACATGTTAACACCACACTGTATTTAGATAAACCACTCACTGAAGTCCGGTGCACCAATGCATACACCAGCACACACACACACTTTTCCTTCACCATTGACTTCGTCCAAGTCAGCCGGGGCCCAAATGCGAGAAGTACCTTTGGTACTTTAGGAGGCATCGGGACATTGTGCTCCAGGCAATTAGTCGTCCAGCATTCACTCGACGTACGATCCTGGCTGCCCTTCCTACAAAGTCTTCGTCACTCCAGCATCCCCAGCCTTAGGTGTGTTGGCAGGAGTTCTGGTTTGGGTGTTCATACCTCGATCATTGTGACAAGCAACATTGGGGATTGAGAATTTTGCCAACTCTTCCAGAGCTGCGGCAAAGAGAAATCTGAAGCTCCATATTCTTCCTCAACTTCAGCCACTAACGGATGGTACTGGAACACTCAAACAAATCTCCAGAACAGTGTGGAACAGTTTGGCTAAAGTGTCGGGATATGAGCATATAGATGCAGCTTTGGCCTGAGAAGGTACAAGTTCCAATTGCGCTGCGCGCACATGGTTGCCAAACCAGCATACCCTTCCTGAGGTTCAAAGATAAAAACACTTAAACTTCTTGTTGTGGTATGAACTACAAGACACTTGGGAGTACAGGTACACTGCATTCAAAAGTCTGCAACATTGAAGCCATATCGGCAGATGACTTCTGCTTTAGCAACCTCGATCCAGACTCCTTCCTTCTGAAGCGTGGAGAAGAACCGATTTGCATTGCGGGTTGTCCATGTCATCAGCTCCAACAGGGTCCGGTCTCCAGGATCCTTGGGGCTGATTGAAATTTTAGGTGAAGCTCAAACAACTCTGTCAGAATAACTAGCTCAAGAACTCTCCAAACAGATGTGAAGACTTGAGCCCTGGTTCTACATCAGTTGGGGCCATTGCATTAAGCTCCCACTCCAGCCATTGGCACATGAGTTTCGTATCATGTGCACGCCCGTGGCCTTGAGGAAATGATTTCGACCTTGGAGGCCACCAGCTGGCAAAGGAAGGGGCAGGGGGCCAGGGAGGTAACAATCACACCCTACCCTTACAGAACACATCCAGACAAAAAACACTTCAAAAGATACAGATCAAGAGTCGACTGGATTTTGAAGTTCTTTGCCTGAAAGGACGTCAATGACGATGATTTCTTAAATTCTGCACACCAATTGTCAAACCTCTCATACGCTTGGTCCAGTTTGGATTGAAGGCGGGTCCCAGTGAAAATGTTCATCCGGCAAAGGGCTATAAGGGAGCTTGCATAGAGGTCACCACCAAATCCCAAATGAAAGCAGTGCATAGGATCAGGCTTTATAGCCTCTGCAAAAGAAGACCCTGGAATTGACCGAAGGGGGCTATACTTGTCTGGCTTGAATGGTGAAGGAGAAAGCTGAGTCCACATGCGAAGTTCTCCAGCCGGCGACATATTCCACCATTCCTGGGCAATCATACATTCACATGTGCACATGAGCAGGAGAGCCAATCCCCAAAATCACACTATATATAGCTCACACAAAGAATCTAGCTTATGCTAAGCTCAGATGAAGGGACAACTGCTGGGCACAAATGGCACAGCCGAAGCGAACGGAAACCAGACTGGAGATGGTATGCCTTCCTGGCCCACACCCAATCACCCTTTGTACCGGTGAATCCTGCATAGAAGAGATGGGTAGCACCATCAACCTAGGCTTTGTTGCAGATGCATGTCAATTCTCATCCCTCGATGCACTGAGCTACCTAAACCTTATTGTAGGCAAAGGGCATCAACTGAAACACCATCCTCAAAAGCAGCACAAAAGTCGTCTGCCAGGGCTTGATGGAGTCCATCAATGCTGGCATCATCTTTGGCGTACCACTGCGAAGGCAAGACGGTGTACAGTAGTCGGGTGGAAAAGGAATGCCTCACACACACACAAACAGTTGAGACCCTGTTCATGGCCATTTGGCAATAACCATGCAACAAATATATCACACAATCCACCACAAAGGAATTGAGGGCAAGCTGCACTGAAGCATTCAGGCTTTCCACACCAGTGAAAGGGATCAACACTTGGTAGCTCAAGATCAGAACTGGAGCCCTTGAGAGTCCTCTTCCTTCATCTCCGTGTAGAGCTATTGGTATCGTTCGTTTTCGTCGGCTTGGGTCTTTTTGGTAGATTGGGTGTGAATCATCTACAAGCCGGAAGTTATCCCAAAACTCTTCCAGCATATCCATGTAGGCAGAGCCACCAATATCATGGCCACCCAAAAGGAATCTTGGAGATTTCTGGAGAATGGTTTTCATCCAATTGGTCAACAAAATGACTGGGTACTTCACCACAATCTCGCGGATAGAGCGTTTACGCCTGCCATGCTTTGTTCGCACCTTCTGACGAAGTGGAATTTCAGGAGAACTAATGGATACTGGAAAGGTCTTCCCATCTCGAAAGATATACCTGCGGAAATCCCGGGCTGCATTCTTTCCAGTCTTCCCCGACTTTGTTAACCGATAGCGGGCTATCTTGTTGATATTGGTGTCAACTACACCTGTCCAGGGTCCCAAAGGTGTTTTGCACAACAATTGAACTTAAATTTGTACAAGCTGTTGGCCCACCCAACCTAGCTTCTTGTTTCTTTTTGCAGTGACCCCAGCCAAACGTAGCACCCCATGCGCCGTGGCAACCTAGGTTCAAGACGAAGTATATATATCGAAAGCTGTAATAGCTTCATGACATGTTCCAGTTATTTAGCTTTAATGATATCCATTTGAGTTTTGCAAGAAAGGCAGCTCCATTCTCCGCATCTTGAAGAAGAGCATCAACCAAGTCATCCGATGATTCATCCCCTGCGACATTCACCACTCCACCTCCACCAGACTGCAGCAACACCAGGCCTGGTTCTACGTGATGATCATCAGCTTCCTCATCGATATCCAGGCCTGCATTGCATCAGCAGCAAATGGAACAAGGCAGTTCTCACACAGAAAACAAGCACTCCCAAATTGTTGCAACACACCGCAGTGCAAACGGGTGCAAAGCTATAGTGGAAGCACTTTTTGACCTGTACCCCCAGGCTTTTGGCACAAATGTATATGGCAACACATGTGCCAATTGACAAGACCCACGCAGCTGTCATTCCTGACAAACGCGATCCAAAAACTGGAAATGCTGCATCACTTCTTGACCTTTTTGGCCTTTTTCTTAGGTGATGCCTTTGCTTTGTTTTCCTTCCCTTTGGAAGTAGCGCTAGATCCCTTCACACTCGCCGACGAAGATTTGATGTTCCTGGGGCAGTTGGACCAGTATAGCAAATTTGCAATGCAAGAGTGACTTTAAAGTATAGTGCATGGATAATTGCCACATAAACTGAATGCTTTCAAGGTTCTTGCTGCGGGTGATGTAGTTGTTTAAGGTCACATCAGTCTTGGTGCAAGCTGCAAACAGGTTCATGATATTCTTCTTCTTCTCATCCAGACCCCTCGTCAGGGAGGAACAGTCAAAAGTGTTCAACCAATCTTCTTTTCGCTGGTAGACTCATGGAACCAACAAAAACAAGACTAGTGGATCAACCAACACAAGACGGACATTGAATTCTGCTGGCCGCCTTGTGTCATCCATGCTGAGGTATTCTGCCTGCTGCTCACTGAGAGCTGTGTACTTGGTGTTCAAAATCTTAACCAGCCCATTGATCTGGTCCGCAATCCTGGGCAAAGGAGACCAATCTTTCTTTGATATTCTATGTATATATAGTGAAACCTTTGAACCTAATTGTTCATGGTATAGTTTCATCTCGAGGTACTCAGTCGCACGGGGAATCTTCAGGCTCCGCAACTTCTCCTCAACACCCAAATGTAACCCTGTAATGACTGCATGCATATACACACATTACCAATACAGTAAATGTATTTTTACAACTTGTCCTGTTGGGCCGTCGCAGAATCTATCTTCTTTCCCAAGCAAGCTATGAAGCTTGGAAGCAAGGTGAATGGTGACTGGTTCTTCTGGAGAGTTGGGAAGACCAGCCCCAACCTAAGATAAAGACCAATGTTTTTATACACCATCAATGAACGTATGAGTCATGAGGTGCCACAACAAACTACAAGCAAGCAGTGTATCCTAGCAGCTTGCCCGACGAGGCAGCAGCAGTGGCCTGCTTGATCAGTGCCTCTTTGTGGTCTGGATCAGAAGAACGAGGCTTGGTCCCGAATTCCTCCTCCGGGTCAAGGTTGGTATCCAGAAGGATCCCATCAGGATCCTGCAGGTTGAGAGAGATGCAAGGCAGGTAGAAAAGCCCTGGCACAGCACCTTCATCAGTATACAAATGAATAGAGTTGGCCAGTCCTCCATTTCAGCATCCCCCATCATACGGTACTCTTCTCCTTTCTCATTCCTACTCGAGAAGCTTTCCTTCAAAACCAGTTTTGCTTCCTCCTCCTTGTGTACTGGATTTCTGCGGACTAGACCACGGGCTGCAGCCCATTCAAAAGACTCGTCGATCATTTGCCTAGCATCGGTTGACCAGTGCGCTGCATACCGGCTATTGTATACTGTATGTCATTATACAGAAATGGCAATAGAAAACTTGCACCTATGTTCATCCAAAAGTCTTTGTATAGTGTTCGACATCAGCCAAGTAGGCACGGGTTACCCACTGACCCTCCTTCCCCTCAGATTGAAGACGCTTGGCCCAGCGGGATACCTGCAACTCCAGCTGTTTCAAAGACCCATGCTCGCGAAGAAGCTGGCGTAGTTCTCACCTATGCCCAGCCCCCAAGCAAACATCATAAGTCCACGCATGTTCAGATCGAGTATTCACACTTGCACATATTATGGGGTTTCCTATATACAAGTCAAAACACGGCCCTCATCAGTTTTGTAGAGCTCCATACTCTCCTTGGAAGCAGTGATCTTCTTCTTGGACGGGTTACAGTGGCGCCGAAGCCTGGGTTATTATGAAACTCTTGAAACTTAACAAATCGATCATATCCATACCCCACAGTTAATGAGTGCAATCTTGACATTTATACTTGCAAATCAGTGCAAATGAGGTTCATATGATAGTACTTGTCAAACTTGTCATCATCTTTCTTGACAGGCACCGGGGATGAACGGCGAGTTTCACCAGGGGAAAACCCCAAAGGAATCTCCTGAGAAAGCATGTGCTCCTTCCCACCTTCCTCACTCAGAGCCTTGGTTGGCGTTGCTGGTGTAGGTTTAGCCTCACCTGGCAAGATCTCATGGGATGTAGCTGGCTGAGTCTGAGAGAGACCGAGCTGGTTATCAGGGACCTCAGGCTCTGGGGCGTCAGGCAACGAATCTGGGATAACAATGGCATCACCAGACATGTTTGGTGTTTTGTTCAGCTCCTCCAACGGAACTGAGTCCACATGGGTGTCATTCAGCTCCTGGGATTCACAAAAGCTGGCTGCAAACTTTGTGTTTGGTTTCTCCTCAACATCCTCCACAGGCACTGCAGCCAAAGGGGTTGCTCTATGGCCAGCAACATACTCACCACTGCTTGATTCCAAGATCGGGGCACCTTATTCCCACAAAGATTGGTTGACCACACAAAAAACAATCTAGCACAACAGCATCACTACTTATCCACCAAACCACCTGGAACTGCCAAGGTTTGACCTCCATTGCCACCTCTGGCCGCTGCCAACTTTGCCTGTATGGCCGCGATCTTGGCACGGGACTCCTTATGCGTGGGACGAGAGCAACAAGTATTTGGGGTGGGGAAGCTGCAAGCATGAACGGTGCACCAAATAATTTAACCTAGTAACTGCAAGCTGTGAACTCAAGAGCTCTTTGGAAGTAGCCAGTTCTTTCGAACACATCATGGCACAACCCTCAACCAGCGTTCCACAGGACCAAACACGAAAGGACATCAGTCTTGATCAAGTCTTGATCTGAAACAATGCCAAAAGCATCTATTAGCAAACATGAAACATGCATATTTCCAATCAAAGTGGGACGTTTTTTAAATTTGCGGCTTTTTGCGGGTTTTTGCGGGGATTTGCGCCCGTTTTGCACGAATTTGCGCTCGAGCAGTTTTCCACTTTGGGCTAAGAAACCCAAAAAAGGCTGCTAACACCGTCTAATTTGCATTCTGGGCATTAGGACCCAAGAAACTGGATGTGGGCAATCGAATTAGCCAATCGAGCTGTTGTACTCCACCCTTTGAGGCTCTGGTACCGTAACCTGAGTTGAATAGGCTAAGGCAAAGTACACGTGAGGCAATTGTATAGACATATGACATTGCAAGTGTCAAACTGCTACTGAGCTGCAAGGGCAGTCAGCTCTTGGTCAAAGTCCCTCAATTCTGGTACAAATAATTCCAGACCTCATACAGGCAGCCATCAATCCATGGGTCACCCAGGGGGACCTGTTCAAACAGCTCCTTGTCAGTCAGGGACGTGTCCACTTCACCCCGGTGCCGCATATGACCTGGAAAGGCCCCACGCATTCTGAAGCATTCCAGAAGGCGCTTGGCAAATCCAGCTGGGTAGCTCCTGGCACGGGGCCCCCAAGCAACTCTAGAACCACTGGGACCATTAGGCCAGTAGGCAAAGTTGCAATAAAGCACTGGGGCTTAGACGCTGAGAGTTTCAAATCAAATGTCCCAGTAAACTTGCAAACACCATCTTTGTTCACATAGCGACCTGATCAGGATAATTTTACAAAAGAATTCTGTTGTACACATGTTCCTCTAACAGCTCAGGTTCTAGCGAGTAGTTTGTAGCTGCGTGTGTTTTTCTTTGTACTCTTTGGTCAACGGGCCAGTGTATAGCCCAGAAATCCATGAGCCATTGGAGTACACCACTGTAGGCTTGCTTGTCAAACCTCCAAGTAGAAGCATCCAAAACCGTGTCTCAAATACCTTAGCCAGACACATTTCATGGGAACTGGAGTCAAAACCATTTTGTTCAAAGGCACCGCCAAACACTTTCAAAGGGGGCTAAGTCCCAGATCATGTACCGGCCTCGAGGTCCATTTCCACTCCTACTCCAACACGATCCTATTCAACGTGTCCTGTCCTAATGATGGTCGGGAAAGAGCAGTTGCAACCTTATGCAAATAAGGTACAAAGCACACCTGATTAGCGAAGTGCTCCCAACGAGGATGTTTCTTCAGCAGGGAGGCTCCCGGTTGCTCGAGTACAAAGTAGCAGTGTTTGGCCATGATCAACATGCAAAGCAACACAATCCTTATGCAAAAAAGAAGTTGCTCACAATAGTGGCAAGGAGCATACACACTCACTAATGCACACTAGGAGTCCGAGATATGGTTTGATTTCCATCCTTCACAAATGCCAGATGGAGGGCCCCCCATATGTTTACATAGGATCTCATGGACGTGGATCTTGCCGGCAACCCCCACGATCCACACTCTGGCCCCATTAAAGAGACTGATTCAGGATATTGACAAAGGATGGTCCACACAACCAACCTGAGCTGACATGATGCTGACGTGACATACATGAGACCTGTATAATACATGTCCCATGTTCCAGCATATGTCAGCCTTGCAAACGCAACCCTGGAACGCAAAGCCTGGGGCCGACAGAAAATCCATTGTTTTTGATCCAGGGCAGTACATATTGTCAATGGTGGCACAGCTGTAGCCCTCCGCAGTCCTGAGTGGATAGTGATCAAAACCCGGCCCTTGAGAACAACAACATTCTCTCATGTCATGCAAAGTTGTTTCAAACAAGAAACCATTCTTTGCTGGCAGCCGCTTGGCCAGCAAACAAGTCCAAAAACTGAAAACGGGGCTGAACTGGAGGGAGGTTTGTGGACCACATCACCAGCAAGGTGATCCCAATAAAGACCTAAGTGGGGCCAGAAAACCAACACAGCCTGGGCCCCATGAAATGGATTGAGTGTCCCACCTTTGGTGCATTGAGCTGCCGCAAGTTGAGCACTATCGATTCACAATCCATTGCCAGTCCCAGGGAGGCAGCTAAGAGCAAACAAAAACAGCTAAGGGTATCAGCGGAATTGTGCAAAAACATTCCCTTGCAAATTCCTGCCATTCATGCCACTCGATCCACGCCTTCTGCACTGAGCGCTCGAATGGCCCAAGTCTCAGAAATGGGCATGGTGACCTCCAAGAAGGGAGCACGTTCAGAAAAGAATTAAACATTGATCAATCAGCTGGTGTGTGCATGTGTTTCTCAATTGTATCGATCGTAATGTTTTTTGTAAACAAAGTGCCGTGCAACGATCAACAATTGATTTGTTTTTTTGAGACCCCTTTGCCTTCACGTGCTTCATGGCCTACAGACACGAAGGCTACTGTGCACTCCATGCCTTTGGCATCCACGTGAAACCCCCACAAACCCATGGCTAGCATTTCAGATAGCCAGTCACATCCACAAGGTCCCACCAGGAACCATGCACATAGATCTAGGTGGCCGCTGCATAGGCCTGAGCCCAATTCTGTATGTAACAAACTAAGGGGCCATGCATCCATGTGCACATATCAACCACCTTTGTCATGTGACCATGATCGAAACATATAATTAAGCTGGGCAACCGCTCGTCCAATCTTCTTCGCTTCATCCTCACTGTGCCCATTCTCCAGTGCCTCCTTCCTGGCTGCAACATAGGCCGAAGACTTTCGACTTCTCTCTGCATTCTTCTCTTTCTTCTTCTCCTCCTCCTCAGTCATTTTGGCCCGTTTGCCATTGGTTGCCTTTGTCTCAACCTTCTCATTCTGATCTTTCACTTTCTTTCCCTTTGGCTCCCGTTTGCAAGCCTGTGCTGAATCCTGCTTCAAGTCGCTGCCATGTTCATGGGTCTCATCACCCTGATTCTGATTCTTCTTTGCCCTTTTCCGCACAGGCTTTGGCTCCTCCTCCTCCTCCTTCTTGACCATCGTCTTCCTTGCCTTCACTGCCTTTTCATCAGCCTCACCACCACGTTTCTTTCGAGCTTTCTCTCCATCAGCCTGCTTCTTTGAATTGCTCTTGGGCTTGGTTGACTTCTGCTTGGGCTCCACAGAGGTCCTTCGGGGCTTGCGCTGCGCCGATCTTGGAGCCTTCTTTGCAGATTTCTTTGGGCTACATTCTTCCTCTTCGATGTTCGCCTCTTCCTCATCCTCTGTATAGTGCTGAGTCTCACTGTCAGACTCATCATCCTTTTTCTTCCCACGTCCTCCACCACGCCCATTCCCACGTCCTTTGCCACGCCCTTTTCCGCCTCCTCGTCCAGATCCTTTTGCTGAAGCTTTCTGGCTTTTCTTTTGATCTTGTGGGGTCACAGTTGGAAGACCATTCAGAATTGCTGGCTTGGGGTCTTCTGGCAAGACTTCTTCTTTCTTCTGCGTTGCCTTAACTGCTGTGCTGTCCTTCTTGGAGTCGAGAAGAGCCTTCAAAGCCTTCTGAGAGTCATTCTCACACTCTGCCAAAGCAGCCTCTGCTTCATCTTTGCTAAAGCCCATTCCCATGAACTCCCGCAGAACTGCTGGAGTCGCTGGAGTTGAAGGTCGAGAAGCACTAGGCTCAGCAATCTTTGGATTTGGCTCTGGCTGAGGTATCTTTGCCTCTTCTTTTGGTGGCTCCACTTTGGGAGCAGCTTCTTTTGCGTCAATGCCAGCATCAGCTGGGCTCACACCACCAAGCTGCAATGTCACCTCTCCACCTTTCATATCAGCGAACCGCTTTGGGGTACCAGGATCTGGTACCTGACTTTCTGCAAAGGCAGCCCCGCCATCCAGCACTCCATCATAGGGGACAGTGTCAAAGCCATCCAGGCCTTGGTGCAACGGTACTTATATTTGAGCACTAGCTAGAGCTGACTCAAGATGTGTGCCTGTGCAATTAAAGAAAACTGACATGGAGCCAAGCTACAATTCGAAGGGGCTGCAGAGCTAGAAGCTGGAATGGTCGAGTTCAAGTGCGAAGCCAAATCAGACAAAGATTTGGCCTTCTGCTCTAGCTGTTCGTTCTGCACCTCAAGCTGTTGTTGAATCAAAAGCTCCTCTAAGAGTTCCTGTTCAAGCTGTAGCCTCTCAAGTTCTTCCTCCATGACAGTAGTCTCAGGGACATGCTCCACCAAGAGCGGGAACTCCTGTTCTTGAGGGATCTCTGAAAATGAGATTGCAGTCGGTGAGATGCTGGCTCTGATTCGCTTTCCCCCCTGACAAACAAGTTGCCAGACTGCATCAGGCTCCTTCCGGCAAATCTTCCCAATCTCTTCCACCCAGCAAGTAGAGAAGGACACCACCATCTCTGAAGCAACAAAACTGGTCTCAAGTTTCTTCACTTCCTCACCCACACTCTTGCGGCAAGGGACACCTTTAATAGAGTCAAGGTTGCCAGACCGTAGCCCACATGAAGCACATTCCCACAAGTCATTGTTATGGGAGATGTTGTGGTGGTAGGCCTTCTCAGTACTTGGCAGCTCCAAGGAGTGTCCTTACAAGGATGGCCAAACATGAATGTCAATTTAAGTGATACTGAACAATATTCAGCATATTTGCAAACAAAGGGTCCCCTGGGGGAAGGATGTGGGGTTGCTGTCACCGATGATGGACCAGACGGAGCGCCAGCCTTGTCCTCAATTGAGGTGATATGGAGTTGACCGAGCTTGTCAGCAGCTTCATTCACAGCATCTTCACCTGTGGCTGGGTTTGCACAGGGAACTAGGAAAACAGACATAGGACAATAGAAGGGGCATGAAGGGAGTGTTCTCGACAAATGGAGTGCCAACATCAAACCCCAGGATGAAACGTGTTTGAAGTTTTGGGATCCAAGTCCCAAACAGCTTTCAATTCCATGTTGAGCCCTCCACCCCCACACACACACACCCAAGAAGATTTCTTGCCCGCCTGATGAAGGTTTGAGTGCTTCAGGTTCCACCTCTTCATCCTAGGCATTTCAATCCAAGAGGGATAAGTACCGGGCATGGGCATTGGGCATGGCTACTTACTTTGCACTTGTCAACATTGAACATCCAGCCAGGGTACTGTTTGTACATCACTGCTTTCTTCACCCTCCGCATCATCTTCAGAGTCTGAAGGCTCTCTCGAACCTCAACTGTTCCCATCAAAAAGGTTGCTGGGGGAGAGGGCGCACGCACACACACAAACACACCGAAATCATAAGCCTTAAATGCTGTGTAGTCACGTGGGTCAGCTGGCAACGGGATACCAGCCTGCTGATAGATTTCACGCATGCCGGGTTCTCTGGGGTAGTGTCCACGCTTGGCAGCACGATTGAAGATCGTCACTAGCCGCTTGATCTTCCACGCTTCCAAACGGACTTTGCTACCTAGGCCAAATTCAACCAGGCAAGTCCTTTGTACATCAGCTCCCTAACCCCCTACCCCCCAAAAAAGACCAGCATTTATTGATCAAGTTGAGGAACCAGAAACATGGGGCTTCCCACGTGGCCGGGCAAAGGTCAAGAACATCTCCACTTGTTCATGGATACCATCAATCGTGACACGTGTTCCAAGATGTTCCAAAAGGGGCCCAATCACATCAGAATTGGTCACCACATCTGCGCGCTCGATGTATTGCTTTGGTAGTGCAACCAGACTTCCCTGACTTCCCCGATTCATCAGCACATCAGATTTTGACCATTCCTCCACCACCGGCGAAGACAGAGGCATGGCGTACAAGAGGCACTTCCTTTTCAGGAAACCCTGATCCATAAACTTGGTCCACCACCTAGAGTCCTACAGGCCAAATGCCTGCAGAATTACAGAGGTCAAGGTTTTGAAACGACTGTAAATGTCTTGCAGAGCACCTTCCCCAGACCGTGCCTAAAAGAAAATTCCTGACATGGCCATCATTCTGTACCTGCCCAGCCAAGCCAAGGCAAGCAGATCTTGGCCCGCACACACAAAACATGCACTGGCCCTCTTGGACTGCAGACTTCCCAGGGCGCACGTGGCCAGGCACCAATATCCCTGACCCATAAAGCCAAATGGCTGTTCAGATGGCTCAAAACCATCTCAAAACATCTCAAAGTGCTCGAATTAAGAAAAACTGCTCGAGACGTGGATTTGCGGCACCAATCAGAGTTTTGGTAGCGATTCATGCATTTTGGTATCGAAAGGCTGGGGGGGCAGGAATTTACATAGCGTTAGAAGGCCCTG
The DNA here is from genome assembly GCA_963970005.1 of Durusdinium trenchii. Lineage (NCBI taxonomy): Eukaryota > Dinophyceae > Suessiales > Symbiodiniaceae > Durusdinium > Durusdinium trenchii. The sequence continues at coordinate 1,280,898 of CAXAMN010003224.1, forward strand.
GAATAATAATGATGTTTTTGGTTGATAAACACCCCCTCATTATACCCCTCTTGAGTATCTGCTTGGGCTGCGGTTGTCCGTCTTAAAAAGGAATACAGTACCTGTATGCAATGGTAGGAACTGGATGCAATTGCTATAAAGTCTGTAAAATGCTAAAGCCAACATCGCTACGCATGTAGTAAGGACGCTACGCATGAACCCTGGCCTTACTACTAGGAAGCCCCATGCTCGCTACGAATGGGGCGGATGCATCGCGATGAAGAACGGAACAAGGACGTACTCGAACGGAACAGTCACCGCGTACTCTTTCCCATGTCCCCCCCGTCTTTTGGAGTTGCAAGACCACCCATGGCGGGCGTGATCGCTCTGACGAACGAACGGTGTGATGACGAACGAACGGTGTGAACGGGGTGTGACACTACGTAGTCACGGAATGATGGGCGTTTTCTACTAAAGTGAGAAAACGAAGATCACCAAAGACATGGGATATGTTGTTCAGGAACTTGAAGTGAAGAGTTCTGGTAGATCATGACAAGGACCATAGCTAGCGTTGAGGATATCTCATGTGGGTTATACCAAGTTGTACAGATTAATGAATGATTTCGGTCCATTGGTCACTCATGATCTTCCGTGCCTTGCTTGCAAAAACAATCGAAGAAACTGATAGAGACGTCACCAAAAGGCTCCTCTCAGGATGCATAAGACGTGACCAAAAACGCTTGTCATCTTCTCATTGTTGAATATAGCTATGGATAACTATAGATTTTTTCCTTAGCCTTAGTCAAACCCACCAAGTTGTTGCCAAAGGACCGACTGATGCCAAGCATAAACAAAACAAGTACCTCTTCAATTCAAAGTCTGATGGTGATGAGATGTGATGAGTCATTGGGCAGCACCACTGACATTTCGTCGTACATGTTGGCGCAGCTCGTCAGAGCAGTCGCTGGCTGGCGCCCCTCGCGCCTTTTCTCGTGGCCCTTTAAAGGGAACACCGTTGGAATTGTTGTGATCGATTACTCCATTGCCACTTCTTTGGCATGTGTCTTGACTTGCGAGCCCAATCAGCTTGCAGTGCGACACGGCAGGTATGACCCGTTGGTTTTCGTCTCCGTTCAGTACCCTGAAACCGGCATGACCCCGTTCAGCCCCTGTTAAAAGTTGTTTAAAAAGAAACAGCTGGTACTTTGTCACGACTTGGTAGGATGAAACATACGTAGTAGATTCGAGATGATGAGAAGTAGATTCAGTTTTTGGAATCAGGGCCGTTCAGGGGACTGAGCAAATTGCTCTTGCCTGAGACTCTTTGTCTTACAAGACATTGGTTACCTGTTGAGCTGGATAATACAAATAGCTATATATATATATATCTGTTTCGGGGTGACCGGGCCTCGTCCATATCGCAAGCAACCAGGATCAACGGATGTAACCATGCATGCCTACCCTTGCCGCCAAACGCAGCCGGTCATCATCAATCTAGCAAAAGCCTTTCTCTAACATACTGCCTTTCCACCTACCACCCCTCCACCCTTGAAGCAGACGATTACCACGAGAATCCCTCCCTGGTTTGCTACTGTCCCTGGTATTGGGAAAAATACTTGGAGTTACTCTTGGAGTTGTATCAGAATAGGGAGACCCCAGCCACTTTTGCCAATATGAGCATGTATTTCACTGAACGCCATATGATAATATCCCTATATATATGTATACATGATCCTACATGTAGGCTGTACATCACTATTATATTATGTCCCATGCTGAAAAAGAATCTGCCAAGGACTGGCGTGTCCATCTGGTTGATGAAACTGGATTATAATTATATAGATCAATTGCCAGTTGAAATTATAGAAGTGGATGCCATGGTGCCTGGAAGACCATTTGGCGAGTACTAAACAGGTGTGCCATCCACTTCCATGTTGCTGAGTTGGAGAGTACCAATCCTGCAGATCCAAACCACCTTCTCAAAAGGTCGTTGGTTCTTCGATTCTCCTACCAACTCCACTCGCCCAAAACCCTTCGAGTGGACAAAAAAAGAGGACAACATCTCAGGAAGAAAACCGTGGGCAGTACATCACCAGCAGGGTGAATGGCACCAACTCCGAGTGAAATTCACCTGGTGGCGTGAATGGCACCAACTCTTTGGACATCGGATTGCATGGTCACTCAAAGAGGCCATGCCATCCACGTAACCATGGATGATTTCAGGGAGTGTGTTGGGTGTTCGATCAAATCCCAGGTCTTACAATTACAGTAATCCCAATGTGATCTGCTGCCACCTATGTGATCTACCCAGTGGGGTCGCATTTTGATGGCCTTCTTTCTAGTTACTATAGTGATCCCAGGTCCTGCAGCATTGCTTGTCAGGACACTTGACATCTTCGGCATTCGGGAGTGTTATGGGTCCCACCACAGGTGTGATGTTGACTTAGAATACTCCGGACATCTCTAGTCTAGCCAATGGATGCCAATGGGCTAGGTGGGTGGCGAAAAACCATTCAGAGCTTCTTGAGGTCTCCAAACGAAGCAGGCTGGCCAGTAGGACCGCCACAACAAACAAGACTGGTTCTTACAGGGCAAGCCTGGTCCAAAAATCTGTTGGTCCACATTTAAGATCCATGTTTGTGTAGTATTTGGCATAGCTCCTGGATGAAATCGGTAAACTTGTGAATGGCTGTCAGAAAGGACACGACTGAAGACTTGACCAGTCGTGCGGGGTGGAATGCCAATCAAGGATATCCAATTGCGTCGACTAGAACTTGAGAGAGGAGGGGGTGAACGAAAGGTAGCAGGCAATCACAAGTAACCCTGGTAGAAGTCCATGACGGCGTGAACCGGCGGAGGGGGGATTTGATCCAGGGGGAGGCCCCCCCCCCCCGACGAACAGAATCATTTCTTACAGAACCAAACTCAATGCACAATCCCAACTCTTGATTGTAATACATGTTTGCTAAAGCAAGGAGAACTCGTGAAGAATGGAAATGCAATGGTTCGCCACTTTTGCCAAAGGAGGACAGTGGTTTTCATGGAGTGACGTTGAGGAAATCCCCTTTCCTCCCTGGTTTTCACTGCATCCTTTTCCTTCTGAGGCGGATCATGCTCTTTCCCACATGGCCCTGGCCAAAGCTGGACTGAGATTTTGAAGGGAGGGGTGCAATTTTTGTGTTTTAATCGATGTGCCAAGAGACATCTCCTGATCCGTGGACATTTCTATATAGGACCATCAGCCTACCCATATAACCAGCTTCCCAAGTTCTTTGATCTTGTGTGACGAAGGCTGGAACCATGGATCAAAACATCTCAAAATCACTCAGTTTGGCTTAAACCCAATGCCTTCCAGCTCGTATTAAGCCTATGAAACCTGCTTGGCCCAAACGCCTTCAGATCTCTTCTTTTCTAGGGATTCTTTCCAACTCGACCGACTTAGATCTACAGTGTGTACAGACTCGAGCTTTCAAGAGGTGAAACGCAGGTCCTCATGGGTCAGTCCAAACCAGGATCATCACCTGGTCTGCATCTTGGAGATGTGTTTTTTGGTGTTTTTTCGTTTTTCTCTGGGGCTACGGCTAGGGAGAGATGCTCAGTGCGAAAAAATCTGGGCGACGACTCGGGTTTCAGGGCCGTCATCCACACCCAGACGCTCCATGGGACTGCCATATACGCCTACATTGGGGTGGTTTTGGGGGTCAATGTAGGCATATATGGCAATCCCATGGGTCTTGTCTGGGACATTGAACATGGCCATGGCCGTGTCCCAATAGCATTTCACAAAGGCAAAGCAAAAGAACCCTCAGTTCGCTCCAGCAGTTCGTCTGGCTTTGGTTTTGCATCTCAAACAAGTACACTTCGAGGGAACGGACATGGAAGTGGAAAACCACCTGTTTGATTCGGGGAACGTCAACGTCCAACGAGCCACTTTCCACTTCGACTTGTGACTCGACTCCATAGTGCTTTGAGGGAGGGGCCCAAGAGCCTCTGGGTCAACTGATTCAGCCACTGTTGCAGCGAGCATTTGGAGCAGGTTCCCTGGTTCTTTCCTTGTTCTTTGTTCTTTGTTCTTTCCTTCTACCATGCTCTCCTTTGTTTGTATATCCCTGGTTCCCTGGTTCCCTTTGTCGCGTTGGCGGTCGCAAGGACCAAGGATCATGGGCCTGGCCGTGGATGGAAAACGGCCCGCATCACCACGCCCAACAGTTTATATTTTCCACCTAACCATTGTGATCTTCAGGGAGTGTCCAAAGAAAACTTCCCCAAAAAAGTTTTAAGTCACCCTGCCTCAAAAGATTCCACCGTCCCCGTCCATTCCAGTCGAGCCATCTGGTGCCTCCTCTTGCTGTAGAACCTCCAAGGCCTGGGCCTCAGTGACCTGCAGTTCCTCCTCTTTGCACCTGGCGGTTTGGGGTTTGGCGTCCGCAGAAGACCAAGGTAGCTCTTGCGGTGCTCGGTGCAAACACAAAAAGAAGCTGCTAGCTGCTAGTGTATAGACTCTTCATTCAAAAACCACCCCATATGAAGAGGTGTTCAATTCAGACCAAATGGTTTATTATTCAAGAGTCTACATTAGGAAGATGTGTGAGGCCAGAAGCTCCAAACAAACATTTTGGCTGCAACCAGACCCCCTTTGCTATGAGTAATGTAGACTCCGTTTGAATGCACTCACTTGCGGACTCCGTCGCATCCACATGATGGCCAAAACCTGGTAACTTTTCCCGTTCTTGATTCGAACAGGCAATCTCCTATTCGCCCATGAACGAAATAGCGAGCTCCATCCATGAAATTCCCGGGTCCGCAGGTACCCTGGGGGTGTCCGGATGTGGCCAAGCAAGTGTCTGACAGAACATCCATACTAGACGAGTCAAACTAGTACCCCAGGTACTGCACCAGAATACCACCCGATGAGGTTCAGGCGGTGCTGGAAATGGATCACCCAATACTCTTCACTCTTTCAATTTGGTAATCTGTTTTAGGAATACATCTGTAGTGTCTGTGGACGAGAGTCCCTCCGGGGTGTGCAGGGGGGGCTTACGAGACTGCTCGTCTAGTTTCACCATGCGTGCATGGGCAATATCAAGGAGGTACAAATAGATCTTATGGAATATCTGTTGCTGGAATTGGTAATGCTGTTGCATCTGCACACACAAACCCAGAGGCTCCTCGATTGAAAAAAATCAATAGATCGATTGATTTTTGCAAGAATTCAATCTTCGATTGAAAACAGCTTTCTTTTCAATAGAAATGTTTTTTGAAAACTCAATATATTGAATTTTCGATTGAATTTGAGAAATCTGTTTTTACATGTGTTTATCAAACTTCTATTGAATTTTCGATTGAATTCTCGATTGATTTCTGGAGGCCTTTTTGGTGGGAGTTTTTGGTTAGAATTCTAGATCTAGGGTGGCTGGATAGCCATGCTTTGATTAGAATTCTAGATCTAGGGTGGCTGGGTAGCCATGACATCGTGTCAGCAGCCACTTCAGGACAAAGAAAAGGTTTTAGGCGTGGCACCTAAAGGAGGGCCCAGAAGAATGCCAACCCCAGGTAGACTTGGAGCACATGGTAGATTTGCTGAGAGATGAGGTGAGAACTGTGGGGGTGTCTGAAGCCTTTCAACTGAAAGACTATCACAAGATGCAAAGAGTCAGGCAGCAAATGGTGCATCGTTGGTTGCCCAAAGCCACCTCATCCAGAAGCTCATGCGCCTCAATGACACCCTCCTTTTCAACTACAAGGAATTGAACATGAGGTATGAGGGTGGTGGCTGGATAGCCATAGAAAGAAGTATGAGGGTGGTGGCAGGATAGCCACAAAACTTATTTAGGAAGCAAAACCTAATGATTAAAATTGTGGACAAGTTTTGGGTGAAGGAAGGTAAGGAAGCAAAACCTAATGACTAAACAGTGGACAATTTTTGTGTTGAAGGCGAAGGAAGGTAAAGAAGCACAACCTAATGACTAAAACTGTTGACAATTTTTGTGGTGAAGGCGATCCAGGGAGTATGACTAAAACGGTGGACAATTTTTAGGCGAGGGCAGTCCAGGAAGTAAAACCTAATGAGTACAACTCTGGGCAATTTTTGTGGTGAAGGCAGTCCAGGAAGTAAAACCTAATGACTAAAACTGTGAGTAATTTTTGTGGTGAAGGCAATCCAGGAAGTAAAGCCTAATGACTAAAACTGTGGACACTTTTTGTGGTGAAGGCGATCCAGGAAGGGAAGTAAAACCTAATGACTATAAATATAGATGTGTACATTTTGTGGTGAAACAAATTAAGGAAGCAACGCCTAGTGACTAAACTGTGGACACCAATATTTGGTGATGAAAATTCAAGAAGCAAATTCAAGAAGCAAATTCAAGAGGCAAAGTCTCATGCCTCAAACTATGGGCAAAATATTTGGTGAAAAAACAAAACCTAATGACCAAACATCTGATGAGTAAAATAGTCTGATGAGAGTGGTGGCTGGATAGGCATGACCAAAAAAGGCAAAACAACACATGAATTCACATGATAACATGTGAAGACACTTACAAGACATGAAAAGACATGATAAGACATGAAAAGACATGATAAGACATGATAATACATGAAAAGACATGAAAACATGTGAATTCACATGTTAACATGTGAAAACAACACATTTTGGGTTCCAATTTCCCTGGCCAGAGCTGTGTGTTCTGAAATGTTGGATTTCGATGTTTTTTTCTGGCCAGAATTGTGTGGCCCAAGAGAAGTTTAGAAGAAGCTTTGGCCACAGAAATGGCCAAACCAGTGAAGAAGCCAGCTGCCCAAACCAAGTGCAAAGAAAAGGTGATGAAGAAACCTGAAGCCAGACCAGGAATTTTGAAGAAACCTGGCAAGGCAGAAGACACCAAGGAAGAAGAGAAAGACAATGTGTACATGGAGGAGGGAGAGGAGGAGGAGGAGGTGAAGACTGATGATGGCACACTCATGAGTGGGAGGCTCAGCCTGGGAAACCTGAAAACCCACCAGCAGTTTTTGGATGCAAAGCTGTGCTCGGCCAATGAGGTCGAGAAGGCTTTGGCCAAGCTACCACCCAAAGAGCAGCAGCAGCTGGTGTGGAAGAAGTTTGAGAAGAGCAGGCTGCTGGAAGGGCAGGATGGTAGCTACAAGGAGCTCACCAAAGGCCTGGGGTCCCAGGACAAGAAGCACAAGCTGCTCAGTAACTTCATCTTGGATGGAGGAACCCTGGCCAAGAACTACAAGGCTGCTGCGTTGAGCATGGAGAAGAGGGAAGAGAAAGGTGGTGAAATAAAGTTCAACACTTGGAAGGAGCAAGTAGACAAGTACGGTCAGAATGAGCACTAGCCAGGCTGAGGGCTGGAACCATGAAATTCAGAAAGTCACCCACAGACAAAGGTTTCTTAGAGTTTGCTGACCAGACTGAATGTGTGAGATGGATGACTACAAAGAAGAGAGAGTGTATACAGCACAGACAAGCACAAGGCCACCAAAGATGACTGGCTGTCGGTGGAGAACCTTAGCCTGGATGATGTGGAGGATGAGAGCTTTGGCTTACTGGGTGACAGTTTGGATGACATGGAAGTGGAGCCAGAGCTGAAGGCCTTCTTGAAGAAGGAGATGTCGGTCAAGGATGAGAAGCCACGAGCTGCAGATGAAGAGGAGGAGGAAGAGAAAGAAAAGAAGAAGAAGAAGAAGAAGAAGTGGGAGGAAATGAGCACAGTGAGTGCCAAAGAGAACAAGGACTCCCTGCCGAAGAAGCTCCTCTCCTTCAAAGCTGAACTGAGCAAGGAGGAGGCAGCCTTGCATGAAACAAGGCTGGACATGAAGGAGAAAGGCAAGAAGGAAGATATGAAGACCTGGTGGACCTAGGTGTGGCCTGCCACATCTATGGGAGTTTGCTGGCAGCATTGGTGGAGAAGATCTCAATGGGCAGGAAGAAGGCTCTAGTGCAAGTGAACCAGATGGTGGCCAAGAAGTACCATGAGCTTGGCATAGAAGCACGGCAGAGAATCCCCAGGCTGAATGTCTCAGACATCTTCACAGATGACTTTCCTTGCCTGAGGCATGTGAAAGGCAGAAGAGTGAGGAGGTTTGCACCAATAGCCACCCTTGCAACCAACCAGAGAGGAAAGCGCACGCAAGCTCTCTGTAAAGCCATGGAGGAAGCCTACACCCGATGTGACAAGAAAGAGTATGTCTGGAAGAAGAAGAGTGCCAAGAAGTTCCAAGAAAAGTGTGAGGAATTGCTGGCACACTATGCATGGCTTGCAAGAGACTGCATGCTGAAGGGAGGATGCAAGTTCAGTATTGTCCAGAAGCACCACCTCCTAGCACACTACTCAGGACAGAGCAGGTTCCTGGCCCCCAGGGGCTGCTGGGCATATGGAGGTGAAAGTTTCATGTCATTGATGGTGGCAGTGGCTGGTGCCAGTGTGCAAAGCACACCAGCCTGGGTGCTGCCATCCAAGATTCTTAAGAAATTTTATTTTGCTTTCCATTTAATCCTGAAAGGGCCATGGAACCCAGAGCAGCTACAGGAAGAAGAAGGAGAGCACTGCAAGGAAAAGAAGGAAACGACTTCAGGGCTCTGACAAGTGGGTGGCAGCCAAGAGTCTATCCAGATCTAGGGTTGAATGTGGTGGCGGCTGGACAGCCACAAGAGTGTAGGGAAAGTCAAGGGTTGAGTGTGGTGGCTGGACAGCCACAAGAGTGTAGGGTAGAAGACACAACCCACCCCTGACCTTTAAACCCACCAAAATGGCCAACAAGATCAATCATATTTTATCTTCAAAATCAGAATTCTCGATTGATTTTCGATTGGTTTTTGAAAACATGTTTTTACTAAAAACAGACTTTTCGATTGATTTTAGAAAAGCATAATCTATTGAATTTCCGATTGATTTTTGAACAAAACCAATCTTGGATTGAATTTGTCAATCTCTACTGAATTTTTTCAATCTACGAGCCTCTGGGAATTGGTAAATTCTGTGTCATCAGTGTGTCGCATCCTAGCAGCTGCCTTATCAGCAAGGTCGTTGCCGTGTATGTGGTAAGCCTCGTTGGCGGATTCTGTGCTTGATTAATATCTCTATATGGGACCGAATTTTAAGAAGGTTGAATCGCAATGAGTCCCACACACGTATCAAACTTTGAATAAGATCCCAATGGATTTTTTTGTGTGGGCAACGGAATATCACATCATCTTCAATCTGTGCTATACAATTTGCAACAAACTGGGAGTCGGTGACAAATGTAACTTGCATGGCACATGGGTCAGTGGCCACGAGTTCAACTGCGACTACCATGGCAAACAGTTCAGATCTGTTAATTGTTTGCAACCCTGGGCAATGCCCTGCCGCTAAAACCTGAAATTTGCTGTCATTCTGCATACTAGTTGTTGGTGTACGCAAAATCGCAGCCCATGCTGCGAGCTGCATATGGGACTCGTGTATTATCGCATGTGCCATCTGTGTAGATAACGGAACTAACTGGAAAATGGGTTGGACTAAGTGTAGTGTAGGTGCCATTACGAAGGTGCATGGCCTGACGTATCAATGCAAGGTTCGGACGGTGTCTTGGGAGAGGGAACCAACAAGCATAGCGGTTCTCGGCCATATAGCGGACTGCCTCTGCATGTTGTGTACGGATAATTGAAAATTCCTGGCATTCAAGCAGTTGGTGTGTGTGCTCGTCGTAACCAGGGACACTCCGGCTTCTGTGTTCCTGACCAGGCTGCAATACCTCCGTAAGACTGCCACCCTGAGGTGAGGCTAAGTGCAAGGATCCTCAGCTGACGGTCTGTGAGCTTTTGCATAAGACGTATTGTAGACATGGAGTCAAAATGGCTCATTTGGTACTCCCTTCCGATGGAGGACTTCTGGTTGACACTGCCAATCCCACGCAATTCTAACCTGGGACCGGATTTGTTTGGTTGAAGACCCTTGCAAATTTATGCGAAGGCCCCCGGGGCCAAGGAGCGTTGCATGGTCGGTCAATTCCCAGCCTAGTTTCTGCAGGTAGCATGCGAGTGCAGAGGCTGGACCTTGGACCTTGCCATTAAAGGCTCGCAGGGTACTAAGCACTTGGCCCGCTGGGTCGGGGTAGTATAAGCGTGGTGATCATATCTGTGACTACGCGCAGCAATGGGTCTTGGACCCTTTGGGAGATAGGCCATGGCACTTGATGCATGCTTATGCTCTCCAACCAAAACGTTGGCCGCAGCTCTTCTTAACGTGGTGAAATGTTTATCACCAATCGTAAGTCCCAAGGCCCTGTAAAAAACAGCTGGCCACACTGCTGTTTGCAGTTTTTCTGCTCGCTCTTCCAAAGACTGCTGTAATCGGCGAAGACGGTTGCGCTTGGCCACTGCGTTGTCAATTTTATCACGTAACGGTCCTAACACTACAGTATTGTTGTAAGAGATGGTGCAGCCTAGGTCATGGACATGACTTTTAACTGTAAATTCGAACTCTGGGCTAAGCAGAAGTACTGATGATTGTATCCAGAATGTACGAAATGATTTTGTTGTTGCCCAGCACCAGGATTTAGAAAAGTCAATGCGCATTTTTAAGTCTGCAACCAAATTCAGGAGTATGATCATCGTTTGGAAACAATGTCGCTCGGATGTGGCCATGAATGACCAGTTGTCCACGTATGCGTAGGGGTGTACTTTGGTGATTTCAACTTGGCAACAAAATGAAGCTTAATGCAAGCATTCCCACGACTGACATACTATCCCCTTCGGGAGGCCTGTTGTGGACGGGCAGGGTTCTCCCATATCTCTACCACTCTGAAGCACCCGTGTCAGTTTCGTGAGGGATTTGAACCAAAAATCACTGATATAATATGTGGGAATACCCAGTAACATAAATATGTGGCGGACGACTCTACGTGGGATCAAGTTGAATGCTTTGACGAGGTCCATCGTTCAGCCTCCCCACGACAGGTGGCTGTTTTTGGCATGTTCAATTTGCAGCTGCTGCATGAGACACAGGTCGCGTGCGGATCGGTGCGGTAAGCCACCGCTTGTTTCAGGGGGCCAAAACGCGGCCCATTGCGCAAGGATCGTCTGCAATTAACTTAGAGGTAACCCGGGCCATATAACCGAGGATCGTGATTGGACGGCCATCAGAAATCGAAGTGGGATTATCTTTTTTGGCAATCAGTAGGGTGCGTGCTTGCATCAACTGTGTGGTCAGGCCTGATTGCCAAACCGCACCAAGAAGGCAGGACAGGCCGGAAATCATCAATTTAGTTAGGCACTGTAGTTCTTCTGCATGCCATCCGTCAACCCCCTGCAGCGCGCCACGTGCTGCGTTTGGTGAGGCGCGTGTTCAAATCGTCCGGATCGGCGTCTAGCATCTCATTAACGACCTGCGTGTTGATGTCAACTGCCCTCGGGTGATCACCTGTAGGGTACGCCCAGACGAGCGGGCAGACCTTGTCGGCCACTAGCCCCCCAAGCTCTGTGGCCCTCACCATGCGGTGCCTAGTGCGGACACACCTCACGTCGAGGGCAACTGATGACGCAAGCAAGTGCGTCATTGTGGCTCCACCCTCCACGAGCACAACATCTGCAAGCGCAGCCCACTCGGTATATCGGCGGGGTGTCTTTGAGAACTTGCCTCTTCCTATTTCCCAGCCGGCCTCATGGAAGCTCCTCGTGATACTGGAGCTGTCAACATTCGGATGGGGACACAAGATCCTTCGTGCGAAGCCCGAACCCAGGGCCACGGGGTCAACTTCGCACACTGGCTCACCTTGACGATTAAGGCCGTAGACCACTGACATGTGCCTGGTGGCGCCGTCAGACCCCCATTGGTCGGAATGCGTGGCTACCACAACCAACGTGCGACCCGGTGCCCATGCAGCCTTTCTCAGTGGCCTAACCAGGGGGAAGTTGAGCGCTGGGAAAGCACTATACCCTGTACATCCGTGATGAAACAGAGCGTCGGCGTCCACTCCGTGCGGAACCACCCAAGGCATGGCGGCAACGCCATGCTCATTGTGCCAGAAGTAGTGCGATTCTGTACCAAGGTCCTTTGGACTGTTCCAAAGCAAGAAGGGGCTCAGAACGTCAACTTTGGAAAGTTCTGCCTTTGCAAGAGCCGCCTCAGGGTCAGTGAGGTGGTCCATAACCTGGACCGTTTTCGGGAACAGAGTCGCTAGAAGGTCAAACGTGTCGTACCCGGAGCGAGACACAGTGACCCGCAGGCCGTGATCTGCACACATGGCATCAATAGTGGCACACACAGCAGAAGTGCGTGCCCGGCATGAATCATCATCTCGAGCCACTTCCATGGAATCGGAGTGTTCGACGCAGCTGTACAGAATGTTGGGGGTGGCGGCGGCTAATTGCAGAGCCGCGAGGGAGGCAGCAAGTGCCTTAGTGGCAGGTGCCAACACATGCCAAAAGAATGAGCCGGCGCCCGCTCGACTCCATGAGCCCACCTCTAAGAGAAGGCTCAGCGGCGCCGCCACAGAAGGAGGAAGCACATGTGAATTTTTGTCGAACCTGCTGTGGTTCAGCATCGACAATCGCTGAGCAACAAGGCGGTCTGGCGATTTCTGGAGTTGGCTATAGGGTGAATCACGACGTAGTTCCTTTGAAACGTACTCAAAGGGCTCCACGAAGCACTGACTCTTGAAATCCAATGGCCAAAGCCTCCTAGCGAAAATACCCTTCAGTTTGAATTGGAAGTCCACTTCATATGGGGAGGTTATTCATCAAGAGTCTACACTATGAGGTTTCCAAATGGTTTCGAATGGTCGGGACGAAGCTTAGCGAAGCGGCCACGTACCAGTCACGTATATACCAGTCGCTTTCCTGGCCTTGCCAGCAGTCGCTCCAGCCGTTGATCCTCCGTCAAGGCCTGGGGACGCACTGCCGCAGCATCCGCCCACAGTGACTGTCCCAGGCTCCCGAGGGTGGTCACAAGTGCAGTGTGTTGGTGAGCTCATCGGACCCAAGAGTCCGCACCAGGAACAAATAAATTTTGGAAATCCTGCATATTGGGTCTATCCTATTTAAAATCCGGGCAAACCAAATTTCACAGAGAGACCCATCGAGCGAATCAGGCTGTGTAGCGAAAACGGTTGTTGATGGTGAAAACTCTTCACATCAAACGTGCTTCTTGGTTGAACAGGCGTCCAAAGCAGATCAAAACAGCAATGAAGCGGGACTTAGAGAGATCGAAGTCCGGGGGCGATTCTTCCTGGTTCCACTTCCCATCAGACCAGCTAGGTTTGTTCAGAAACACTCTGTTCAACTTGAGCGTTGAAAAAACGGGTGGCCTTAAAAGCCTCATGGTGATTCTTGTTGCCACAGCAAGCCACAGCTATTTAAAACTGACATATGATTAATGGTATGGCGAAGAAACCACAGAGAAAAGTAACACAACATGTCAAAGTTCAGGTATGCTTAACATTTAATGATGTTTAGTGGCACGAGGAGAACAATGAATGAACGTTTATCCGAGTCTATCCCACACCATCTCGCAGTAATGCTAAGTATTGACATATTTATATATACATCTAGGGCCCAATGAAGGGAAGTGGAACTCCTACCTCTAAAACG
>CAXAMN010003224.1:1331399-1389307 GCA_963970005.1 Durusdinium trenchii
TAGTAGTAGTAGTAGTAGTAGTAGTAGTAGTAGTAGTAGTAGTAGTAATAGTAGTAGTAGTAGTAGCAGTAGGAGTAGGAGTAGTAGTAGTAGTGGTGGTAGTGGTAGTGGTAGTGGTAGTGGTAGTAGTAATAGTAGTAGTATAAATTATGGACTAATTATGGGTCCATTTTTTGACGTGTACTAAATCAAAGATTTGCTTTTGGTTTTTGGAAAAAAGCAAATACTATAGATACAGATCACCTGCCAAATATAGAACTAACATTGAAGGAGGACCGTACGTCCACAAGAATCAGAAATCACCCCTCCCACTTGGAGCCAAGGTCCCTAGCCCCACTCTTTTTTCTTGCCGCTGTTCCCCGGCCACGCCTTGGTGTCTGGCACTTCGTCATCAGCTTCCACCTGCGTGAGAAAGGAGTCACTGCAGGGAAGGTACAGGGTTCTTTGAGCACTAAAAGACATGGTGGACCAGGTTTCATAGTGTACAATCTTGAGTAAAACCGTGCTTGTGGGTAAAGCCGATAAAGTCAGAATTCAACCAATATAACTACAATTTGGTCGGAACACGTTGGCACTCCCTTGAGTAACTAAGCATGGAAGTGGATAGCCTGATCCCTTGGATGACCATTTTCCGAATACCAAGCAGGTGGTAAAAGTTCCACTTCCAGACAGTGTATCGGGAAGGGGTTCACAAGGCTGTAGGTGAGAGCAGTTTGCATCAACGACGCCATATGTTGTATATAAAATGTCGTTTCCCTTCTGCTGCAACATTTGCAGCTCTGGGTTCAGATGGGCGGGCCCGTGGACAAGTTACATGGCCAGTGATGGGTGGTTTTTTTGGTTCGCACGGGCAACCGACATTCCTCCACACTCCCATCGCAACCCTGAAGTCTGCAGGCCATCTGGCCATGGCATCACAGTTGCGATACTCTTGATTGCTGCAATCCTAGGGACAAAGGCGAAGCTAGCTAGCATCTTTGCTCCTCGAGAAACTTCCAGAAGGTGAAACCTAATGCCAATCTGAAACATTTCTCTGGCTACGGTGGTTTCTGAAGGGGTACACCGAGCGCTTAGGAATTACACCTGGACTTCACATTTGCTTTGTCCCTTCTGGAAACCTACTGTAGTGTTGGGTACTGCAAATATAGGCTCGAACGGATCCTTCTGGAAATCGAGAGCAAGGTCGCCAATCAAAGATTATTGAAACATATTGAAATTATTTGTGAATATTGGGTTATCATCGTTTATCATGGAAATGTACCCTGGGAACGGCGCACAATAATTGCCTTCCAAGAAAAACGCCAGTGTTTTTGCTGTGAGAATGCGGCGTATATATATATATATATTTATCATATTTATAAATATGACCATAGCAGTTCAACACGGTGTTGAGGCTTCGAGTAACAGATCCTTCCAAAGTCCGGCTGTGCATGATTTGCCTCTTCTCCCTCTCTCATCCAACGTAGCCTGGGCGTGGCGGGAAATTCACTGGACACTGATCCAAGGTACAGCCAATCATCCCGCTCCCCAGCGACACGCTTGGAGAGGCTCAGACGGCTTGGCTCCACCAGGCCAATCCAAGAAACCAAGACCTTTTTGGCGCCCATCAACCTTTTTGGCAGCCATCTAAGCCATAGAAGGGAGTTAGAGTGTCTTTTCTGATCTGAAGCCACAAAAAAAAGGGTTCGAGGTCAACCCGGATTGTATTTTTAACGTCCCCTCTTCCTTGCAGACCCTTTGCTTTGCTAGCTGGAGTCTATGGTGACCTAACGCTAAAAGATGTGCCCTTGGTTCCATCCCATGACACCGGAGATGGAAGACACAAATACAAAAATATCACATATTTAATTATGCGCATATGGTTCCTTGACGCCTGTTTGAATAAGCTTAGTGTGTGGGCCCCTCACCCGTTCAACAACGTCAACTCTTAGCCGCCCTCCAATTTGCTCTCTCACAACCTCAGCGAACACAAAACAGATTTCACACGCAGAAAGGTGCGCAATTTGACGAAAGGCGACAACGTCGTGTTCAACTGCGCATACACCTCTCAGCTAAGCCTTCATGAATATGGCTACTTCCATGGCGCAATGCACTTGCGCAATTTTTGGACGCGCCAATCCTTTCGGCGACAATCATAACCAAGCCTCTCTGGCTCAAACACCACCTCGCTGTGCTCTTCTGGTGGCAGGTTGCTCGCGTCGGCGCCCATAAGCCTGAGCGTCTCAGCTGTTTGTACTTACTTCCCTGCAGAAATGATTCCTCCGATATGGTGTCAGGCGGTCCAAATCACGCACCAAAATAACGCCATCACCAGTGACCTGGCGTACACGTTGCCCAGTGCGATCATGGAGAGGCACCATACCAATGGCATAATCATCCAAGGATTCAATGCCAAGTTCGAGATGGATTTGATGAACTTGTTTTTTTCAGTTGCAGGCAGAGCACCTTCAGGTTTGCTAGGTTCACACGACCATCTAAGATTCTTGCGACTCAATGCTTCAAAGCTCAAGCAACACAGGCTCATCAATCGATCCGCAACCTTGGCCCCAAGCCATCATCCACTGTCTTGCTGAACTCACCAATTCTGTGCTTGCTCAGGCCAGCCAGCCTGAACCAAACTTTCCCAATGCACTATCTTGAGTGACGTGCGCTTCCATGGACCTTTTGGCCGTGCTGTCGACCACGCTCCGGCCGAAGATCACAGGCTCGCCTCTCATCAGCGTGCGAAGCATCATGTAATGGGCCAAGATGCTTGCAAACAGAGGGTACATAGAGATGGATTGGTCTAAACATTGCCAGAATCATCTAAAGGCGTCCGGGCCATTTTACTACACGTCATGCCGTGTGTGACTATGTATATGTCTGACCGTCTGGCCGTTCCCTCTTCAAGGCATAAAAACCTGCAGCTAATAAGAAGCCTGGGCGGCTGTTAAGCTATAAACCTGTGGTTGATCTTGAGAAGCCTCCCCAGCTTCTCAACTCAGTCAGTAAAAGTCCGGAAATGAACCGCTCCAAGTTTTACACAGGAAGCTAATGCCGAAAACAAGTTCTGTTTAGATTTTCACAAGTCCGAGCATGTAGGTTAAGAAATTCAGAACTTCACTGAAACTTAGTTTCCCGTTGTGTTCCACAATAAGCTTTAAACCCAAGTCTGGAAAAGTCCGGACATGAGTTGCTGGCTTATTAGTTAAATCTGAAAATTCATTCACAGGAACTGTTACAAGTTTAATCCAAATTCAGTTTAACACACACTGGACTCAACGCACCTTCCACATATTTTCCTCCAGCATTTGTCGGAGTCACCCCAGCCTTTTTGGCCGTGCCAGCGGATCCCGTTATGGAGGGTGGGTGCAGGGATGGATTCGCTTCTTCTCCTTCCTTTCCCCACTGAACACCCACTGATCCCCCCACAGTAAAACTGTCATGTTTCATCCACTATATCCTTCCTCATGATCTCTTGAGGTCATTTTGACGGACTCGCGGGCCCACGGGCTCGCGGCCCCCGCGGGTCCGCGCCGGGTCCGAGTTTATGGGCAGACCAGGAAATCTGGGGATGCGCTGGTCCAAATGCGCCCAAGCCCACGGTAGTCCGGTGGGTGTTCCATCAGATTTAACAAACACCATCCGATCGGGCAAGGTCCCTGCCGCTGAAAAACACCTACCTCAGTCCTTGCGGGAAGGCCCGGTCGCCGGCCCGGTCAGAAGGACAACTCAAATAAGCCAACCGAAATGGTGGTGAGTTCACTTGGAATATATAACGTATGCCGTATGTCGTTTAATTGTCCCAATGGGCGGCTTTCACGTGAAAAGAACATATCCACAATTATCCACAAAGACTTCACCATTTTGGCTTTCGGGTTTTCTCTAATCATAATCCCATCCTCTGCGCATCCGTTTCAAGAATTTCACGGTGCAGCTGAGGGGCAACAAGTGCGCCAAACCCTTTGCTTCGCCTAGGAGGACATGGCCCCAGGTTTGTCGTCAAAATAGCATGTGACTCATGGCTGTTCAACACAGAGATCTGGTTTCAGGGTATATTATATGGATTTGATCTTCATGTACAAGTCAATATGGATCGTAAAAACATGCAGCCCACCAAATAGAGTCATAGAGGTTCGAGGAAATCTCCAAAAGCTCTGCTCTAGAAGTTCCAGTGGGGTTGTTATTGGAGGGTAGGGGTACCATGGAGTACCCATTGAAAGGTCACTGATTGGGACTGAATACAACTTCTTTGGATCTATAGTGCTTGGGGTTCATTCCCTCCTTCCACTCATCTTCTACCAGCCCTGCCCGAATCAACATCACAATCGATCTGTCGCTTTGCAAAATGATCTTCTGCTTCCTGGTTTGGGGAGGATCGCCTGTCACCTTTGATAGCCCCAGCTACATTGATTCCCTGGAAATAGAACACCCTCTGTTGCGAAGGACATGCTGTTTTTCATGTTTTTTCAGGCCATACAAGGCATTTCATCCACCATTTCATCCACCCGTGTGAGTGAATCCAGGCGGTTCGCCTGTCCTGGTCCTTCTTCTTTTTTCACAGGCACTGATCTACAGTTTAATATATGAAGTTTAAGTGTATGGGTTTCATCTGTTCCAAAAGGCACGGGAACCGCCCCGCACATGAGTTTGGCCAAGGGTTCAACCCAAAAATCGAGTGGCGATTGTCCTAAACACCGGAACGACCTGACCCACACGGAGAAATGACTGGTGTGCACCTATCTAAAACCTGCCCTGAGTGGCTTTAAAACCCTGATTCCTGATGATCATTGGTCGCAAACCCCAGTCCTCCGCCCTCCCCATCGCCACGGCTTTCTTTCCGCATTCACACGCGGAACTGCGCCGCGCCGACGCCAATCATCGTGCTCTTCACGGGTTTCGAAGGTGCCTGGAAAGGAGGCAGAGTGATCTGATTCGAGCGGTCTTAGAGACCTGAACCCAGTTTCACCTGGCACACATCCGTCACAAATGTGGTGCAAAGCATACAATTACTGCTACAATATGCAATTCATAGGCCTAGTGCAGAGAGATCATCCTGAAAACCAAGCAAGTGTGGTAGCGAGATTTTCGTGTTGATGGCAACTGGTGGCTCAAAAAAACAACCCGAAGCAAGAATACCTTTTCTTACATGACATGGTGGCGACTCGGGTAATGGAAGCTAGCTAAAAGTATAGCTTTTAATATCAATGCTTGCAGTCTCCATGTTCCGTTGAACATGGGTCCCAGCCCTAAACAAGATTCATCAAGATTCCTAATTCCTGGCAAGTCGTCTGCCCAAGTCTGCCAAACAAAAAAACTATAGTCAGGATTTGATCCAAACGTAGACAAATCCGGAAGCCAAACGTATTGACACCCCAAACACTTCCTGGATATCGACCCTTGAAACTGAACCCACCAAACCCTGGCAGACAAATGCCAGTCCCAAAGTCCCATGACAATGTCTGGGTGTTTACTAGGCCTAAGGCTTACCACGGTGCCTTGGCTTTGGCCTTCCGCTTCGGCGCGTTCTCGGCCGCGGCAGGTGGGGCCGTGGTGTCGGCCTCCTCCAAAAGGCGGCAGGCGAGCAGGTACGAGTGGGTAGTTGGAGGGAGGGGAGAAGGTGTAGAAGGGAGTTATGACATGACCATCTGCACCTAAAAAAAACAACACCAAGAAGTGTTTTGTTTCCACCTTTCCATTGCACCTTGCAGAAGAGACTTATGCACCTTGCAGAAAAAACACTTCGAAGCCGTCTTTCCAAGATCCCACGGCAGAAAGAGAGTTCTGAAAAAAAGAGAGCAACAAGTCGCGAACAAGGCTCTACCCCCAGAGCATCCCAGAGCTTCAACTCTCGAACCCTTCGCGGCCCTTCGGGCTACGCATTCAGGAAAAGACATGCCCTTCAACGCTGGAGCCCCTCATCCTCTGGTGTTTCAACATCGGACCCTCTCAGCCGACCCTGAGAGGGGGGAGAATCACCCATCACCGAGGGACATGGAGGTTGTTGGGCTCTACCGGGAGCGCCGCCGGGTGAAAAGACATGACCAGTACAAGAAACAGCCTGTTTAAAACAAACAACAACAACAACAACAACAACAGAACCCCCCTAAAAACGACCACACGATGATATCATGAGATTGGGCTTCGGATCCCACAAAAAGAACTACGAGGACGATGCGATGCGCAAAGGTGTGCGAAGCAGAGCTGAGCTACACCGTTCATGTGTCCGAATGCGACGCACATCAAGAGAGTGGGTGCATGATTTCACCATCATGACATGTGACTGGTTGGAGTTCAACAATACCTGGAACTAGGATGAACTAGCGGAACACAGCACAACCCTTCATTTGCGTTGGTACTTACAGTGGTTGGGTGAAGTTGGGCAAGACTGGTGCTGCATTTCGTCCATCAATCATATTAATGGAGTAATCACATGACAAGCAGATTTTGCGGCTCAGCCAGTAAATAGGGCTGGTCCCTATCAGTTTTTGGTGCTTTGGACAATCTTGGATATGTGTCTGGGGCTGACCACCAACCACCTACTACCGATACCGTAATTAGTTATTCCGCAAAAATCCAGATCTTTTTTTGCCAACATCCCTTCTTCAGTAATCTCACACTCCTATTCTCGTTTGCTCAAGATGCTTCCTTGAAGCATGTAAGCAGCCATATCATACCCCCCCTGCCGAATAAAATGGACCGTGAACATGGACCCCATCTAAGACTCAGACTATTCTACCACCCAGATCCACCCAGTGGTGAGGCTTCCAAAGGGTATCCATAAGTTCCGATCACCAAGTGCAGAGCTCCCTGCTTCATCCTCCGCCCTTCATCCTCTTACCGTCTCAGTACACTCCAACACTCCCCCCGGGACCGATCGAAAAAGACCCATATCGCGGTGAACCGCCGGGTTGAGTAGAACCACGGAAACACATGATTCTGGCGACTCAACACTCCCGAATTTGGTGGTGAAACCATGGAAACAAAGTACTGTACATCTGAGTGCTACTACTCTGAGTGCTCTTCTTTCTCATCCGAGTACAGAAACCTCAGGATAGGCGCACCCAAATGAACCATGATTCTTTCTTGAAACTACCTCTTGAAACGAGTGCCAATTCCGAAATCATCGCAGGAACCTCCTTCCCGGCCTCCTTTTCCAGCTTTTCTTCGGCCGCATTGCGAGGCTGCACTTTGAGGGTTCCATTGAAGGCCTCAAGCAGCCCGAAAAAGGCCACTTGAAAAAATGCTGCGCACCAAATGTAGGATGTAGGATGATGTAGGACTGACTAAAGTCTGACTTCAAATATCTGAACCAAAAGTATCTTGGGCGTTGGCTCTCCATCTCCACTTCGGTTTGAATTTTGGTCTCCATCTGGGATGAGTTCGTGCGGGGGGGGAGTTCGTACGAGCCACTGGTGGTTTCACTGACCAACTGCCTACTGCCTATACTACACGCAAATGTCTGCGAGTTTCGCTCCATCCAGTGCCTGGACAAGTGCTGCCACTGCCATCAAAAAGATACATGTTACTGTCGCCACTAGAGTCTACTAGGGATGATGGATTCTCTATAAACTATAGTTGCTGTTTGCAGTGTCAGAACTAATTGCATGTAGAACAGGGCCCTCCTGGGCAAGAAAAAGTCCATGCTAGCCCAAAGTAGATGAGCCCATGATAGCCTCCAAGCTTCACTAATCAGAACGATGAATCACCAACGACCAAGTGGTTCTAGGGACTCTAGGGTCCCTTATGGTGAGGCAAAGCATCTCCTGCCTACACTCATTGTGGTTTGTAAAGCAATGCTGAAGCCTGATGTATTTCATGAGAGGTGCATAGAATTGTCTCCTAGCTACACCCCTTCCAAATCTCTTTCAAACCTCCAAGGCACGTTGCCCGCGGGCCGGTGTCTCCGCCTCTCTGCGCGCGCCTGACGTTCGGCTGAAAACGAAAACCATGATGACGGTCAGTGCATGCAAGAATGACATGATACCACCATGACCAAGGGCAATGATGTGGCTGTGGGTCATGGCCCATGGCACCAAGGAGACCGACTGGTTGACCTACCCAGGTGTTGGTCGTTCTCTAGATGGTGGACCAGGGCTCTAGGTTTGGACCCATCCCCATGTCCTTCTGGGAATAATTCGAGGAGTCAGTGCCGGGTACCATAGACTTATTGCCTGTACACTTGGGGATGCTCCCAATCCCCTGTGTAGATCAAGCAACCAATGGTACAAGGCCATCCGTGAAGAAGGGTCATGAACTAAAACTGAGTGATAAACAGGTTGGCTCTGAGGATTAGTATAGAGGATGTTCTTCACACGAGGGATGAAACTATGAAGCAAAGATCGACCAAGCATCCATCTTTCTCAGCAGCTATGAGGATCCTGAAGCCTTTGCTCAGTTGTTGAGTAGGTATGTGAGGCGAAGTCAAAAAGCTGTATCGACGCAAGCAGTATGGAAATCTGCTCCTGCTAGACTGATTCCCCAATCTCTATCAGCTTTCCGAAGGGGTCAGAAACGTCCGAATCGGAGGGTGTTTGTACCTGCAGAAGATGGTCTTTGGATCCAAAAGTGCATTCAACAATGTTATGGTCCGCTCTAGGAGCTTCAATTTCACCCACAAAAACAGAATCGAAGGTTCCAAACATGTCCAAACCATCCATCGATCGCTATGACGCGGCTCGAAAGGTACTGAGACTGGTCCACCGGTAGTGCTGTGGGCGGCCTTGGCCTTGCTCAGTGTCTCGTCCGCCTTCGTCTCTCCCTTGGACGCAACACGTCTCTGGAACCGAGCCGGAAAAAAACATGACTTTGTCGTTTGGTGTGTCGTGTGGTGTTTTCTTGATGAGAGACGGCATGGGCATGGTTCGAAAAAACTGTTGAATGTCTTTGGGGTATCGTGACCATCCCGGACAGCCATCATCAAGAACATATTCTGTACAAGGACCAACGAAGATCATCCAACATCAGTGCTTGTGATTGGGTTCAACACCGGAATAGGGTTCTAATTTAATATATATACATACATACTACTGCAATACATCCTAATATACATCCTAATAATAAGCATAGCAATAATATGGTTGCTCACTAGTCTCTTGAAGGATCGTTCCAATCATCCAAATACTTGGTAGGCCTAGGTGGTTGATGATTCCAGCTGGTAGATCCTAGAGTCTAACACTGCAAGGCACGTCTGAACACCTAGCGCCAACCGGGCTGACCCGCCATCTCTTGCCGGGGCTCGGAGGGCGCGGGCCTGGGTGCCGCGGCTCGAGCGAGGATGTTTCAGCCATTTGGATCCATTTGGTTGATGTTTTTTTTCCCCAAACAGGGTGGGCACACTGAGGGGTTGTTACGGTAGGTGAAAGGAAGCTGATTCTAAGGTATACTTGTAGACTATATATAGACTCTTTACTTTTCATTTGATTTGAAAAACCGTTCGATCATGCTCTAACCGTAGCCACCCCTGCAGGACAGTCCTGGTCCTGAAACCTCTGAGTTCAGAGTACCCTCCCTGAAACAATCGTTCATGGGCCAACGTGTATGGCATGAAAGACCAGGAAATCCGACTATCAAACCGGGTCCACGTTTAGGTTTATTGGAGGGATATCCACGTAATCGGCCGGTCACGGTCTTTGAGCATACTGGGCAGAGCCTGTGCTCAGCCTGTTAGCAAAACAAGGGATCTCGTGTGCCTAGGACCTAGGGTTCACTCTGACATCCATGTGAGTCATCCATGTGAGTCATCCACCTGCAGAAAGTATGTAATGTAAGAGAACCAGTGGCATCCAGTGACCAGTGGCATCCAGTGACCGGTGACAAAGATATTTTACAAAAATGACTGTCTCACGCAGGATGGTCACCTTCAAGGTCTTGAATGGTCGTCGATTTGACGGTCTCACGGGTGACGGTCTATATGGGAGGACGTCATGGACTTGCAGGAACTGTCAGGCTGGCGGAAGTTTCAGTCTCAAACCGTCTTAGAGAGTCCAAGATCAACTCCTGACCAAAGATCCAACTCTTGACCCTTCATCTTCATTCCGGACCGCACAAAGAATCCCAAACACTCCGTGGACTGTATATCCATGGGACTAGCATAAACTTATACCATTGGCTTGATTTATACCTTTCAGGGGTCGCGTGCTCATGCCAGTCCACCGTCGTGTCATTCGCGTCAACCGGGACGACCATCCGGGTCACGGCGGGGACGTAAGCATCTTCTCCTCGGCAGAAGGAAAATGAGCCCAGCGAAATGCAGGGCAAGACGGAAAAGAAGCAGGCCAGACGGTGTGTTTGAAAAATCAGAACCTTGCAAGACTGGTTAGGTAAGTTAGGGGGGTTGAACTCACAAAAACATACAAAAACCGCAAAAACACATGAGTCATGTGACATGTGACTTCAAAGGTTTTTCACAAAAAAGATCTGAAACCACCACCAACCGAAGTCACCGCCCAGGGCGGTTCTTGGTGGCACAGCCTGCAAGCCTGCAAGAACGGTGGAAAAAACGGATGCCAATCACCCAGAGATGATCTGTTTGTGACTGCCATCTTTGCCAAGAAACGGCCGGGACCGTTGATACGGCAGGAACCAAACTGGGGCGACGACATAGGCACCTTCATACCAGCACCTTCTAAGAGTCGGTGAGATTGGGTGAGTCTCTGAGCTGGCGATGTATTTAAAATAATCATACAGCAATCGTACATGTAATTGTGTCAGAAGTGATCAACCCCCAAATCTGCTGCCGATTTGTCCAAGGAATTGATGGAGAACTAACAATGCAAGCCTTTGGAATGTGTTTTTTTTTTTTGAGGAATGGTGTCAGCCACCAAACAGAAGGAAACTCATCTCGGAATGGACGTGACAACGACACTCCCTGGAATGATCATGGAAGTGGGAAAATGTCCCCTGGAAAAAGCATTTGTTGGATCATGTGGAATACCTAGCACTTTGTTGTAGTTAACTTTTCCAGGGAGGGTAGAAGCTGACTGAAACCATCACCCAGCTTCTGGCGGTGCTTCCTCACCATCGGCAACAGTGCTTGATCTGGATGGCTTCGCATCTGAAGGCCGTCTTGGAGGCTCTGATTGAACTAGCTCCTCCGCTTCTTTGGCAGGGTCTACAAGGTCCAAATGTGGCTCTGGATCAGGCCTCCGTCTTGGAGGCTCTGATTGAACCAGCTCCACTTCCTGGACAGATCCTCTTGCTTCAAGCTCAAGATCCTCTTGCTTCGTCACCACCTTTGGCTCAGAAAGCTGCCTTCTTGAAGGCTCCTTCTCGTCCGGAATCACTTCCGGCGCTTCCTTCAGCTCCTTACTTGATGACCGAGGCACCAAACAATCCCATGGTGTTCTGTAAAAAACCACCATCAGAACTCATCCTAACGGGTGGGCCACTCATCCAGCTTGAAGGGTGGGATGTCCGACCCAACACCGACCTCGCGTCGACTCCCGAGAATTCGATTGGGGCCGTCTGGATGAAAGGAGTCGACTCCCGGGCAGCCGCTCTACTCATCAAATGCACCTGAAAGGGTCAACAAAGAAACAGAGCAAAATTCGATGTATATACAGGAGTGGGTATATTCCATGTATAAGGAGTGGGTATCAATACATTTGATGTATATATACATCCAAGCATCTTTCGCATCTTTGACCACCTCCTTTTCCTCTGCAGTTCTTGCCGGAAGCTCTGCCGGAATGTCCGTCGCAGTCCTTATTGCGGTCAGCACTTCGCGGAACGGCAGTGACTCAATGGACCATGTGACCCAGGAGGAGGTCCAGAGGCTTCGAGTTGGCTCTATAGGCTTAGCCTATGCCTCTCCATGCAGGTGTTGTATTACAGTACATTACAATGGAGATGTGTTTGGATCTTAAGACTCAACAATTAAACGCCTTCTTCGCCTCTTCTGTGTCTGATTGACGCCTCGAGCTGGGTCAACAACCAGTCTTCACCACTCACCGACTCCAACCGCCCACCGGCCATCACCACCCCGTACCCTGTGTTAGACCTATAGAGACTGGCTCCGGGGGGCCAGAGATCGCTGGAAAATCAGGGTTCAATGTGTAGGAACCAGTCCTGTTTCGGACGCACTCCTGGTTCGCTGCCCGGAAAGGGGATTTCCTGGAGGATGCTTTAGAGCAAACAGGTTGCGCAAGTGGGGCACAAGCAAATTAGAACCTGTTTGAAGCAACCATTAGTCTAGGTACATGTAGGTACTACCCCTTACAGCATCACGTGTGTTTCTAGGAAATGGGTGGCAAACTCCGCGAAACTCGTTTTGGAAGGTCAAGAAACTCGACTCTGTGAGAGGCTATCCTGGATAGGTTTTCCGAATCCAGTGAGCGTCCAAAAAGGGAACTGTTGACATAATGGGATCAAACAGCAGAAATGATACCCACCCAGAGAGGATCGTCCGATCTTTTGACACTAGAATGACACAGCAGTCTGAAGTGATCATGAATAAACAACCTGCGATCATCTTGGGCCTCTTCTGGGGGTGTTCGGTCACTGCAATCCTGCCTGGAATGTGGAGAACCCATCGTGAGTTGTTCAACTAGGATGATGCAAAATCTCCAGCGGGCCAAAATCCATCCTCAGAAGTATACTGCGAACTCCTCGTGAGGTTTGAATATATGAGATAATTGATGAAGTCGAGTCCAGTCAACATGACGGCCATGACTGCCACCCTCTGGGACATCTCTTCGAGCTTCCGCTCCTTCGACCCCGCATTCGCAGGCTGCGCAGGCTGCGGAGGCTGCACTGGCTGCGCTGTGGTGGTGGGGGCTGTGCCAGCCTGACGGATGGAGGTCGACTGGAGACTGGATGAGGGGGAGTTTGACCTGACCGGTAAATGAGGCGATGATAGTGGTCTTGAGGGGCCTGACTCAAAGGGTTCTTTTGCTGTTATGTCCTTTTTGTGGGGACGGGAGTGATCAGGTATGAGGTATGAGAGTAGGGAGACACCCCTGCAACCCTGTAAAACTAGACAAATATCTTGGACCAGGAGGGCTCACTGCTTTGAGAAAGAACTGCTCTACCAAAGGCAAGCATCAAGTGGAAAACTACCTTAACATGGCTTAACACAACACCATACAGTTCTGGTAGAGCTTCTTGGAGTGTAGTCCAAATCGGATGATGTCTCTTCTGTTCTTGACCAAGGTCGTTCAGTACACTGAGCCCGGAGCTGTCTCTCAGCTGTTGCTTTGCTGGATTCGTTCGACTCCAGTTTCCTCGAGTTCATAGGAGCCACTTGTTCAAATGAATACTGAATACCAACAAACCTGACGGTCTTCTGGCAGCATTTGGGACACTCCTTCAAGTCTTGGGCAGTATTTTGGCTTCTCAAGCACTTGGACGCAGTTGGAAGCACCCTTAAGAATCCTCAAAATCAATGGCCACATGCCAAATATCCTCAGAATCCAATACATTCAAATTCAGACCTGGGTCCTTGGAACTGCCGGTTTTCACTACGGATTGGCTGCGCCTGTCTTCACCGGTAGATCAAGCTGATCGAAGTCTTCAGATTCTCTGCGGGCTTCGCGTCGAAACGCGAACTGACTCAATACGGTCTTCAGACGCCCAGGACGGTCTTCAGACGGTAAAGAACATTTGATGGTCCTTCCGATTCAGATGGCCATTTGTGGGCGAACGTGGTGCACAAAAAACGGCGATGACAACGCTGCACTCTGGGCCCCTGGGCCATCATTTTGCTGTCATAAACCCCGATTTGGCCAGCGTGTGGGAGACTCTGAGACGGTCATACGCTGCGGTCTTTCCTTTTGATGGCCAGGAGCCGAAAAAAAGCATCGAAGCTTCTATAGACAAACAGCATTGCTGGGACAGCCGGACGGCACTGTCAGTTGAACCAACGATACTGACATGACAAATCAAGTGTGGCAATAATCCTGAAGCTCTGCTGAAGCCCGCAACCCAAAGGAGAAACAGAACTTCATTCATCTAAGGCGCTCCTCAGTTTGAAGACTGGATCTCGGCAACTCCTGTCTTCCCCTCAAGCTGGCAGCTAGTAGTTATATTTGGGGATATGGGCTGGGTCAAAACCGGGTCCAGTCTGTAGCTTGACCTTCCAGTTGTCCTGGTTTTTACCCACTGCCATTTCTTCAGTTTCCAAGCTCTGCCCGCCTCGCGCAAGGATTCCAGTTGCCGGCCCAAAGGCCTTAGAGCCTCCAGGGATGCCAAGAACTGAGAGGCCTCCGCAGCCCGCGTGGCCTGGCTGCAGCCCGCGTGGGAGTTCTTCATCCAGTGTCGGGAGGTCAATGCAAACAGTGCGAAATTGAAATAAAGGGTTCTGGTGTCCAGCAGGTGTTGGAACAAAAGTGCGGTCGGAAGAGCAGCAAAGCGTGAACAGAGGTGGTGTTTTTCTGGTGGTTCTGTGGCGTGGTGAGTTCTTTTTTTTCAGCAAAAGGAAGAGCAGCAAAAGCAACAGCTGGCATACTGGGGCATCTTGCTTCCGCCCAAAAAGCACATGACGCATGCTCTGTAACCAGGGCATCAACCAGCTCTTGTCCTCTTTGCCTATCGCCAATGTGTGCATCCCTCCCCAAAGGTGAAAAACTGAAAGCCGCATAGATCGGCATAGAGTCATACAGGGGCCTTCGTTCAGCATCCCAAGCCAACTCATCCATGTTGATACACCAGAGTCCAGTTGGGGTCATATATGTCTGTAACTATTCCATACATGGGAGGTCTGGGCAATCACGCGTTCAATTGATTTGTTAAGTTACATGTTTGATGCAAGCTGTTCAGCAATCATCGTGAGGTGGTGGGAGCACAATAGCCAAAGGTCATTGGCCAATTGGCAAAGAACCCCCAAAATTTGAGATGCGACGATGGGATTGTCCAAGGAGGCTCAGGTTTGCTTTTGGTCCATCCATGTCCAAATTCAATTGGCATCCCCAATCTCCCAAAGACCTATGATTATATACGTGTGTCAACTGCTCAGCGGTGCACTCCCCGGGAGCTGTGGCAAACTTGAAAACAGTTAACCTAAATGCTTCTAGTTGAGCGAGCTCCTTCGAAGACATCGTGCAATGGGCTCAAAGCCACAACTGCCACGAAAGGTGACTGGTACAGTACCATCCTGTAGGTTGATTTCTTCACCTCCCGGCAGAAGGGCAGACCAAGAAATCGAGTTCAAGTTCAAAGAGAACAGGTTTTGTTTTCTTCACCAAAGGCCTTCGAGCAACGTCGCGATGTCACGGCGGGCTTGGCAAGCTGTTTGGGGCACTATAGCAAGACGTTCAAAGCCGAACGCAAGGCACGTCACTTCTCTCACTGATGCATCTGTCTACCTCCAAACACGACCATGGCACCCTCTTCCGTGCTGGCACCCTCTTCCAGAATGCGCAGTCCTCTTTCCCTATAGTGGTGACCAACTGGGATCGCACTGGGGATCCTCCTCCAACGCCCAAAGCGTCGGACCCGAATCCCAGGCGCCGGGCGCCGGACCCGAACGGGGTCGGAAAGGAGCTGCGGTCGGACCCCCGAGGCCCAAGAGGATCGGTCTGCCCTTCCTTTTTCCAAGCCCTGCTAGGTTTGGAGGATCGGGCTGCGTACAGGAAAGAAACGGGGTTTTTCAAGCTCCCCGGAGGTTGGTGTTCATCAAATGATTTTCAGGTGTGTGGTGGGCAACGTCTCCTTGCTCTCCAAGGTTTCCGAATGAAACCACAAACAAGCTATTTTGGTGGCAACCAGTCCATGTGAGAAACCCTGTTATGATCTTCCAGAGCACCAGCTTGCTACCCCCCAAACATGTTACCCGTAACTAACAAGAATCTAATTTTCTTGCGGCGACCAAGAATCAATGCTTCATCTGTGAAACAATATGGGTGGCACCTAAACAGAGTCAAACATGAGATTTGTGCAGGCATACGTACACATTGACATGCCCCAAAAGCATTGGTCAGGAAGTGGTCGCCTATGTAAGCCATCCAAGCCCTTCAGAACTCTTGGCTCACATCGATCTAAGCCTCATTAAGCCTCTAAGCTCCTGGGATTTCAGCCAAGAGTTTGATGGGATAATACATCACCGAAACCAATCGTTACAAAAAGAATCAAGACCTGATCGTCGAACTTGCAAATTGTAAGAACATTGGGTTTCACAACGATTGGCCTGATTGGTCTGGTTGAACATCAAAATAATCAATCTAGCAAACGCTGTTGAAACTTACTCCAAGGTGGTCACCATGGGGCCTTATTTTTGGGGAAACCATCAAACCCACCAAAAAGTCCAAGCCCAACAAAGCACCCAAACCATCCCAGTGCACACGCTGCCCAAAGCCGGCCTCCTTGGCTGCCGCCTTCGCCAGCTCCCGCCGTCTGACGGGGCTGCCCGCCCGATTCCGGGGACCTGGTGCCATACATGACGGATCATAACGTATAATGTTGTGTAACACATTGTAAAACACATATCACACATAATATTTATATAGAATTGTATAGTCTATATTACTTTACTGTAAATTGTTGTTATGATTATATATGTTGTTAGTCTGTTCTGTGTCTGTGAGACGTGGAAGATAGAGTAAGACACGATGTACAAACAGGCACAAACTGCATGTATCGTCAACAGAGGGTACATTGATGTCAACAAGATCAGCTCAATGCTGGCATATGCTGGCTACATGTATACACGTTCTTTTTCATCATCACCCCTAAGCGGTCTGAACATATGTCACCCCTAAGCGGTCTGAACATGCAGTTGGAAATTAGGGATTGGCTAGGGCATGCTTGGGCATCATTGTTCACAACCTTTGTGTCCAAGGCCAAACTCAAAATGCCATGGTCACAACCTACGGTAAATGTTGATCCAATTTGTAAAGCACAGTACAAATAACACAAATAAAATAACACTGTACTAACTGTGAACGAATATATATATATATGTGTGTTGCGGTTGATTTATGTGTTGGTCACAGTACAAATCAAATTGGTCGCAGTTGACTTTCTTCAAGTCGTCAGCTGCCTGGAAGGAACAGTGTTGCAATCAAGACGCCCTACAGAGCCTGCATCAGTCCTGGCCAGAACATGTAAAAGCTTTTACTCTATGCGGAAGAAAGCCACATTGCAATGGATTATAATGCCCTGGATGTTGAAAGTGAGCGGGGAACATTAAGGAAACACCTGCTCCTTAAGGCAAATCAATGGACACCTCAAGCTTTCTGGGTTTTCCTTGGTTGTCCCCGCAAGAAATATATTATATATATATGTGCAGTTGTTTGAACAGATCGCCAAAACACTGGTTATGGTCTCTTCATTGGTTTCATCTGGACATATCTGGACTTTGTTGCCTAGGCACTTGGGGTTTGTCTTGGACCTTTATGTAGACTGCTTATGAATCAAACCCCCGTGTCCAGAATGGTTTTATACATCGTCACATTGGGGTTCTATCCATGAAGAGCCAACATTAGACTTCCAAAGAAAAAAGAAACACATTGCCAGCAGTGCTGGGGTCAGGACTGGGGGTTACATGTATATAAACCGGAGCGTATCAGTGGCTTGTATTCATCTGAATCATCTAAGAATGGAAGCCGCTGTATAAATTATTCTGGGGTAGCCGCGTAGCCCATCGGTGAGTCGGTAAGTCTTGCATAGTAATTATGAGCTTCCCTTGTAAACAATGCCTTTGGGAGGCTTCCCAAACGCCAAAATACACCCATGTCACCACCCAGCTCCGCTCCCGAAATCAACAAGCCTGAAGGCAAAACGACCTTCTTTTGGCTTGGTGCTTCCTGTGGCGCAGAAGAAATCCATGAGGCATCTTGCCAACAATCATCAAAGTGGGACAAGGCTCCTTGGAATAATCATGAGAAGAGCAACAATTATATACAGGTTAATAGGACAGGTTTACTAGGTTAACTCCTACAGGTTAATAGGCCCTGTATTGTTTTTCTGGTTAATTCAAATGCCACTGGGCAGAGCCGCCCCAATGCCCTTCAACTCCTTGATGAAATCCTCCACAGCTTGCTGTGGTGAAAGGAACAGGAGGATTCGGAAGGATGCACCGGAGAAAACGAGACTGTGAAGTCACAACAATAATGAATCAGCGAGACCGTGCTTCCTTCTCCTTGATGAAATATTGGAACGTATACTTCGGGTCTATCCTATTGCCAGGGCCCAGTAAATGATGATGGTTAGTTTGTAGGCTTTGTCCAAAAATTGTACTGATATGCCTGTTTGCCGACTGTTACAGCTTTACTTAGGACAGACCCAACTTATTTCCCAAAGTATACTTATTCAACATTGGCAACTCCAAAAGTGAAAGAAGCTTCGATGACTCTTTCTCAACTAACGAGTCTTCAATGGGATGGATTGGGCTTCTTCAAGGTTCGGCTCAAAAAATGATCTGTTTCTTCTTGGGTGAGGAATTGAACGTGATGGAATCGTGGAAGCTCTTGGCAGATGGATGTGCTTCATGTGATGAAAAACTTGTTCTCTCTAATGGATTCGCCGACCGAGTTGGCAATCGCAGGCGTTGAGGCGAATCTCGTTCGATCTCGTTGTCCAATCGACCCAACCCCCGCATCCGTGAAACACTCCGGACTGGAATATGTTACACCAAAGGGTACCCTCCGAACACATCACATGGAAGTGTCGTTCTAACCGGGCCACCTGGAGATCTGGAGAAAAGGGACCCTTCCAGGCGCCTGGAGTTCCTCCACCTCCATGTGATGTATTCGTCAGCGTGTACATCGTATTACATACGACCCGTACATTCAACGGTTTGACCCCATCTATGACCCTTAGCTATAACGTCCTCCAGTGGATGGTCGGTGTCCCACCTCCATCCGATCCTCGTCACTGTCCCCAGGTCGGAAGATCTCGCACAGGTCACCTTCATCGTCACCCGCTTTGCTCCATCCACTCCCTCAAACTGATTGGTCCAGCCTCCTTCAGCTCCGGTTCTGCACCAGTCCACGCCGCCAGCCTCGGACCAAAAGCAGAGGGAGACAGCCAGGACCGGAAGAGCGGAGACGGCCAGGGGCGGTTCGTGGGTGGGCTTCTTCCGTCATGTGAGCGTCGTGCCACCTGAAGAACTATATGTAGGGTTGAGCATTGAGCATTCAAGGCCTATTCGCATCCTAGAATCAGACACCTGGCACAGTCGGCGCTTGATCGCTAACCCTGCAGGTCAAAGACCTCATTCTACATCATTTTACTGGAGTTGATCATGCAAAACACTGCTCAATGAGGTAGGTTTTACTACTGGGTCAGACTGGACCTGTAGGCCCAATCAGAATTTATTGCGGACGTGTTTGACGACCGGGCAGGTGCTGAAGGATACGCTGCGTTGCGTGGGTGATTTGACACTGATTCGATGTGGTTTGAAAACCTTTACCTGCAATAATCTAGGTTGAAATCCAGGTGGAATCACAGGTTGAAGACAGAATGTCACCACCTTGGAGTCAAAGCCCCAAAGCCTTCTCACTGCCCAGAGCAGGTTGACATCCTTTTTGGCAGAAATCTCATGTTCATGGTTCTGCCAGTTTCTTGATCCAGTGCGCTGAAAACGCAAAGCTCAACACCTGTCAATGGAAGTCTCTCCCTCCAAAGCTCTCCAAAAATGGATGGAGAATGGTTCCTTCCCTTGGTTCCTTCCTCAATGGTTCCTTCCCTGGGTTCGACTCTAAAGTCCACTGCCAGTCCACTGCCGTGTTCGCACCTGGTGGCCTTCTGCAGCAGCTTGCCTGCATGCTCCTCAGTCGTCCGGTCGATCGGTCAGACCCCACACCGTCGACCACGTCAGGCGCGGAACTTCGCAAGTGAGGAAGGAACATTCCTAACCTCCTAACCGGTGAACATCCTAAAGCATGGAGAATCATGTCCCAATCTTGGGCAAACCCATGATGCATTGATATGATGTTTTTTCCCGAGGGCACTGGGTGAACGTGGCGAATCGTCATGGCACTGGAGTTCATGTTTGGTGGCAAAACCTGTAACTGCTTACGTCGCTGGGGAATTGGACCACTGAGCGACTTAAGTCACCAGTCGACAGTGTCCCCACCGATGAAATGAGTAGAGAGATCAGATCACATATTAAAACAACAAGACACAGCTTGCCCGTGGGAACATTGCTCACATGAGTGTCTTTTGAATGTCTTTTTGGGCAGAAGTATGTTCCCTCAGTGGTTCACTGCCGTGGCTGGCAAGGCCATTCTCCAGCAGCTCATTGCAGAAAGGGATGCACCCGTCCGTCGTACGTGAAACCCTCCAACTCAATCGCTGGGTCACTCCAGGACCATTCTGAGTCCCTGCCGTCGCCCACTTCGTGACGTCCGAAGTCGCCGATGGCGCCACCCAGTTGGATCGGTTGACACGTCCGGCCAATGGCAGGGAGAACCATGGGAGACCTGCCGTTCCAACCCCCCAGTGGGTCCCGGTGGTCGGAAGGGAATAGAAGAAGGAATCGACCAGTCTACCCAGCATGGAAGGACGAACGTCCCGGAGGTCAAACACACAAAAGGTGCCTCCACATCTCTGGGCACTTTGGTACAGTACTGGTTGCATGTTTGGATCTTGCATTGTTGCGACACTGTGAGTTTCTCACACAAATAACTGTCCATGCACCACGTCTGACCCATGGACTCCTGCTGCTCTGACTTGGTTTGCTTGCTGGTCCATAATGGTTACATGCAGTTATCCTGGCCGTCTTAGCTAACTTGGTTTGTTCCTCTTCATTCTCCAGCACCCATTCCCACATCATCCACACATTTGGAATAGTGACAAATCCATTCGGGTCATTCATAAATGGATATGGATTGTGCTTTCAATTGTTTTTATCTGGTTGGTGGTTTCAACTCACTTGAACGATATGAGTCGGTGAGCTTAATCATCCCAAGTGAAAGGTTGAACGTAACAATATCTGAAACCACCACCAAATCAGCTATGGATGTCCCTCGTTCTATCTCCCTATTTCATTGCTCCCATTGGCACCGTCTGCGCTCTCCTGCGTCACCGTCTGCGGCAGCACCAAGCGCGCGCCCAGCGCCGCCTCCGCCATCTGCAGCCGCAAGCGGCGTTGCCGCTCAGCGACCTCCGCGGCGGAGAGCCAGTCCTGGCGAAAGGGGACCCCATGGGCAGTCAGAGGCTGTGACGAATGTGGAAGCTTTTGGGGTTCAGGAAGTCCAAGCATCCGAAGAATGTGACCCATCATGGTGGTGTCTTGTCGGACACATGGAGACCTGATCTGGTCTTCGATCGGACTTTGGGAGAGCTGAGTTTGCATGAGTTTGCCACATAGTGCCATGTAGTGCCGCTTGTTTTGCAGGTCTATGAGAAATCCAGTTCCCTGGAACTCTTCCATGTCAAAGGTGACACACGATCCTCAGTTCGTCAGATCCCTGAGGTCACATGATCCTCAGATCCCTACAACTTCAGACCCTGAAAGGTCAGAAGCCACGTGGTGAGCAGGTCTTGGTCATGGGCTTTGCACTCGTTTTGCTCCTGATTGTTGCGTTAATCCTACTGCCAAGGTTTATAACATGGAGATGAACATGAGGAACTCTGTGTCAGAATATAGGATGGTCGCAAGGAGAGGTAAAATATGGTAGAATTGCAACATGAATCAAATATCATTGTAGATCATTGGAGTATCCACATTAAGAATCTTTACATAAGTAGATCTATATGATGCATCTACCAGCACCCCCTGTTTGGGGTCTATGAATCGCCCAATACCTT
This sequence comes from Durusdinium trenchii, assembly GCA_963970005.1. Taxonomy (NCBI): domain Eukaryota; class Dinophyceae; order Suessiales; family Symbiodiniaceae; genus Durusdinium; species Durusdinium trenchii. The sequence goes on from CAXAMN010003224.1 coordinate 1,353,069, forward strand.
AGCAGTCATTCCGGGTGTCCATGGGTTCTACTATATGTTTTGGATCCATACTACACTCCTTGGAATCATCATGGAAGAGGAAGTCCCCACTCTTAATTCGGATTTCATGGTCTTCCGAACTCATGGCTATGCCATCCACGGGCCCCATGATGATTCCAGGGACTGTAGCATTGCGCCCGTGATCTCCGAGTGGATCTGCCAATGGGTCGGACCCCTCGGGCGGTCCGCTGGCGACCCACCAGTTCAGCGACACCAAAAAAGCAAAGTCGACGAAGAGGTGAGATCTGTGTCCAACGCATCAACAATAACTCGATGTTACACCAACAGAAAAGCTGTCAGGACTCTTTGGAGCGGCAATTTAGCAACTGAAAAAATGTATCATGAAAAGTGAATCGTCCTGAATCCCAAAGACTCCATGAGACTGCCATATTTGCTGATCAGTTGGATTGGTTGGGGGAGCCAATGTAGGCATGTGCTGAGGCATATGTAAATATGGCATACATGGAGTGTCTGGGAATAGACCATCCTTGTCATGGCCCCCGGCTTTGCGGCTTTGCGCAAGGTTCACGCCAGTCGGACTTCGAACGGCCCAAAGGGCCTTCACCTCAACTCAAAACCCAGAAACTCCAGTTCTGGACCATCCGGTCTGGGTGTCGTCTGGAGATCCATAATTGAGATATAGTCCAGCCAGGGCACCCCGACAGGATGCTCCTAGTGGAAGACATTCAACACATCTCCCTGGTCATCTCCTACCTAGAGAACCAAACACGATGTTTTTAGTCAAGTGGAGCCCAAACACGATGTTTTCCATCAGACACGACCAATTCGTAGGTTTTGGGTTCCATTGGTAATATGTCCGTCCAACCCCCACCACGACGGCTGCAGACGACTCCTCCGGTGTTTCTTCCGTCCCGACCTCGGCAGGGATCGACGCTGTGACAGGAGAGGAGAGGGGAGAAGTCTGGGTCAGTGGTTTCAGATGGTTTCAGATGGTTTCAAATGGTTTCAGATGGTTTCAGATGGTTTCAGTGGAGGGATGGAAGGCTTTGGCGGGCTTTTGGGGGATCAAAGAAAGATCTGTGACCGATGACACTCGATGACGTCCTTCAAATACCGAGGCCCTGGTGGCCTCCGTTTGGTGTTTTGGTGTCACCTGTCAAAGTCGGGGAAAGAAGTGTTGGGGCCAATCAGCAACCAGTTACAGGGGATACACCCGCACGATTGGTGTGATTCGACAACAGAGCCATATTGCTTGGAACCCAGGCCCTTGAATCCAAAAGAATCTGTTTTGCAAGACTTGAAGGTTTCCAAACCATGTGACCTGAACAAGAACCATGTGTTTGTACTTCACTTTCTGGGGCTTTGGGGTTCACGCGGGAGAAAACCACCACCCAAACCTTTCATCCAATATCCCTCCGAGCGGCGCCGAGGACCGTGCGCCCGAAGTGGTCGGGCCACTGAAGCTCCGAAGCAAAGACCTGTGTTGGCGAAGGTGGGTGAGTCTTGGTCATGTGACCCCTCACAATCTCCCATGTAGACCCCAAATGAATCAAAATGATGAATCCAATCAAGTTCAAGAGTCAGCATAATGGAGAGGAATAGGCCAACCAATCGCTCTAAGAGTTATGCCTGCCACGTGCCCTGCGTGCCCGCCGGAAGAACCTCCACATCTTCGACTCTTCAGTCATCAATTTCTGGGGCCCCCTCTGAGGAAAGTCTTATTAAAGCCCTTTTGGGGGGCATCCATGGGCTTCAGCTCCACCCGGAGGCCCAAACTAGCCGGGCCACTGGGAATCGCAGCAAGACTTGGCAAAGCTCCACGTGGCCTACGTGACCGTGTCACACTGGACTTGAAAAGGCCAATGGGAGCGCCATCAGCGTCTTGCTAACGAGAACATGTGATTCAACAAGCACGGTTCTCGCTCAAACTGCTCGGTCTAGCGCCTTCACAAACGTCGGCCCCAGTCACTTGGTCAACAGAATCCAAAAACTGCAGCGACGTGATGACAGCTTCTGAGGGAAACCCCTATCGCTCTTGCAGGTGTTAGCCAGATCCCTGACATTCACAACCGCTCTTAACTAAATGAGTCATCGCAGGTTTGGGCGGTTGCAGCGAAAAAGATATTCCATGGTTGAATAAACAAAAAATAAATCATAAAGATTTGGCAACTCCCTCTGCCCGTCTGCAACGAAACTGAACTGAATGACATCGTACAAAAATAGATTTAATACTGCGTATGTATGTGTGTAGTTCCTGCCCTTGTGTTCGAGGGGAATATTCACTGCTGAAACACTCCATGGGACTGCCATATTTGCCCACATTGGGGGTGGGTTTGGGGAGTGAATGTAGGCATACATGGCATACATGGCCCCAAGAGATGCATCTGGGCCGGATACCGTACATCTATTCGCGACTATACCCTTCGACTCACTAACAGTCACTAACATGGAAGTGGAGTTCACCCCCCTGTTCGTAAAGGAAAGTAGTCTTCCAAGGGACCATGCCATCCAGTTCGTGATGTGTTCGTCAGAGTGTACATGAATGGTTTGGGATCAATCTTCATCAAAACGCTCCGTTTGAAGACCCCAAGAGCCACCCCTCTCCACCCCGTCTCCCCTCGGTGCTTTTGTCCGGTGCGGATAGGGTCAGGGACATCGGTCAAGGATAAAGCTTTCGGCGTCCAGAGCCCATTGGGCCACAAGCGCCGGGACCCAAGATCTTTTGGAGGGTGCGTTCTGCTTTGCCCCAGATGGAATCAATCATGTAGGCGAAGGAGCACCTCGGTCAGAGGTGCTGTTTTCCATTGTGAGCTGTGGGTTATTGTCTTGGGAAAGCAAAAAAAGTACGAAAGGTACGCTATTTAGGGCAAAAGTTTGGCGTTGCTGACCATCCGCACATCTGACTATTCCACTTGTCCCGGGCGGATGAGTGTAAAAACCATTGGATTGAAGCGGGAAAGGGTGGTAGTTCATCTTCCCGCCTGTGTGAGAAACCAACTGTTGTCCAGTCCCATGTTTGGAAATCTCCAAGATCGGCCGCTTTCTCACAAAAAAAGCATGTTGGGCCTATCCATGTCATTCAGGGCCCAGTGGATGATGATGGTTCAGTTGCAGGATTTGTTCAAAAAAAGTGATTTGCTTGTGAACTGACTGTTACGGTTAATACGACAACCCAATATAATAAATATATATATATATGTATATATATATATGGATGTTCCTTTACATGAAAACAATTGAACACAGGTGTGTTTCTTTCAGCAGCCCCGGCGCGGATCAATCTCCGGTTCTTGTGATCTTTGTACTGCCAAAAAGATTTAAAACAAGTAACCCACGGGGCTTCGCTCCTTCACGAACTCGCAATCGACAAATGTCCAAATGTGTTAGGTCTTGTGGCCCTTTGAAGCAACAAACAGGACAAATTTGACAAATTCAATTGGGTTCTTGGCCAACTCTGCTGAAACACTGCTGAGAGTCAACCCTCTGTTCTCTCCTGGACACCATGATCTTCCGCCAACGACACCACCAAAAACACGTGATGGTACGTCTCACCATCTTACGCACAAAAAAGACCTGGCCATGGCACAAATCAATCTTTTTGTCTGCAGCTGCCCTGACAACTGAACCTCCTCCGTTCTTTTTTTCAAAGCTCTTCCTGATCTTCAGCGGGTCCTGGAGGAGCATTGTGGGAGGGTTGGAGGCCATGGCTAATTACTAGGTTGGAGGCCGTCGCTTGTCGGTTGGAGGCCTTCGTTATTGGATGATGCTCTTCCGCATCTTCAGCGGGTCCTGGAGGAACGTGTGTTTTCGCAGTTGAAAAGACACCAAACGGAACCTGAAGTTTCTGCACATCATCCCAATCCATCCCACCGTCCCACCAACAAACCTCACGCGGATTTTGCGGAACCTCAAGGCCGTCAGATATCTTGCTCGAACCACACAAATGTCTCCTCCATACCATAGAAGAGGCTTTCAACCACATAATAGGCCGACATGTAATCTTCTTCATCGAAGGGACCTGAGGCTGGACGATGGTCCAAAGAAGAGGAGAGCAACCTCCCAAAGTGGCGATTCCATACTGTCGTTCCACAACGTGCAAGTACTAGGTGATGAAGATGATAACGTGGGCAAAAAGAGCCGATGGAAAACATCGTGAGAGCTCTATAGCCCGCTTTACAAGATATGGTTTAGTAATGTTTAAATAATATAATATATATATATACGATATATATGCCTACATTGACCCTTGAAACCATCAATCCAAACATAGATTCTATTTTCACGATCATTATGGAGTGTCTGGGATGATTGAAGATCCACCTCACGGCTGGCTCTTGAAGCCTCCGCTTCTCCCAACCGGCCGACTGAACTTCCGGTCAGACCAGGCAGCGTATGGAGTGGCCAATCTGGCGGGAGAGGCCAAAGTCGGCCAAGACCACTCCTTCCTGGGCCACGGTCACTTTTTTAGGGCATCCATCGCATCATATCGCATCCATTGTATGGAAGAGTTACATGAAAATGACCCCATGTATCGGTCAAAACTCCTAATCTGGAGATAGTTGCATCCACTGTGATTGGGGTGAGCTTTATTGGCAGGGATTGTTTTTTCGTAAATCCATGGTCCAAAGATGTTCAAAGACCCAGGTCTGATGTGTTCGCCAGCTTGAAGTGTATTCCACTCCTGAAGATCCATCTCCAGCGCGTCGGATGCCAAGAGTCTGGACAGCCGTCCTGACCGATGCGCTCATAGAAGATGTTCCCAGCTTTCACGTCGTTGTGAATCCAACCTCGAGTAGCGCCGAGTAGCATCTCGCCTCACCTCATGACCCATGACCGACGTCTGGGACTGCCATCTCTGCCGATCCTGACAACCAGGGGTCGTTTTGGGGAAGTCAAAAACCATGATATTATGGGTTTGTCCTTTTTTAAGGTCTCCAAGTATACCTCCGAAGCATACCCCATAGTCAAACTACGCGGCTTGAGGAACGTCAACAAAATACATTGCCGTATGGCATCATATGGGCGAGATGGGTTTGTTGGGCGATACAACCAACTTGAGCCGGGAAAACTCCTTTCTGCTTGAGATGCCGCCCCTCTTGGTCGGCCGAAGATGGCATCTCTATAGATTCGCATCTGTCGGATTTAGGTGGAGATCCTATGGACGTCAATCTCTTGGGCGGATCCCGAGCATGAGGCGCACTGCACCGGTTGCTGCGTGTGTCGAGCCTCTGTCCCACATGCATTGCAAGCCCGCCACCACCTGGTTGTAGACTTTCCGGTAGCACCGCCTGGGATGATCCGTTAAAGTGACGCGCGCGGGCGTGTCCAAGCCCCTGAACAATCAAGTGCGCAAACTCACCCAACGAGAGGATGTCTCTGATTTCCCTCGTTGATCATCTGTTTCGATAAAGATTGGGCCGCGACTTAATTTTGGATATTTTTGTGTTTTTTGTTGCATGTTTGTTGTTTTTCGTGTTTCGTGTCAGGTGCAGTACTTTGTGGACCTTGCAATGCACATTTCGTGGCAGGTGTAGTACTTTGTGACCCTTGGAGTGCAGATTTCGTGGCAGGCGCAGGACTTTGTGGACCTTGAAGTGCAGATTTCGCGGCAGGCGCAGGACTTTGTGGATGTGGAAGTGCAGAGTTGGTGGCAGGTGCAGGACGTTCTGGACCTTGAAGTGCAGATTTCGTGGCAGGCGCAGGACTTTTTGTGGACCTTGAAGTGCAGATTTCGTGGCAGGTGTAGTACTTTGTGGGCCTTGGAGTGCAGATTTCGTGGCAGGTGCAGGACTTTGTGGATGTGGAAGTGTAGAGTTGGTGGCAGGTGCAGGACTTTGTGGGCCTTGGAGTGCAGATTTCGTGGCAGGCGCAGGATTTTTTGTGGACCTTGAAGTGCAGATTTCGTGGCAGGTGTAGTACTTTGTGGATGTTGAGCTGCAGATAGACAGATAGAAAGATAGAAAGATAAATGGTTCGATGGATACATAGATAGATAGATAGATAGATAAAGAAAGAAAGATAGAAAGATTGATAGACAGACAGATAGATAGATAGAGGAGGCATATTTGCTTGGTTGGAAATTTTTGCACCGGGGGGGTTCACCTTAAAATATTGATTTCGTGGCAGGCGCGGGTGTCGGGGATGAAGTGCAGATTTCGTGGCGCGGGGGTGGTTGGGGGGGGGCGCAGCGCCCCCCCAGCAGCACACCAGATCCAAAGGTGCTTGCTTGCTCGCTTGCTCGCTCGCTGGCTCGCTGGCTCGCTGGCTCGCTGGCTGGCTTGCTGGCTTGCTGGCTGGCTTGCTGGCTGGCTTGCTGGCTGGCTGGCTTGCTGGCTTGCTGGCTTGCTGGCTTGCTGGCTGGCTGGCTGGCTGGCTAGCTTGCTTGCTTGCTTGCTTGCTTACTTGCTTGCTTGTTTGGTTTCGTCTCTGCAACGCAAACAACAGGAAAAGCAAAGGCAAAAAGAGAAAGGAGAACAGCTGCCAAAAAGAAAGAAAGATAGATCGATAGATAGATATATATAGACAAATAGATATAGACAGATAGATGGATAGGCCAAAAAGCCAAAAGCCACAAAAGCCACAGAAGCCACAGAAGCCACGAAAGCCAAAAGCCACAGAAGCCACAGAAGCCACGAAAGACAAAAGCCACGAAAGCCAGAAGCCACAGAAGCCACGAAAAGAGAAAAACAATAAATCCAAAATTAAATGGCCCTCCTTAAAGATTCTGGATGTACGATGGAACATGCCACGTGATGACACTCACGGTCCTGGTATGTTGGGGAGACTCCTGAAGATGAGAAACCAATTCAGGTGAGGTGGGGGGGGGAAGGCCTGCAACTCTTTTGGTTTGCAAATCGCTTGGATTCTTGACCCAACACAGGTCCAAAGGAACCATTGTCCCTTATGAATCCGAATCCTACAGGTGTTCATGTGTGCCACACTTTGCGGTCAAATAACACCTTTAAGATCCTTTAAGTATTATACAAATGATGTGGACATGCTGCACCTACCGTGGACGCCGGCTAACATATCAAAACAAACCTTCGCTTGATTCTTTCTGAAGAATAAAGCAGCCAAATGTCTACGGTCTACAGTCATGTCATGTCATGTCTACTCGGTGAGCGGGGGGTGTTGGAATGATAAAGGTGAGCAATACAATCATTAATCGCCTAAGTGTAGCCAGTTCTGGTAAGGGCGACCGCATCGTTAATTATGGCAAACATGTACCCGGTTTTCGGGTTCAGGTTCACATGAAACCTGCCGAATGGAGTCCTAAACCATCTCCGATGCTGTCTGTAGAAAACGGCGCTGATCGTCTCGGATCTGTTCAGTGGCCACCCTGAGGATTTTGCTCAGGCAGTGTAACTCGAATGCATTACTTCTTCAACAAAGCATCTGTCCGGCATGAACAATATATAGATGGCCACTTCCTGTTTGCAAGTGATCCTGTCCAAAGGGGAACCACTTTAAGTAAAGTCCTTCGAATCTCTTGCGCATCATTTTGGGAGCGGATTGTCTTGGAAGTGTGTCTGACCGCTGCGCATGTGGATTACGAGACATGTGTCCTTGAATACTCATCTCAGTTGCAAACGATATGGAGATGACATGATTTTTAAAAAATGATATAATCGTGGCTGTAGTTTGGCGTTCTTTTAGAGCGCGGTTGCCTGCGGACTAAGACGATGGTATGATCAACATGGTCTAGACCAATTTGAGATGAAATTGGAATGACATCGGTCTCAACGTAAAATGACATGGTCCAGAAACGATGTCCAATCGATTTTATGATTCAGTCTGCCCGCATGACATCGAGGAGTGGAAGTGTCCAGTGATTGGACACCTTGGATGGCACAACTCCAGGGTGAGGGTGATGTGGAACATCAAACAACTTCTTTGAAAAAGCCACTACCTGGAAACATCTCAAACCCAAGCCAACCATGCTGGGTATTCCATACCCTGCGACCCTTCCTTGGACGCGCCCCCCCCGAAAAGAAACAAAGAGAAACTGCTCGAATCTAAAAATGGTCAATGTAGCTTTTCAGAATGGAGGCACTTGGCGCTGATGCCAAGGTGCCAAGGCATACGAAGTTTCACTTCATGACGCCGAAATCAACCGATCCTTCATATGCACCAATCCCTTCTAGACCCGGTGATCGAGACGACCCAGCTGACCTGAGAAAACTGACTTGGACTTATGGACCTGCTGAAAGCGGACCTGCAGCTTCAGTGGTTTGGAGGTTCCATGTGGGTCTTTTCCAGGGAAGTCGACTAAGAGACAAACATGGTCCTTTACCATTCGATGAGAGTAAGATATTCACTTCATTACCTTCATATGACCCCAAATGACCCTTCATGACCCTTCGTATCCAAAAACTCCGTGAGGGCGTGATTCGCAAGGAATCCGTTGTTGGCCTGCAACGGGTTCTTGTTTTTTGTGGTCCCCAAAGAGATAGTGGCACGGTTTCAAACTCATTCTTAGTGGGCATCTACCTTTCTATCTATTTGAGGGTCTAGATAGACCATATCACAAATCTATCCACGGTGTTTGAGACACTCTTCCACTTGCCCTAAGATCATGGTGAAGACATTGCATGCAAGAATATGGAGACGGATTGGCATCGTTCAGGAAATACCCAATGCTTTGGTTGTCCTCGTTCGAACACCAAAAAGAGTCCTTGACAAAAAATAAGACGGTGGACTTTGAGTATCATGATCATCCTGCTGGTTGAAGCCCACTTGCTCCAGGCCCAAACATACGTTGGTTGTGTTGCATGTTATATAATTTTATCAAAAAGTTTCTCCTAATCGAGCATTGCCACAAATTGATATCATACCAGAAACTAGTCGGTAGTTCATAGCGGGACTCGGACTCCAGCTTGGAACGAGTGCACCAGTGACTATCTTACTCTCATCGTGATTGGTGATGGTATTATGGTTAACCTATACCATAGAATCCTCGTCATTCCAAGATGTCCAAGGGAATTGGTTCTCAGCCCTCAAAACCTTCCGCGAGTGCAAATTCGACACTCCTGCCGTGTAGAGTCTAGAGAAAACCTCTTGGATGGGTACTTTATGAAAGAATGAATCGCTAGTAATAGTAGACCATCAACTGGGGCAGGAGCAAAGAGACAGAGGGTCAGTCACGGTCAGTCCCTACCTGGCCTACCTTCTGAAGATGGGCTGTATGAACCCTAGGGGAGAAGAAACTAAAGCATATCTGCTACAAAATGCTACAAACCCCACAACCAAAAAAGATTCTGGACAACCCAAATGTTATCACCAAAAAAAACGCAAAATCTGGCACTTTCCCTCAACTTCAACAGTTCTCCAAGCTTCGCCTGCCAAATCAAATCCTGCAACTGCCCAACTGCGACTGATCCATCGGATGTACACCCAAAGCCTTCATTCACGTCCATACCAATGCCGAGCGGCGCGCGTGCTCTAGGCTTGAATCTCCTCGCCCACTTGTACAGGTCGCCAGCATACCGCTTGGTCCTTGATGGCGGAAGTGCGTGAATCCGAGGTCCAGTGGTGATACTGGGCCCGGGGGGTTGTTCCCCTAGGGCTCCTGGCCCATATCCTCAGGTTCGGTGGTTCGACGGTACCCACCCCAACCACCGAATCTCAGGAGGTAGAGCCCCAGGGTTCATGATAAACCCCCCCAAATCCATCCAAATCCCAGATTAGAAAGTGGATGACTTCCTTGGGCCCAGACGAATCCAGCGCCCCAGTCAGTGCGAGTTCGTTGTCACATGGCGCTTTCAGAAAGGTGACTCCATCATCCCATCACTAGCGGTTTCAGAGTATGTCGGTGGTTTATACTATATGGATCCATCTAGACATGTATTGGGAGTTCGGAATCCTAACCAGCCACTAGGATTCCTGGCTGTGTTACGAGCGGTCGTTCGCAGGGACAACAGCTGCAAACTCTAGGCAAGGCTTTGGATTCGGAAACAGGTTCGGCTTTGTTTCGCATTTTTTTAATGTAAGGTTTCAAAGGATTATTCCAGCGTCCTGAAGAAAAGTATGTCAAATTATTGCTGTCGGAAAACAACGTTTTGGACGAAACAATTTTTTGGGGTTTGCTACTGTATGTTTTTACCACGAAGTGCAGAAACAATATCTTCAAGCGGCACATGCCTGTTGCGAAACGGTGCAAAAGGGTGCAAAACAGTGCAAATACTGAATGCATGTTGATTGCACATCTTATACCAGGGAAGGGCGATGTGAAACGACATGATTGTTTGGAAACGACACGTTTTCCGCCAAACTACGATAAAACATGTAGTTTCACGAAATGACCCTAAAACACGTGACCTGCAAAATTTGTAAACGTCGCTACCTGTCCTGCGTGGTACGCAGCGGTGAGCCGTTATATGGTTGAATATGCCAACTTCCCATCCACGATTTCATAACAGATCCACTCACAAGGGACTCATTCCAACTATCTGGATACCCTGGAAATCCAAAACTATTTTCAAAATGGTCTTTCAGTCACCCGAAAAAAAAATAGTATCCGTTACTTCGGTGCAATTGTTGATGTCTTTGGACATTGGCCACCGGGTCCGGGTCCGGCCAAAACGACCAAGGATGGAGTGAAACCCGCCGTTGAACTGCCTCCAACCTAGAAGAAATGGTTTCCAACCTGCTAGTGATGGCCTCCACCCTAATAGCACCCCCAACCTAATAGCGATGGCCTCCAACCTACGTACTAGCGATGGCCTCCAACCTACTAGCGGCCCTGGAAACCACAACAACCCCCACCACAACCCTGTCTGGAAAGACCGTGTCTTCCCACCCCAAACTCATCAGATCCACAACCCAGGTGCACAAAGGAGTTTGGCAGCTTCTCATCATCCACGCAGGGAGACTTCTCGACCATAGGCATAACGCCATCGCAAGTACCCACCTCGTCAAGCACGGCGATCCTCAGTGGATTCCATGGCGCTCCATCAAGGGTCGGCACGAATAAACAAGTTCGACGTCGGGTAGTTGTGAACACTTTCCCCCTCCAGAACACTCTCACTCACGCGGACCGTCAGACCCCTTCCAGCGGATTTCTGGAGCTTGTAAAAACACAAATCGAATTATCCCGGCAAGAGACCCCAAACAGTGTGTGTGTGAGGTCTATAGACAGTCTAAAAGCAGAAAGTGTAGAGATCTAGACGCATTGGGGTCCAGAGAGGTGATGGTGGTGATGAAGGTGGGGATCGTGGTGACGGTGGCGGTGGTGGTGTGAGTGTGAGTGTGAGTGTGAGTGTGCGAGTGAGCGACTCACTCACTCACTCACTCACTCACCCACACCCACACTTGCTCATCACTCTCACTCTCACTCACTCACTCTCACTCTCACTCTCACTCTCACTCTCACTCTCGCTCTCACTCTCACTCTGACTGAGTGAGTGAGTGAGTGAGTGAGTGTGTGAGTGAGTGAGTGAGTGAGTGAGTGAGTGAGTGAGTGAGAGTGAGTGAGTGAGTGAGTGAATGAGTGAGTGAGTGCGTGCGTGCGTGCGTGAGTGAGTGAGTGAGTGAGTGGGAGTGAGTGAGAGTGAGTGAGAGTGAGTGAGAGTGAGTGAGAGTGAGTGTGAGTGAGTGTGAGTGAGAGTGAGAGCAGTGAGTGTGAGTGCGAATGCGAGTGTGAGTGAGAGAGTGAATGTGAGTGTGAATGTGAATGTGAGTGTGAGTGAGTGTGAGCGTGAATGTGAGTGTGAGTGAAGAGTGAGAGTGAGTGTGAGCGTGTGTGAGTGAGTGAGAGTGACTTCACCTCTTCAAGTGTCTTCTCGTCTGTCAAGAGAACTGCATGTTTATTTGGTGTTTCTTCTTCACCTGCCTTCCTTTCACCTCCTTTGCTTCAACAGGAAATCTCCAGCAGGGCTGGAATCTCCTTTGGCTCTGGAAGAGGTTGTTCTTCTTTCTCTGGGTCACTTCCTCCTTCCAGTGCCTTGGCCATGACTGCTTCTGCATCCTCATCTCTGAATTTCACCCTTACACGTTCTCGAGAAATATCTGTCTGCGCTGCTGGAAATGCTTCTGCTCTCCTCTTGGTGGCAACAATTCTGCCTCCAAACTTGGTTTGGTACTCCCATGAAAACGCATTGAAGCTTTTGTATATGGGTAAGTATTTGGACCAACCTTGATCTGTTCGTCTGATGAATTTGCTAAGCACTACCTGCACTCCATCTGCGAGTGCAAAGTGTCTTACCTTTCAAGCTTTCCTAAGAACAAGCATAAATGCCATCTCGCCTCTCCTTTGTTGAGGCTCTTGATGTAACCATGAACTGATTCACCACCCTCTGCTAGAAGTCCTTTGTAACTTTTCCATAGACAAGTTCATAGGGAGTTGCTCCTTTGACTGGCGGAAAATTATTCAATACCCAACTGGCGTGTCTTGCTGCCCAAGTCCAAAGTGCATGATCTGATCCAACCTTGATACGAAGTCTTGACTGCACACCTTCAATGAAAGTTCCTGTAAGCTTTCTCACCCTGTCAACTGTGTTCTCTGACAGAAATGAATGATCTCCAAAAATTGGAGTTAACCAATCTGGTAGTGAGTCCTAGACTGTGGCGAGCATTGATCAGCATTTTGAGGATTTGCCTTGTTGTGGGTTCATTGTCACTCTTGTAGGGGATTGCTGGATACCCCAACAATTCACTGAAATTCATCACTTCTTGCACATTTAGACGAAATTGGCCTTTGCTCCCTAATGGCACAACATGAATGAGTCCAGTTTGGCTGTCAATTCTGCAACTAGCCAACATACTGCTCTTGCTGACTGTGTTTCTGAGTCCCTTGCTCTTGTAAAGCAAAAGTCAAAGCTTACCTCAGGGATACTTAATACTTCCTCTCTTCACTCCATCTGTTCTCTCATGGCGATCCGGACATGCTCGATGTTCAATGCACTCCTTACACCAACTGGCACATGGCGCGTGCGTCAATCTGTGCCTTGCTTGAGTTGCTTCATCTGGCATCTTTGCCACACTCTGTCCTAATGCCTCTCTTGTTTCTTGAGCTTTTGCTTCACTCACCAAGCTTGTGGCATTCAACGATTCCATCTTTTTGTTGCGCTTGAGAATCTTGGTGTAGACCTTTCTTTAGCGTAGAGTCACTGCCTGAAATGCCGAGAAATGAACAAGAAGTCCTCAGAGTTGCCAAAGATGAACCCTTAACCAACTCTATTCCATTCACCAAGACGTTGCCTACATCCATTGGGCTCAATTGTGGTTCACACTCAAGGTCATCGTCTTCCTGTTCATCTATTTTTGACCTTCTACCGCCTTCTCCTGTGGAGTAGGGGTAGTCTCTTCTACAGCCTGCTGCAATTCTTTCTTTCTTTGCTCTCTGTTCTCAAGCTTCTTGCATCTGGTGGTGCTGGCTCATAGCTGAAGATTGCGATTGAAGGAATGACTGCATCATCATCAAAGAACTGCTCATCAAGTTCCTCCTTCTTCATCATGCTCTCACAATACTCAGGCATTAGCCATCTACCTCCTCTTCTCACCAAAGTAGTTCTCATCAGCTCTGGTGATTCTTCCACTTCTGGAATGACTGTGGGATCCACAAATTTTGAAGTCAATAAGCTTCCCACTAGCAGCCATGTTCATTGACTCTCCGACGTGATTCTTTCTCAGGAGCTGGAGGTGGTTGGACCTTCAAGCAGTTCTCACCTTCGTCTCGAATGACTCTAATGCGACCTTGAACTGTCAAAGAGCGATTTTGTAGGTTGAGTGGTACCTTGAAGTCACCATTCTCCAACATGTGCTCTCTGTTGTTGATTCCCCAACCAAGTTCCATCAACCTTCCATAGCAAAGTGTGGGCTGATTCACCTTGGAGCTGAAGATCACATTCTCTTTGAGAAGAACTTCTCGTCCATCACGCTCAGGCAAGGAAATGTCAACACTTTTCGCACCTCCTCTGGGGATACGGTTTCCTTGGGCATCTTGTAGCTTGGTCTTTGTACTGAATTGTAGCTCTCCTTCCCCATAATCTGCCATACTCAAAGGGAACAATGCTACATCTGCTCCACTGTGCATAAGTTCAATAATGATGGCCATATCCTCATTCTCTTGCCCAAGTCTTCTCACCATGGGTTCATCATCTGAGATGTCAATTTTTTCAACTTCCTGGAATTGTGGCTCATCACCATGATCTCCAATCTACAAGTGAATTACCCAAACTCCTTGATCTTCTAGCTCATCATCTCCCTGTCTCAAGTCAAAGATGATTGGCTCACTGCTCACAATTCTCCTAACCACTGGCTTGGTCTCTGCTGAGCTCCCTTGTTGGCTCACACTAGCATGTTGCTGACCAACTGTATGAGTTGTCACTGACGCTCCTCCTGAAGACAGTCTTTAGCACTTCCACAAGTGTAGCACGCTGCCACACCTTTGCCTTTCTGGTCTTTGCCTTTGCCTTTACCCTTACCCTCGTGATCACCTTCTTTTCCTTTCTGATCTCCTTTTCCTTTCTTTCCTTTGCCCCTGGCATCTTTACCTTTTCCTTTCTGATGGTCATTCTTGCCCTTCTTACCTTTTCCTTTGGCATCTTGGACTCGATCAACGTCCATTGGTATAGATCCTTGATATTCTGTACTGCTACTAGCCACCATGGAAGTAGCCCGCTTCTGTTGAGATCTATCCCATTGCAACACAGCCCCCCTCAAAGTTGAGTATTGAACACTGTCACCAATTTAGGGCTTGAGTTGTCCACCTACGCATCTCAAGAGAATAGCAGCAGATTCCAACTCTTCCGGAATTGTAGTCCCTCCCCTGACAGTCTCATCAAATACCTCTTCAAGCTTCAAGAGTTGAGGTTGTAGTGCACTATTCATTGAAAATGCTGGCCATGTAGTGGCTGCTCCCAAGAGTGCCAAGCCTCTTGCCTTTGAAGTTGGTTTCAAATATTTACTCAAACTCCTCCAGGCATCAAACCCAGTAGAGATTTCCACAGCTTTCACCAATTGCAGTGCCCTTCCTCTCATCAATGACGCTAACAAGCCATAGAGCTTGATGCACCTAGTCTTCTCTGCATCATCCGCCAACTCCATGTCAAATTGTCACTTGGCTTTTCATGGAGGACCCACGTAGCCCTGCTGATGTTGTTGCCAGCGTACGCGCTATAGTCTGAAGGATTTCTCTGATCTCCTCCATCTTCTCCTTGTACTAATGTCTCTTTGACACCATGTACTGGGTACAAAGTGTTGCTAACAACAATTATTCACCAGAAGGCCCCAAATCTATGGACAATCGCACCCGGGATCCCAGTGACCTAGGGGTTTTTCAATCAGAGCTCCAGAGGAGTTCCCTCCTTCTCAAAGCTCCGCTACCATGCGCACCTTTTCTTGATACTCAAAAGGGCTGAGGTCAGGTCCACTGTACATGCTGTCATGTCATTGATGCTATGCATCTAAGTTATGATCTACATTGAGCATGGTTCGCATATATACATTACATACTAGATAAAAGATCTAATATGTTAAGGGGATATCGATGCCAGCCCCTTGGAAGCTTAAATGTCATTCATTCTTGTTCAGTTAACTTTCATTTTAGAGATGTATGTGTGTGTGGTGCGTGCCATGGGCATATATGTAGTTGAGTCACTAGTCTCAAGTCGAGGCTGCAAACAAACATTGAGGTTGACATCGCATCTTCAAGTCTTCGGTCCAAGTTGCACCAGACTATGTGTTTAGAAGGGTTCCGACCTGTCCGTTCTCAATTGGATGCTTGGATGTCATCATAGCACATTGTATACCAGTACCTTCGAAATGACCTCTCTGGAGTGTCTAAGTGACCTCATTCTGTGATCTCAGTCTAAAGGCCAATATTGTATATTGCAATACTGCTTGTAATTGCGATATGTTGTATGTATTGTGTGGCACAATTTTGTTTCGTGCAATTTAAATGATCAAGAAATACATATAATCGCAACCTCCTGTCCCTCATGTGCAGAAAAAATGCAGCAACCTCGTGTGAAGCCAGGCTCTGGCTGCCTCTGGAAGTAGGACTCTGGGACGGCGTCACGCGTCGTTTTGCCAAGCATCTCCTTCTGGAGATCTTTGATGCCATCACTTTCAGGAACTTTCACAGCAAAGCCCTGCTGTCTCTGTCTCCTTTTGTACCACTTCCTGGGAAGAACAACCAAGAGAACAAGGAGACGACAGGGACAATGACGCATGAGTAAAAGACACAAAAGAAACAAATAAACAAGGAAAATCAACAGAACAAAGAAAGGACATCACAAAGAACAATGAAGTGGCAAAAATGCAACTGCTGTTGTCATTGATGGTGAAGTCGAAAACGTTTGCTCCAAACAAAACTGGCAAAAGGGTCCAAATCTGATCCATGCCTCCGAACTGGAGATGGACATTGGTCGAACTCCGAACTGGATGGTCAGTTCTCGGAGCGATCCGGGACGTGTTATTGACTTTGATCCACTCCGGCCGACCGGGTCGACCTGGAAAGGATCCGACTTGCGGCACCGACGGACCGCACACGGCTCGACGCGCCAGGCGTCTTCTCGATCTTCTTTTCGACCTCGTAGACCGTGCCATACGTTCCTGCCGAGTTCCGGGATGACCCCAGAAGACGCGACCGAAGCTGCGTACGCGACCCCGAAGACGTGGCAAGAGCGTGGGAACTGTGACCGGAGCACAAGGATGGCGGCATGTCCGGACTTGGGGAAGTTTCCTTGTGGGTTTGTGCCTGGTACATCCTCGAACTTATGAAGCATTCAATGAACAAACATCTTTCACTGGCTCTTGTGTGGTGAAACTAAGGATAACTACTTCCCAACCCCCCACACACTGGGACCTCCAGCCAGATCCATCGTTTCGCAAGTATCAACCGGTCAAACACCCCTGAGATTGAGCGGAGTCAACACGTCTTCGCCACCTTCGCCCAGCACGTTGCCCGTGGTCTCATAACCACCAGTACAGTCCTCCTCCTCGCAAGCTCGAACTCGGGAGTCAGTCGATATCAACTCTGTTCGAACCCTGTTCCCGGGAAGTTTACACCAAAAGACATGCTCCTATTAGCTCCTATTTCACTACGGATTAGAGGGCTCGATCCAAATCGAACATCGTAACATGAACCAAGGCATGCTCATCAACATGCGCTCACCTGCTCGCTCTCACTGAATTGCTTGCTCCTCGGATCGTCACACGGTCCACGGTCTGCATCTCCCACGTCGGTTCGGGGGTTCGAGGAGCTTGCGCGGAGACAGGACATGTGGAGCAACTGGGATTGAATTCCCCTCAGTTTCCATGGAAAACTAACAAGATTCACATGTCTCCACCTATTGGATTTTAGTGGGAGTTCCTCCATCTCCCCACAAAATCAAAAGGTTTCCACTGACAGGGTAGGGGGAAAAGTCAAAGTTAGAAAGTTGGTTTCAAGAAATGAGCACCGATGTGTGATTTTTCAGTATCTACAGTACTTCTATTCATCGACAAAGTCCTGGAGAATATGCTCCCACGATTTGTATATATCTGTAGCCTTCTGTTTTTGGACCATCCATTCAGTGGTCGGGAAACGCCATGAAGAGGGATCTAGCTTTGTCGACCTCGTGCTTTCCCCGTGTCATTCCCGTCTCCTTCTCCTCCATGTTCTCTTCTAGGAGGCCACTTGCCACGTCCAGGCCTTCAAAGCTCAGTCCAGAATCCTTCACGCGCGGCGTGTGGGGCGACCCGG
This sequence comes from Durusdinium trenchii, assembly GCA_963970005.1. Classification (NCBI taxonomy): domain Eukaryota; class Dinophyceae; order Suessiales; family Symbiodiniaceae; genus Durusdinium; species Durusdinium trenchii. Next base: position 1,370,755 of record CAXAMN010003224.1, read on the forward strand.
TGTCACCGGTCTCAACGTCTTGGTCCTGGGCGAAACAGATGGCAAGATTGGGGGAATGGGCAAGAGAGTTTGATAGAGTTAGGCTTTCTCTTCCAGAGTTGTTGGGGCTTTGGAATAGTTTGGTGGGTGTGTTTCTATTTCTTCGACTATGTCTTGATCCCTTGTGGTTTGTTTCGGAGCACCACCAAAACTGCCTGAGTCCTTAGACTCTGACCTAATGACTGCAAAAAGATTCAAAGAGCATCTATCTATATATATATATATAATAGCATTCAGAACATTGCCCCAAACAATTGTTCAAAGAGGTAGTTCACAAACACAATGGAATTGTTCATGAATTTGTGCGGTGCTTTGACTCATGGAAGGCTTTGGGGCCCTTGAGGAATTGGGTTGTTCGATTGTTTAGAGTCATCGATCCCCATTGAAATCACTGCTTGGCTTTCTCTTGGCCTCTCTGGAATCCTTAGACTTCCTTCCCTAGTAAGATCAATAGGAAATCCTTTCGTTTCCCCTTCACTAGATCAACTCCAAAAACACAATCCTGTTCATGTTGCTTTGCGCTCTTAAGCCAATAATCCCAAACCGGACAAGTACAAACACTCTCGAATTGCTTGCTACTGTGGGGGGATACTGATCAAAACCACAAACGAACCCCCTGCAGTTCCACATATATATATATATATATTCTCAAAAATACCGTATATTGACCCGTCCAATGAACGCCTGCCCTTCTCCACTGAGGTCCAGCTACCTCCGAATCGGATGCGTTTGGGATTGTAACCTTGCTCCCAAAGAAAGGCCTTCCCTTTGCAGCCAATTACATCCGATGCGAATGGTCCTTGTCTGTCTGGGATTCATCAACCTGAGAGGCATCGTGTTGATTCTCAGCTTGTCCCATGGACCGCACACCCGTCGCGTACTTCACAAAGACGCCCAGGAGACCAACAACACGAAGGAGCTTTGCCATGGCAATAGATTTCTCAAATGAACGAACGGCTGTGCCACAGGGCAAGACTTGAGACTGGAGATGTCACAAGAGCGCTCAGTTGTTTGCAAATGGAGCACGCGGACTGCGCAGCCGACGACAAACAAAGACTGATTGAAGGATCCTGATAAGAATTTAGGGTCCGCTCTTGGGTCTCCCTCCAAACAATGATCAGGTCTAAACGAAAAAATTTGGCCATGGCGATAGTTTTTTTCAAACGAAGGGGTTGTGACTTACGCAAGGCCTGCCTTAAGCACGTCATCCCACATAAAACTTTATAGGTCCGCCCTAGGATCCATTGGGGAGCCCTGTTTGAGGGGCCGTCTTCGACGTCCCAGGATGCAACTGAGGGGCCGGTGACGGACGAGGGTCACCACGGTGCACCGTGGTGCACGGTTTCGCCGCAGGGAGTGGCCAGTTCTCCCAACACATCGGAAAACGCTTCAGTGAACATGGCGGAAGTTGTGAACACCTTCGGCCTGGCCGTCTTAAAGGAAGGAGCATTAGCTGATGCAGCCAACATGTTGGGTTGGTTCCGCGTGAACCTTGGTGAAAACAGTGACCGCGTGAAACATTTGTGAAGGCAACATCCGCTATCCAATGCGTGAACATGGAGGCAAATCCAAAAAACTAATCATGGAACATGGTGCAGCCAGGCGCATATTGAGAAGATGCGTGGCTGCACCTTTTGCCGCAAGCTGGCCCAGGAGAGGTATAACAAACAGCCAAATTAATTTCAACAGGCTCTCCGCCCTGACAAGGGACTGGCCCGTTTCAACAAAAGGCACTTTAGTCCAAATGAAATCCTTTACGTTGGTGCTCCCAACCCTGCTCGACCCGCCGTGCCCCTTCGTTGAGTCTTCGTCTTCGGAAAGAAAACCGCCCCGTTCACCCATCCGGCCGGCTCACGCCGGTGCCGCAAGGCGATTTTCACCAAAGCGCGCTTCCGTCGGTCAGGGAAAGAGCTGTGTGCGTCCAGGGCCCATGGGGCCACAGGTGCCAGCCCCCATCAACTTTTGGAGGGCAGGTTCTTTGTAGTTCCAAATGCGATAAATCATGAAGGCGGCAGAGCACCTCGGCAAGGTGGAAACATCACACAAGGCGCAAGAAAAAGTAGTGAATTGTACTTTACCATGCAACCTTGCAAACCCAACGTTAATCCACATGCCCTAGATAGTCCACACATTCTAGGCCCAAATTCAGGCGGAGGAGCTTCCACCCTCAACTCTTGTCATCTTTGTATATGGTGGTTGCAACTATGCGTTCATTGTGGAGTTGCCCGTCAGAGCTGTGGGCCGTCGCCTCATTGTCAGGGCTGTGCAACGGTCATGCAGTTGCAGTTCGTGAGCTAACTTGGGAAAACACAATCCTGTACGCACTGTCAGGGCCGCGCAAGGAAAAGTTGTTAATTAAGTTGTCAGGTTGCTAGTCTGTGACACTGGGGACAGGAATTGGAAAATCCGTTCGCTTGAAAGTGTTTGTCCTGTTGTGTTGACAATGATTATATATTGATTATACATGCATGTGTTGTGGTTGTGTTGCAGTTGTGTTGCTTGGGTCTGTGTGCGTGCGATTGCCGTCCACTCCGGAGACACCTGCCGTTGGTCATACCCAGACACTCCATGGGACTGTGGGACTGGAATATATGCCTACAGACAGACCCCCCAAACCACCCCCGAACAAGGCAAATATGGCAGTCCCCAGACAGGTCGTGTCATCTTCTTCCCTCTCGGGCGCAGGTCGATCTTCGGGATGGCCGTTGGCAGGAGCATAGCGCCGCCGTTTTCTAGCTCAAAGCTCCGGACGATCTTCAGCGGGTCCTCGAGCGGCCCGTGTGGATCTTGGAGGGCAGGGTGGGAGACGGAAGCGGGATCATCCACAGGGAAAAGCGGGTTGGGTTCAAAGGGAACAGACTCCTCCCTAAGAATCCGGGGCCCGAATCAATGCGAAAATATTTTGGCTTGGGTCCGGGCCGCCCCCTGCGAAGTGGTCCTAGATTGCGGTCTGGAATCATCATTGGGAACGGAATAGCGGGCGTCACGCAGTTTGTAAAGTATAATTTAATCATGCATAGTTCCAATCACCTACGGGCCCGAATGGGCACGACAAAGTAAACCTCTTCTTGCGGATGTGTTCACTCGTTCTTCCAACAACTTCGCCCGCGATCTGAAGCAGACTGGGCTCCACCTCTTAAAGAACGGGCCTCACCGCTTTGCAAAACCAGGACCGGCGTTGCTGCGTTGCTGGGTCACGATGGGTCATGTAGGGTCATGTCGCCGTCTCCGCCCATCGGTTAGAGCCGGATTCGGAAGCTAATCGATCGGATTCTGAAACTAGGGTTCTGAAACTGGGGTTCTGAAACTAGGGTTCTGAAACTTGGATTTTGAAACTGGTATTCTGAAACTGGGGTTCTGAAACTAGGATTCTGAAACTGGGGCTCTGAAACTAGGATTCTGAAACTGGGATTCTGAAACTTGTATTCTGATACTGGAAAGTCAGATTCTGCAACTGGTATTCTGAAACTGGAAAGTCAGATTCTGCAACTGGTATTCTGAAACCGGTATTCTGCAACTGCGGATCTCCACATCATGCGATAGCGTGTGCCTGTGACTTCATCTTTGAAGCACCTCCAAACCAACGTCATTAGCCCCCCAACACTCCCTTGTCCCCATCGTGTGATCTCGATATCATGCCAACCCCCTCATCATTCACAAAAGTTGCGGAGTCCTAGTGAGGGAACCCACAATTTTGCGGAATCCTAGTTGCGGAACGCCAGTTGCGGAATCCCAGTTGCAGAATCTTAGTTGCGGAATCCTGACAGCTGTGGAATCCTAGTTTCGGAATTCTAGTTGCGGAATCCTAGTTGCGGAATCCCAGTTGCGGAATCCTAGTTTCGGAATCCTAGTTGCGGAATCCCAGTTGCGGAATCCGACCAAATAGTTGCGGAATAATCCTAGTTGCGGAATCCTGCGCAGTTGCGGAACTCGACTTTATCCTCCGCCGATCTCCTTCATGCCATAGAAGAGGCTTTCGACAATGTAGAAGGCCGACATGTAATCTTCTTCATTGAATGGACCTGAGGCTGGACGATGGTCCAAAGAGGAGAGTAACCTTCCATGCTGTGGCGAGCGGCTGTCGTTCCACCACGTGGCGATGGAATCTGCGGGCCCAAAACCATGAAGAGGCGCCCAAAACCATGAAGAGGCTCCGTCCAAAAAGGATAAAAAAACAATGAGTCCGAAAGCATGGCCCAAAGGATTCCGAAACTGCCTGTCTCGAAATCAGAAACTCGGCCTGACCTAGTGGCGAAACATGCTCACCTCTTGGCCAAGACAGCGAGGTGAGACAGCGATGTGACCACGGGGGTCAGAGGACATCCGCTGTTGCTTTGTTTTAATTGAAATCTTAGTACATATTGCGCGGCACTTTTGTCTTATGTTTTAAAGGACAAACATAATTTGTTGTAAACATGAAAAGTGGGAGAAAAATGACACTTCTACCTAAGCTCCAAACCACCAACCCAATACCCTATGCGGACCAATGGTGAACACAGGCTGCGGCTGCGTTGCTGGGGGTATCTGGTATCCCCTCTATCTATTAATCAACCAACCAATATTCAATAAGGCCATCCATTGGGTGAGAAAATAACGTCCAAATCCAACGACCAGAAACCATTCTGAGTTGTGGAAGGCTTCTTCCGAGACCAGGCAGCTGATGGGGCTGCCAATCTTGTATGAGATGCCAAAGTCGGCCAAGACCAGTCCTTCCTTGGCGTCAAGTCTGGCCGAGTCTGGCCGAAGCTCTGACGATTTCGATGTGCCTTCGATCTATCTCAGAGGATCTATGGCCCTCTCCAGGGCCTCAAGTCTGGTGGGTGGAACATGGTGAAACCCGTCGATTTGAACCGTATGAAAACATCCAGGGTGCAGGTGGAAGCAATCCTAAAGGTCTTTTTTGGTTAGCCCAAGAGGTCGGCAACGGTGGCGGTTTCTTGGCTGAAGACTTCGGTGACAAATGTGGATCCAGTGTGTTGGGATACAATTCGAAGGGACACAAATATATATATATATATATGCTTTGTTGATGTATTAATACTAAATATATACAGTAGATATCAGTATTATACCTAGAAGCACCTGGGGCAGAAATTTCTGCCTCAGTCCGATTTGCCCGGGAGGATTCGCGGATTTAGGGGAAATCCGCGCCAGGTAGGAATTTCCGCGGGCAGCAGGGAATTTTTGCCTCAAGCAAAATCCAACATAGCAACTCAAAAACCATTACAACCTACCAGGTTGTCTCTTCCATTATTGCAGACCACATATCGTTCTGCATAGCTTCACATCTCAAGATCTGACACCCTACGATTTTGACACTTCTAAATTCATGACATTCACAAAGAGGCTGCGACATATGTTCAAGCCCTTCAAAGGCATCAAAGGCACTGTTCTTGAATCCCGCCTTCTACCAGGAAATTTCCGCCGGTTTCCCGGGTATTTCCACCGTTTTCCCGGGTATTTCCGCCTCTTTCCCAGGTATTTCTGCCTTTTTCCCGGGCATTTTCGCGCCAGGTGTTTTCAACTTTGGACTGATTTTAGTCCTTTTGTGATCATTCCGCACAAGAAACCTTCAAAAAACAAAGACACATAATATATGATATGATGGTAGCCAGATTTGCAGGTGGAGGTGGAAACTTAAGCGCTGCAAATTGGTTTTTCTCATTGCGGTGACCGTTCCAGGCAGAAATGCCCAATGTAAACCACAAAAATATTCAACTCCTGTAGAATATGTTGTCTTTGTCTGACTGGATTCCTGAAAAGGAATATTCGCGGCAACAAAAATATTTCCGCGGCAAACAGCTGATTTCCGCCCCAGGACGGGAAGAGCCGCTCTTCCCGAAAAAGGCAAGAATTTCTGCCCAAAGGATCTTCTAGGTATATATGATTATGCCTTGATGAGTATCATGATGTACAATCCCATCTACAGGCCCCTGCGGCAGACGAAAGAGATCCCTTCTTCTCGTACCGAGCTTCCGGACAGCCCTTGTCATCAAGGCCTTCGTAGAGGATATTGGCCGCCTTGACGTCGTTGTGAATCCAACCTGTCGTTGTGAATCCAACCGACCCTGCAAGCTCGCTTGAAGCCCAAAGCAAGCGAGCTTGCACACCACTTGATTCCGAAACAGCCGGAACAAGACATATGGATTCGGCAAAAACGAAGCGGAGTTTGACTTTCTTCCAAATCTCTTCCCATGTCTTTCGGATTTCATACGACGCATTCCGTGGTCCGTCCTGAGGTTGAGATATTGTGTCAATTTTCGAGGACTCTAACTGACGTGTGACGAATTTCAGTACGGAAATGAGGCTGGCTAAATCCCTAAGTATTTATGAGGCTCTATAATAAGTGGAGGGGGCATTCCCAAAATACTAAGCAGTCAACCGATGTGCAGGATGTCTATCTTCGTCTCTGGGATTCTCTACCAGGGGATTCTCTGCCAGGGGGGCCGCAAAATCAGACACCCCTTATCCTCTTTTTGGGGCGACGAAAAATTCGACGCCCCGAAAAAACTGGGGACCCTGGTATATAGTTCACAGTTCCACACTGGACTTCCATCAGTTGGCGGCATTGCACGGCTTCTTTAGGTCTTTGAGCACGTCGCCTTTCTCGTGCATGCAGGTCAGGCCGGCCGCCACCTGGCTAAAGACTGTCTGGTAGCAGTGCCTTGGATGATGTTTTGAGGGCGGGCCAGTGCAAGCGGAAAGAACTTGATTCGCCAAGCAATTCAACATGCCGTGGACCAAACGCCTTGGAGATGCTGGAAAATCATACGATTCAGTATGACGTGCGATCATGCAATGTAACGTAATGTGCAAGTTGGCATGGCTTGCGGAGACGTACCTTGCAAGACACCGACGCTTGCGGAGACGTTTTTCAAGCGACTTCGATGGGAACAGAGTCGGGTCGCCATGAGAAGAGAGTCGCCAGCACCCGACTTCGGTCAGGACCTCTTCGTACCCCACAACCCCGACCTGTTGGTGGGTGCTGGTATATGCTTCATTGTGGTTCATATGTGACACACTTAGTCACTTAGTCACACTTTGCGGTTTGATTTCCATGATGCCTCATGTTACAATCTACACATTATATGATAAGTTACAGTATATTAAATAGTAACATTATATCAATTGTTTAACTATGCATATAGGAGTCATATTATATAGTGTATGATAGAGTATGTATTCTTGGACCTGAAGATCTAGACCATGAGTGTGACATGGGCACTCCTGCTATCCAAAGACAAAGACGTGGAAAATTGGGCCGAAAGGCTTGGTACTTACCATCAGGGATTTATTTCTTCATCCATGAACCTTGGCACCATGGATTTCAAATGGTTATTGGAAGGACATCGTCAGGGGATGTCAGGGGTGTCTATAAACCACAATTTTGTGGTAGTGCTGGAAATAATAAATATATACTAGTGTTGTCCGTTGCTACATCTGACATATCTGTTTATTTGTATGTCATTGTCAGTTATTGTCATGCTGTTGTTGTTTATTGCATGATAAACTGAGTAAACGGTCGCCAGCAGTTGAACACAGTTCAAATGATTTGCCAGTTACACGGTTGATCCAGGCCGCCAAGTAGAGGAGAAGTCAGAGTATGCTTACTGCTAATTCAGGGTGCTTGTTGGATGGTGGACCAATGGTGCGGGGGTCCATATCCCACCCTTTGGAAGGTGCTGGCCCACTAAAACATGATTCCCGGAACTCCGATTTAGGGCCCTGAGAAGAAACACACAAGACCAACAAAGCGATCTGTGCATGCAGATCAGAACGTATCCCTTCACAAAAACATCAAAACATCACATCATCCAAGTGCGATCGACTCTCCAACTCCAGCCCCGAAAACGTCACCCATGTCCTTCTTGGACGCGTGGCACGCGTGTCATAATGGGCGTCACTTTCGACCACTTGTGCAGGTCGCCCGCATACATCTTGGTCCTCAGCGATAGAAAAAGGTCCATGTGAACGACCAGTAGTGACCGCTGAAACCAATGGTGTACCATGTGGGTGGTATGGCTGGTATGGATGTGGGCTGCGGATGAATAGACTTTTCAGTCACATGTACAATGTCGTCACAGATCGAAGCCTTCCCAGACACTTCCGATTGCTACAGTGGTTAAGCTATCTGGATACATCTGGGAATGGGTCCTTCCACCTGCAAGCCCGAACAGTCCACCATTTAGCTAACGACCTTCTACGTCGGTAGGTCAGTCAACCAAGAAGTGGATGGTGTTGATTCATGTGCTTTCTGCATCTGTTGTTTTTTGTGTTCTTTCAGACACACACTCCCAGACACCCGGACACCACCGAGACAGATGGTAGGTCAGCCTCTCTCAGAGTCCGAGGGGTTGGTAGGTCAACCGGTCAGTATCCTGGTGCTATGACTCCCAACCAGATAGCCTGAGGGCTTGGGAAAAGGCAAAGGTTGATTGCATATACTCTGGGAGTCCAGTCGACTATAAAAAGAATGGTCTGACGAGTTCGGTGACCCGAGTTACAGGACTTTCCTGCAACCTTCAGTCGGTCCAAATATCGTCGAACTGGACTTCGGTATATACTTCACGACCACTCACTGGCGTGGTAAATCCCAGAACCCGGCCCCGCGGTTCGGCGAACACACCGGTCGGTTCAGCGTACACCGGCGGGGGGCGAACATCGGTTCCACAGTGGCGCGGCTCTTGGGGCGTTTGGGTGGCGGAACTTGGGCCTCGCCAAGGATGCCAACCACCTTTTGGATCGCTGAGGGAGTGCGAATTCACCGTCGACTGCACGAGACCACTCTTGCAACAACGCAGGTCTTTGAATCATGAATCACCCCTCCCGACTGGAAAACCCTCTTCAGGCCTGGGGTGGTGAAATATTCATGAACTAGCGAAGCATGTTTACTACCTGAGACCTGTTCACTCTGGATGCGCTCGGCTGAGACCTGTGTCGACAAAACTCGTTCAAAACACGGCGCCCGGTGTTTCAGACAGTCCGATGCGTCTCGGCGTCTCCCCGGGTGTGACCACCATGTTTGGAAGACCAATAATTCACTGTGTTTAGTGATTGTGTTGCTTTTTTTCATTTCACTGTGTTATTGTTATTGTAATTCACTGTATTTAGTGATTGTTTTGTTCATTTTTGGTCCGAGGTGCACATAGGAGTTCGGCATCTTCTTTCCATCCACGCAGGGAGATTTGTCGATCATGGACAAAACACCTTTGCAAGTACCAACATCATCAAGCACAGCCATCCTCGGTGCTCGACCACATCCAATTAGCGATCTGCGCTGGTGGTTGTTGCTATGTTGTTGTTGTTGTTGTTGTTGTGGTTGTTGTAATGTAAGAATCCTTGGACCCGCAAATGTCCCGACTCAAAACAGTTTGCAAGATCGGATTGGCTGCTTGGATTTGGATCTGGCGGACGTCCACCTCTCCGAAACAGGCAACAATTACCCGCTATTGGCGGCAGGTGGTGACCAGTTGGAGGGTGCTGGTACAAAATGAAAAGATGATACAGTAAATCTGCCCTTCCTCGCGAGGGAGTTGCGAGGAAGATCACTGCATTTCACCGTCTGACAACCAACTGGGCAGAAGCTTCTGCTTGGTCATGTCTCTCGACATGCATACAGTGTATATATCGTTTGACATATGTGGTGTTATTGTGCAACTAGAGTATCACTAGAAATCAGAAGTATTGAAGTACACATCGTATGACATAGAACTTATTAATATATGCAGGCTCCTCTCCATGTTGGGACTTCATTCAAGTATTGCCAAGAAACTCTTTCTGCGTGCTTCTGATGCCACGGTCCCCCTTGGGAATTTTCAGAGCAAAGCCGCGCTGTCTCTGCCGTCTTTTATACCACTTCCTGGGAAACAATGAAGAGACCACCGGGGACAATATAAACAACGTCTAAAGTCATAAGGTCGATCATTGAAAAACGAAGACCTGCCATTGCTGTTGATAAGGATGTCCTAAGACCAGCACTCGAAGACCAGCCTAGGGTCGGCCCGGGACCGAATCAACTGAGCTAGGCTCCAAAGGAGATGGATTAGAGAGGACTGAACCCGAACCGGTCTTTTCCGGGATCGATCGCGGCCATCGGATCCGATCGGTCACAGGCTCTTGGCTCGGGATCCCGTCCGCTCATCCTTCGCTCCCTAACGGCCGAACCTGGTTCGGTCCCCACTTCCGCCGCCCGTCTCCAAAGGAAACCCCCCCAAAGGTTCGCTGGTTTCATGGGTCGAAAGGGTGTTGTCTCAACGCCAGAAGTTGGAGTCGTTGGTTTCATGGGTGAGACAAGGACTCCTACATGGCACAGCGGTGATAGTTGTTGACAAAAGTTACTGTGTGCACCAAAAACTCAGCCACATGTTCACTTTTAATCTACCCACTGACATCGAAACGGTCACCACACAAACTACAAACGACCTTTTTTGAAATGTTCTTCAGGTTTCTTCAACTGTACTTTCTGTGCAGCCTTGTAAAGCCGGAAGGGTAGCTCAGCGAGCAACAAACACAGGGGGATCAGCTACTGATCTGAGTCGCCACTCAACTGAAACGAGATTGGCGTGATTGCTCATAGTCGTCCCGCAATATTCTTTGTTGATCCCTAGAGTATCAATGGCACTGAATCTTGCTTCTGGATCGAAACCATTCCCAAACATTCCATGAAACTGGCAACTGGCAAATGTATCGATCAGTTGGGAATGGTTTCAGGGGTAAATGTAGATAATATAAGTTCTAAAAACAAGGAAACTCACTCTGCTACCTGGACCAACAAAATCCGACACTCCAGGCTTCTCATGAATCTTCTTCTCAACCTCATAGACAGTACCATACACTCCTGTCGTTTGGAGATGAACCAATCCCGAGATACAGGAAAGCGATGCTTGTTACTTGAGGAGAGGACACATACATGTCACATATTCAAACATTTATAAATTCAAAACTTTACTTAATTTCATACATATATGTTGTTTTTAGATGTTTTTAGATATGTTTGTACTTGGACACAACGAGCAGCTCGAAAAAGGGGAGCGAGCATATGCGGCCCGGAGCTCGAAAACGGGAAGACTGAAGAAGCTCTCTTTGAATGTATTTGAATGGGATAACTTTAATGGTTTACATGCAAATTGGAACACATATGAAACTGAATTGTTTTAGTATGCCATCAAGTATATATATATATAATACATTCTAATACTATCTGTAATATTGATCAACAGACTGTTAGAGCTTAATTACATGAGATGACACACACCATTTCACCGGTTCGGACCTTCCACGCTCTCACTGGCCCCAAAACGGCTCTCGGAACCAAGTCGTCGATGCAAACTGGGGACGGTCGTTCCCTGCCACACGTTTGTTCTCCAACCCCAAGCATTGGGATGTCGAGCCGTTGCCAAGCCTACGTTGCAACAATCGTCCAAGGCCATGGAAAAATAGAACTTCAGCCCCTGACCAAACACCCACATCCCCGTCTCATCCCGGCTGGTTCCACCTGCACCGAGCACCTTCTTGGTCTTCGCATATCCGTCCCTGCAGCCCTCCTAGCGATCCGATCGAGATGAGAAGGTCGAATGAAGGGCGACTTGCCGAAGTCGGGCGAAGACGGTGCCCAAAAGAAAAGCAGGCTTAACTCGTAGTACCGTAGGGCGATCTGATCAAAGTTGGATTTCTTGGAAGACTGGTTCCAAAACGAAAGAAAAAAAAAACTGACAAGGATGAGAATTCTCCAAACCTGACCGATGTCAGACCGATGTTGGGTGGATTCTCATGGATTGTGGATCTGCTTATGGATATGGACGTCCACATCTCGCTGAAATACCACGGCGTGACCATATATCACGGTCCGTGACCATATATCCCCCCAGCTTCTTTCCAATCTGCCTCTCCTCCGTGGACTCCATCTCCTTTTCTAGGAGGCCACTTGGCACGTCCTCGAAGCCTTCAAGGCTCGACCCGAAGACCTTGACGCGCGGGGTGATGGGTGACGGCAAGGTCGTGGCGGACTTGTTGAGCTCGTGCAGCGAAGCCATCACGTCTTCATCCAACTGTTGGATCAGCTCCTGACAGGTCGGCAGGTCTAACATGTGCGGCGAAGCACGGTTCTCCAGGGTTTTTGGGGGGGGTGGGATGGTTCCAATGGTTTGTTGTGTGGGCTCCTCGCCCTCAAAACATCTTTGCCAAGACATTGCCCCAATGTTTCATCCGGGTAGTCCACAAGTGAGCTGAATTTCAGAAACCAGCGCTGTGACTTATGCCCTGAATTTATATACCTAGAACCTGAGTGACCTCCCCTTTTGGACCACCAACCACTTCAAAATAGGGTCCAAAATTCCTATCAAAACAGAGGTGAAATAGGTGAAACAGGTACGGTATGTACATGGGGTTCTAGTCTAAAGGTTGGAGGTTTGGGAGTCATGTCAAGGCTTGGAGTCATCAAGTAGACTACGCTGTTTTTTTTGTTGTTGAGTGGCTTAGCTCCGTGGCTTCCCGTCAAATCCGCAAAGGAAAAGCTTTCTCGTATACGAGGCAACCCAACTGGTCCCATTTCTGAGAAAAGGCCTCCTTTCCTTCTTCAAAAAATAGCCCTTTTCAGAGCCTTTTCATGTTGTTTCATTCAAATAGCAATTCCTATAGGCCTAACAAACTCCCTAGAACTGCACTCCCCTCATGATCTGCACTGTCGAGCGATGTTGACTCGTCAATCAAGATCCAACATTTGCTGGTCTCCCTATAGTCTAAAGTTACACCACCACTCCAATGGACGCTTGCCCTCCATTCTCCACCCAATGTATTCTCCAATGGGGTCTAGCTACCTCCAAATCAAGTTTGGGATGAGCACGCACTGAGGAGCGTCAATGTATACATTCAATCTACGAATGCTGCAAGCAACCCCGGCCCCCTAATTTTCCAGCTGAGAGGCATATTCCTTCTCCTCTTTTGGCATGGACCGCACACCCGTGGCGTATCTCATAAAGATGCACAGAAGACCGACCGCACAAAGGAGTTTGGCCATGGCGGTGAGCAACGCGAAACAACTGTTTCTCAGAACAACGGGAGGTGGTGCGACAACCGTCTGGCTTGAGATGCGGCTGCAGCGTCTTGTTGCACTGAAACTGCAGTTTGCACTCAGATTCTTCACATGTAATTATAAGCCCTATAGGGCTCCAACCATATCCTCAGAAGGTGGTTGGACCCCCCCAACCATCTTCTCAGGAGGTAAATGGAGCCCTAGGGAAGTTAAGCATCATACATCATGCACAGCTCACCCTTTCAAAACCGACGACTCAGTGTATTCTCGTTGACCCTTGTGATTCACAGTGGGGCATTTGTATCCCGGGAAAACGCACGAATTCCATGGCTCCACAACGATCTGCGCTGAGTCCGTCTGAGTCCGTTCCTTCGCATCCCGACCATCTGGGACGCAAGTCCATGTCCGTTTCCTGCTTCAGTACACCCGGCGTGGGAGACCACTAATGGCATGGACCCGACTGGAAGACCATGTTTTTCTCTTCTTGATCCGATCGATGCGATCCTGAGGGATGTCAAAGGATATGTGGATGAATATCTGATACTTCTATAAGTGGATTGCTTTTGAGGTTGCTTCATTTGGCCTCCGAGACGTCCCCCCATTACAGCAGTTTTTTACTTTTTTTCGCGAGGCCTAAGCAAGTCATCCCACATAAAACGACAATACCAGCAACAGGGAAAGGGTGGCTATGGGAAAATCAATACTAGTCAGGGATGTCTACAAACCATCCCTTCCGTGGTGCTAAGCCCTACAGTAGGATTCATTTCTGCCCTTTTTCTTCTTTTTGTTGAAAATGGGAGGTCCCAGGATGCAACTCACGTAGGTGATGGACAAGGGTCACCCTGACCCACCTGTGGTGCGCGGTTTCGCCGCACGGAGCGGCCACGTAAAAAGGCGACATCCGACGCACAAACCGGTTTCCACCGGCGACGCGGCGACGGCTGAAACCTGGAACTCAAAAATGGCTTAGACTACTAGTAAGGCACCTGTTACTACTAGCGTGGCACTTGTTCCTACTAGCAACTCATACTTATCCACTTCTATGTTAGTCAGAAAGTGTGAATGGCTGAATGATGCTGTGAACACCTTCCGCCTGCCCTGATGCAGCCGACATGTCGGTTTGGTTTCTCATGAACCTCGGTGAGAACAGTGACCAGGTGGAACATCTGGGAAGGCAACATCCGCTATCCAATGCAGGAGCATGGAAGCAAATCCAACAAACTAAGCGGCGCGTATTGAGAAGATGCGTGGCTGCACCTTTTGTCGCAAGCTGACCCAGGAGAGGTGTAGGAAACGACCAAATGAACTTCAACAGGCTCTTCGCCCCTGAGAAGGGACGCCAGTCCGTCACAACAAAAGGGGGCTTAGGCTTAGTCAGGAAGGCATGGAATCCAAATGGAATCCTCTCTTGCCCGAACTTGGTGGTCCCAACCCCAACCCCGGTCGACCAAGGCAAGTGCCCCTTCTTCCTTCGTCTTGGTCGACCTATTTCACCCATCCGGAAAAAGCGGGTCACGCCGGTCCGCCGGTGCTGTTTTGGACCCGACCGGTGCTGCGCTGAAGAGTCGGTCAGGGAAGGAGTTTGGTGCGTCCAGGGCCCATGGGGCCACAGGCACCAGCGCCCAACTTCTTTTGGAGGCCAGGTTCTTCGTACTTGTTCCAAATGCGATAAATCATGAACGCGAGAGAGCACCTCGTCAAGGTCGGAACATCACTGCAAGGATTGCGATTGTTTTATCCTAGACCAAAGAAGTAGTGAACAGTGAAATGCACGAGTACTTCAGAAGGAGCAAGGACGCTACTAGGGACTCCTGGCCTTACCACTAGGAGCAAGGACGCTACTAGAAGCAAAGGGCATCGCTACTAGGAACAAGGACGCTACTAGTAGCTCCTGGCCTTACTACTAGAGCGGATTGCTGCGCTGACCATCCGCACTTTCCCACACAACTCTGCAAACCCGGCGTTGATCCACATGTCACATGTCCTAGACCCAAATTCAACCCTCAACTCTTGTCATGTCTGTTTGCGCATGGCTGGTCCAAGATCGTCTACTTCCCGGAAATGGAATGTATTTTTTGCATGAAAACAGCCATTTTTCAGCCACGGCCATCATGAATCTATCTCCAGTTCTTTGGGATCTATCTGCACCGTGCCTCAAAAATAACAGGTCTCTCTGAATGAGGCCTCGTCCAGTCCAGCCCTGACGAATTCACATTTGACCAATGCCTATATTTCTTGGATTGTCTCTTTGCACAAGAGGTTTTGCGGCACATTGGGTTCAATGCAGCGAGCTTTGATATCAAGAACGACAACAGGACGTTCAACAGGAACTATGACAATATGCTGCAAGACAAGCTTCATGGAACTTCTGAAGCTAGGGTTTCTTCGTATCTTTACTCCACATGAAAACTGTGACACTCAAACTGTTCAGCCTCCTGCAAAATCACCCGGGCAAAATATGTACTACAAAATGACTGTTTGCCTATGAACTTGATTTTGTTGGAAGAAAACAATTTAATTACATGCAATTGCTGTACTACAAACTGCACTGTCCAGCGGCTGTTGCATTCTTTGTCATCAAACACGACCTCACTACAAAATGACTGCCCTGAAATGTTTTTACTGCAGAATGCAGTTTTGTTGTGACCGACAAGTCATTTCCTAGTGGAAATTCCATCGAACATTGAAACAAAAAAACACGACGTTGGCTGAAACACTCCCAAGAATCAGCCCTTCATTTCTATCTTGAACCACCATATGATTGTCCGTCAAGCGAACATATGCAACATCAGTGAGGCATCCCCGGGCCATGTTGTGCTTACGTTTGGTGTTGTCTGCTTTCATGCTTGTCCTGGTGTGTTGATGATGATTATATGTATATACATGCATGTGTTGTGGTTGTGGTGCAGTTGTCTGTGTAGTGTTGTGGCGATTTTGCTGACCTAATTTTACTATATATATATATATGTGTGTGTCTTTTGTTGTCGGCTGTCATGTCGGGCCGCTGGCTGGACCACCGGGTTTGGCTACTGGCAGGGTGTCCGGTGCTTCTGTTTGGTGTGGTCATTGTGTATGTGTTGTCTCGTGTCTTCTTCATTGCTTGTTGTCTGTTGTCGTGTTGTCGGTGTTTCTGTGTCTGTTTGGTGCTGTGATCTGTACAGTGTCATTGGACCGGCCAAGCTGCAGCAGAGGTCACGATAGGGGTCGGGACTCTAATCGGGATTTTGGTTTAATTGTTTTTTGTGGTCTGTGTGGTTCTCAATGGGAAAGGCATTACAAGTAGAGATTTTGTCTAGAAGAACCGTCAAAAGCAAATAATCCATTAGAAAACTCATCAAAAGAGAGATTTCAATATAAACGTCTTAAACAATAATGATTTTGCCAGAAAAATTATCAAACGTAGCGATTGTAATGGGTCAAAATGAGAGATTTTGACTAGTAAAGTCATCAAGAGCAGAGAATTCAGCAGACAATTCATCAAACATGTTTCAGGAGAAAAGCTATCAAAAGTAGAGATTTTAAGGGAAAAGGCATCAAAAGTAGATGTTTCGACTAGAAAAGTGCAAAAGTAGATATTTTGACTAGAAAAGTGCTCGAAAACAGATATTTTAGTAGAGAATAGAGATTTCAATAGATGTGTCATAAAAAGTCGAGATTTCGATAGAAGAGGCATCACGATAGAAATGTTTTCCATTGTTTTGCTGCTGGTGCTCCTGGGTCAAATGATTTTTGGGTATGGTCAGGTTTGCCCTAGACCCCTAGACCGAGCTGAGCCCCATTCTCAAAGTGAGGGCCCCTCTCTAAGAAAAAGAGTGAGCGAGAGAGAGAGAGAGAGAGAAAAAAAAAAAAAGACACGGAAAAAAAACAAGAGCGAGAGGGGGCACTGAAATTAAAAAGAGGGAGGAGGTGTGGGGGAGGGCGCAGCGCCTCCCCCGCAATGAACACAATGTATAGTGAGCATCCCAGCACTGAAACCAAAACCTCGAGAGTTGTGGGGGGCGCGGGGAGGGCTGGGTGAGTGTTCAGGTGAATCAGTGGCTGAGAAAGAGAGGAAGAGTCAGGAAAGTGAGTGGTTAGATGAGTGAGTGAAAGTGCTACTGGGTCAAATGTTTTTTTGGGTATGGACAGGTTTGCCCTAGACATAGCTGAGCACCATTCTCAAAGTGCGGGCCCCTCTTAGAACAAGAGAGAGGGAGAGAGAGAGAAAGACGAACAAAAAAATGTTAATACTCAGAAAGAGCGGGAAAAGAGCCAAGAGCCACAAAAGCCAAAACCCACACACAGAAGCCAAAAGCCACAAAAGCCAACAGCCAGACAGAAGCCAAAGCCACAAAAGCCACAACCCACACAGAAGCCAAAAGCCACAAAAGCCACACAACCCAAAAGCCACGAAAGCCAAAAGCCACAGAAGCCAAAAGCCACAAAAGCCAGAAGCCGCAAATGCCAGAAGCCACAAAAGCCACAGAAGCCCAGCCACAAAAGGCACAGAAGCCAAAAGCCACCAAAGCCACCTAACCACTAAAAACCAAAAAACAAAAAAAAATCAAATTCCCCTTGAAATCATCCTCCTCACGATAGGGTGGGGACGTGGGTGTGTGTTCATTTCCTACGAATCCACATACCTCTCAGGAGGTACGACTGGGCCCTCCCGGCGCCTACATAAATAGTCTTCTGAGAAGGTACGACTGGATCCCTATCTCAACCCTCCGGAAGAACCGAAATGGACCAGTGCCCCCCAGTGCTTTCCCCGGCGCAGGTCGATCTTCGGGTCGGCCGTGGGCATGAGCACGGAGCGGCCGTTCTGCAGCGTAAAGCTCTGGACGATCTTCAGGGGATCCTCGAGGCGGTGTCCGACGAGCGGGTTGGCTTCCCGACCTCCGACTCTTCCCGGGCCCAACCCGAACCGCGAAGTGGTGGAAGGTCTGACCATGAAGGCGCCCAAATGGGCGCGAGAAAGCCAATCCCTTTTTGATGATGTGTTCACTTGTTCTTCCGTTCTTCCAACAACTTCGCCCCCGATGCAGATTGAAGCAGACTGATCCCCTATCCTTCCACCTTCAAGCAACAAATCACCGCTGGGCGAATCACCAAATGACCACAACAAGGACCTGCGGAGTTGCTGCGAAATGGGTCAATAATATAATATATGGGTCATGTGGAATCTCGCCGTCTCCGCCATCTCCTTCATGCCATAGAAGAGGCTTTCGACAATATAGAAGGCCGACATGTAATCTTCTTCATTGAAGGCACCTGAGGCTGGACGATGGTCCAAAGTAGGATTCCGGAGAGCCTCCCACAGTGGCGATTCCATGAAAAGGACCATTCTTGGGCGAGACCGTTGCACGTCTCTACAACGAGTTCTTAGGTTGGAGGCCATCGCTAGTATGTTGGAGGATGTTGGAGGCCATTGCTCTTAGGTTGGAGGCCATCGCTAGTATGTTGGAGGATGTTGGAGGCCATTGCTCTTAGGTTGGAGGCCATCGC
>CAXAMN010003224.1:1396499-1415092 GCA_963970005.1 Durusdinium trenchii
GCAAGAGATCACGTATGGTAAATCTGGGAGGTACCCAAAAAGTCGACTTTTTGGGTACCTGCGTTCATGCAAGAGATCACGCATGGTGAATCTGGGAGGTACCCAAAAAGTCGACTTTTTGGGTACCTGCTGTGGTGGTGATGGGTCTGAACTCTTAGGCAATGATATCCTTTATGGGGAGAAGGGTTCAGCATCACGGGGTTCATGCAAGCGATGACGTCCGATGGTAAATCTGGGAGGTACCCAAAAAGTCGACTTTTTGGGTACCTGCTTTGGTGAAGATGGGTTGGGTCATCGGGAGAAACCGATCGATTCAGCACAAGTCCGGGCGCCGAGTCGACTGTTGGGGTACCTGCTTTGGTGGTAATGGGTTGGGTCGCCGGGAGAAACCGATCGATTCAGCACAAGTCCGGGCGCCGACACTTGTGGCACTTGAATGTACCCGAGACCATGGGCAGCGCCCTGCGGCCCCACAGGCCGCAGAACCCAACGCGTCACGGGGTTCATGCAAGAGCTGACGTCCGATGGTAAATCGGGAGGTACCCAAAAAGTCGACTTTTTGGGTACCTGCTTTGGTGGTGCTGGGTTGGGTCATTTATGGGGACGAGGGTTCAGCATTACGGGGTTCATGCAAGAGATGACGTCCGATGGTAAACCTAGGAGGTACCGACTCTTTGGTGGTGAAGGGTTGGGTCTAAATTCTTGGGCAATGATATCCTTTATGGGGAGGAGGGCTCCGCATCACGGGGTTCATGCAAGAGATGACGTCCGATGGTCAATCTGGGACAAAAAAACCCGCGGTCCACCCACGGACGGCTAGCCCAGCAGCTCCCTTCCGTGGTCTTTTTTCTCGCAGGCGTTTTCTTTGGCGACTGCGTCGCACGAGACGACGTGGTCCGGGGGGCTTCCAGGAGCAGCTATGCACGGATGGCGTACGTCGGGCAGTGCGGCAGCGTAGCTGCCAGCGCGGCTGCGGATATTTTCTCAGGCCGCGGCTTCAAGGAATCACAGAGAAAAATTTCTTACAGTGCGACCCATTCCCCAGAAGCAACGCCCGCTGCGACGAGCGCGCTTCCAGCCTCCGGTGTGGCGCTCATGCCTCTGCCTCGCTCCGCCAACGCAGCCTGAGCTGCAGCCGCTGACCCCGATGGAAAATATCGCGGAAAGGATGGTACGTGGCCTCCGGGACAAGATGGTGCCTGGACGGAAGGACATAGCCGGGATTCTTCGCTTGGGGGAAGCACGCGACAACGCGCAGACAGCCAAAGGTGGCTAGTAAAATCTTGTCCTTCAAGCCAACAGTGGCTATGCACAGGAAATCAAACCTTATCCTTGAAGCCACTAGTGGCTATTCACAGGAAAGCCGCATGGTCCAAAATGATCTCAGGCTCGACTCCCGGGGTGGTCGCGGCGCGCCGTGCCCTCTTTCGCTGGTGGCGTTTACTGTCTCCCATGGGCAGCTCCCTACTCCGCCACGGCGCGTAGAACGCAACGCGCCCGAGCAGGGCAGTAAGCGACGCCCTTGCGCCTCGTCCAGCTCCAGCAGCCGTCGGCTTCCGCCAGCCTCCCATGCAAACACTGCGCGCCGGCGTTTTCCGCTCACGACAACTACACCGAACAGTTTTCCGTGGCCTGCATAAGGGGACATACATGGGCAACGCCCTCGCTGGCTGACGCGACCTAGCAAACACCATGGGCAGCGCCCTTCTCCCGCAGGAAACGCACAACACAAACACCGGCTGCCTCTCACCCGACAACTTGGGCGACGGGGGGCTCTTCTCAACTCCTGCATTTGGCTCAAAGGGTGCTCCAGGAAACCCTACCCTCCCCACATCCACGGCAACGTCCTTCCTCCTACCGTGGAACCACCCGCTTCCACACCCTTCCGTCCCCCCCTCCCCCCCTGGCCTACCGCACTGCAGACATTCCGCCACGCGCGCGTGCCGCCCGCGTGTACATGGCTACGGTCTCTTCCCTGGCTGGCGCGAGAAGCTCGCCATCACCTCCCCGAGCTTCCGTTTGCGCTGCTCCGTCCTAGAACCAACACGCCACATGGCGCGGACACGGGCGCCTGACAGGCATGCGAAAATCTTACCAGGGCCTTTCACGTTACCACGGGCACTGGCTGGACCTCGTCCAGCGCAAAATCAACACAAAGCCTAGCGCATTCCTGGGAAAATTCCAGGGCATTGGCCGGGATTAAAAATAAGTTCATCAATTTTTGAGCAAATCAGGGAACCTACATGCAAGCGGACATGCTAGATAATTCTACAACCATGGAAAAAATGGGGAACTCCTACCCGGGGGCGGTCTAAGGCTAAGGCTAAGTCTAACGCTAAGGCTAGGCTAAGGTTAATAAGGCTAACATCGACAGTCACGCCTCACCCCACCTCTCTGCCTGGAGCAAGGCTAGCGCTAAGGTTCTATGCCTTGGGGGTCGGCGGCTGCAGGCGGTAGCCTGGTAAATACAACAAGTAGAAGTCAGAAGTACACATCGTATGACATAGAACTTCTTGTATATGCAGGCTCGTCTCCATGTTGCGACGTCATTCAAATATTGCCAAGCGACTCTTTCTGCACGCTTCTGATGCTATGGCGGTCCTCCTTTGCAATTTTCAAAGCAAAGCCGCGCTGTCTCTGCCTTTTTTTTATACCACTTCCTGGGAAACAACGAAGAGATGACCGGGGATGCATGATACAAAAACATAAACAAAGTCGGTCATTGAAAAACACTGTTGTTGTTAAGGAGGTGGAAAACATTTGCACTCCAAGACCAGCCTGGGAGAGGGACAGAATCTTATCAACTTGATGCCTCCAAAAAAAGATAAGCAAAAATGACTTTCCAAACCATGATCTTTTCCAAATTGGGAATGCCTTCGCTTTGGCATCACAGGTAACCTTACCGGGGAAGGAAACCCAAAAGGCACAGCTTCGCTAGCATGGGTCTCACCAGGGTGAGACAACGCCGCATATTTTAGTATAACTGTATAACATTTTATAACCATTGCCATGTTAAACGACTCCTACATCACACAGTGGTGCTTTTCTGAGAAAACAGTCATGCCATCATGCACAAGATTTCAGCCACATTCTCACTTGGGTAGAGTGCCATCAAAATGGTCGCCGCACAAACTACAAACGACCTCTTTTGAAATGTTCTTCCTCAACTATACTGTCTGTGCAGCCTCGAAAAACCGCAAGGATAGCTCAGCGGGCAGCAAACACAGCCAGATCAGCTACCGTCACCACTCAACTGATATTGGAAGAAAGGGATCCTGCATTCCTGAAGGCAGCACTTGGTTGCAGACTGTTACAAACCAAAAGGCTCTGCAAATTCTAGGTCTCGTCTCCAGCGGAGACCCAGCCGTGCAGGTCTCAGAAGCTGGAGAAACACCCAGAGGCAGCGAACGAGATTGGCGTGATTGCTCATAGTCGTCCCGAAATTTTCTTTGTTGCATCCCTTTCTTCTGGATCCAAACCATTCCCAAACACTCCAGTTTCACCTGGCAACTGGCATGTGTACTTTTCTCCGTTGGGGAGCTTTTTTTTCGGGGTCGAGCTCACTCAACTTAATATTACTCACCTGGACCTGGACCTGCAACAAGATCCGACACTGACGCTGCCAGGCTTCTCATCAATCTTCTTCTCAGCCTCATAGACAGTACCATACGTTCCTGTCGGAGACGTCCGATGAACCAAGTCCCCGACCAGACCACGGTTCCACCGCGACAGCCGGTGACGGAGAGAAGGCCGGTGACTGCGACTGCAGGTGGTTCCATGATCTTATCTTTTTCCAATGTTGCTTTGGAGTGGTTTAACATGGTACATGTAACATGTGTATTATATAACGTTTACAGTGGCAATGAGGGGAGATATAGATGTAAATTGTAAAACGTATAGACAGACTATGAGAGGTTACATGAGATTACACACGCCATTTCACAGGTTGGAGCAACGAGCTTTCACTGGCTCCCCAAAATATTTGCTGAGTCTGTGTAGGCAAATTGGGGATGATTCCCGGCCTTTTTCGTTCTCCAAACCCAAGCATTGGGCTACAGTTGCAAAATCGTCCATCGCCATGGGGAAAATCACAACCAGCCAACCAAACACTAACAACCCCGTCATCTCATCCCGGCTTTTGCCGCCTGAACCGAGCAAGTTCGTGGTCTTCGCGTAGCCGCCGCTGCAGCCCTCCTTTCAAGAGCGATCCGATCGAAATGAACGGCCGCCGACCTGCTGAAGTTGGGGGAAGACAGTGCCCAAAAGAATAGCAGGGTCAACTGGTAGGGCGATCTGATCAAAGTTGGATTTGGGAAAAACTGGTTCCAAAATGATCGCAAAAGAACCTGTCACCTGTCAAGGATTGGAGTTTTTGAAACCTGACCGATGTTGGGTGGATTCTGATGGATTGTGGATCTGCTTGTGGATATGGGCCTGCACATCTCACTGAAAACCACCACCTCCTAGTCGCCCTTTTCCCCCCACCTTCTTTCCAGTCTGCCTCTCCTCCGTGGACTCCATCTCCTCTTCTAGGAGGCCACTTGCCACGTCCTCGAGGAAGCCGAAGCTGCTCCACCCAGACGCGACGCGCGGCGTGCTTGGTGACGGGAAGGGCGTCGAGGCAAGGTTGTTGTCGTGTAGCAAATCGTGCAGCGAAGGCATCACATCTTCATCTTCAAGCTGTTGGATCAGTTCCTGACAGGTAAGGAGCAAAGGATTTTGGGCAAATACTGTACTTGGCAGGTGTTGTATAGTTTTGTGGGAGCATTTGGCCCTCAAAACATCTTGAATTCAATACCTTGTTCAAACCAGTCCAAAAACATTGCCCCAAACACTTTTTCATCAGGGTAGTAAGTCCATAAGCAAACAGTATTTGGCTTGGGGATTGGAATAATGCAAAGGCTTGGTTGCAGCCATGAAAAACGACGTGTTTTGCTTTGTTTAGTGGCCTAGTCCGTGCTTCTGAGATCGCCTAGCTTCCTCCCAATCCTTTTGTCCAAGTCCTTGAAAGGGCATCCATTCCTTCTTCATATTACTTATTTTCATTTCATGCTGTTTCATTCAAATAGCAATTCCGTGCAATTTATAGGCCAAACAAACTCCCTGGAATTGCACTCCCCTCATGAGTTGCACTGTCGCATGTTGACTCATTAATCCAACATTTGTTGGTCCCCCTATAGTCTAAAACTGTTTAACAGTTATACCACCACTGCAATTGTTGCACCAGTGCCCTCCATCCTACACCCAAATGATGCTCGGGATCCAGCGACCTCCGAATTCAGTTTGGGATTGAAACACACAAGAGCACGCGCTCGAGTAAACGCCAATGTATACATTCAATCCCGCTAATTGTCCAGCTGAGAGGCATGTTCCTTCTCCTCTTTTGGCATGGACCGCACACCCGTGGCGTATCTCATAAAGATGCACAGAAGACCAAGCACACCAAGGAGTTTGGCCATGGCGGCGAGCAACGCGAAACAACTTTCTCAGAACAACGGGGCTGGTTAGAGCGAGCCACAATGCTTGTCTCGTTAGCGGCCGCTGCGCTGGCTGTTTCATCTCCAGTTTGCACCCGGAATTCTTCACTATAAGTTAAGCATGATCACTTCATGCACAGCTCACCCTTTCAAAACCAACGACCCAGTGTATCCTCTATATTCTCTGGTCATTCCGCTTAAAAAAACCTCGTTGACCCTTCGGATGTGTGCGGCACAGATGTCCGGGAACATGCACGAATTCCATGTCTTCACCACGATCCATCGCTGACCCCGTCTGAGTCCTTCCGGAACATCCCGACCATCTGGGAAAAGTCCATGTCTGTTTCATGCTTCAGTCAACCCACTGTTGGAGACCCAGGGAGACCAGACTGGCATGGACTTCCGAACGTTCCGACCGATGTTCCGACGGTCAACGTCCGGCGATGGACGTCCCCATCGCCCGATCCGACCAGTCGGGCGTCACGGTCTCCATCGATCCGGCTTGGGCATGGATCGATGATCGCAGCGAGGCGCCGAGGCGAAACGGAGCGAGGAAACCCCGGCGATTCGCCGATTCGCCGAAGAGGTCGAGAGCTTGTTCTGCGACGAGAGTTCTATGAGGTGCTTTGATTCGGTTCAGGTGAGGACGGATATTGTGGATGAAGATCTGATACCGATACTTGCTTATGGTTGCTTCATTTGCTGAAAGACATGTCCCCCCGAAAAACCATGCTTTGCATTCCATCTTCCAGTCTTTTCTCTTGTGCATTGCACTTTCTTTCACTTGCAGACCCCAAAGCTGGCTTTCCCAAGGCCTGACCCCAGGCTCTGCCCACCCACCGACCCCAACCGCGCCACCCCCCGACCTCAGGCCTCCATTGGCCGCCACATGAAGCGCTGTCATCCCATCCCGCTGGCACTTCCCAGCGGAGGTGAAGCGAGCGTGCTTCAACAAGACCTCGAGGTGAAGGCTATATAAACGGATGTCATAGGAGCTGTTGTTGTAACTGTATGCTGTATTCAGTTCCATGCTGCATGCTGTATGTTGTATGCTGTTAATAGGTTTTAAATGGATTTCATAGAAGCTGTATACGGTTCCTATACATGTTCCTATAGAGTGGAGGCAACAAAAAAAAACGCAAGGGGCCGACACGAGGCGTGAAGATTGGTCGTGCGGTTGCTGTGAGGTCGCCGTGTCCCGGCGAGATTGGTGAGTTCGATTAGACATGAATGGGCTAAATCAGTACAGTGGTTTCAGAATAGAAAAGATGTACAGTAAATGCACTGTACACTGGTTTCTGTAACAACGGGTCTGGTTTCTTTCACCATGTGTCAGCAGTACAATGGGCTAAATCAGTACAGTAAATGCACTGGCACTGGCACCCAAAGATGTCTTAGACATGGGGTTCCATACCAACCACCGAAGGGGATTGCGATGTCCGGGTTCCCGGGAACATGCGGTCCAGTTCTGTGAAGCCGGAAAACTTGCATGCTTGCTCCAGGCTCCTTCCCAAGTGCTGACAGGAAGCAAACACCACAGCTGTACAACCCATAAAGAACAAACTAGATGGAATGGACAAGCCAGATTGAATATGCAAAGAATGTGACTACGTAGTACGCTAGTCAGCCCACTGGCAAATGCTGCCAATGAGAAAGTACACCAGCGAAGGCCTGTGTTATCCTGTGTTCATTTCCTTAAGCGTGTCGACAGTACCGAGTATCTTCCATAGCGATGCGAACAAAGTCTGCACACAAATCGTCTTGCCTCTTAACAAACGGGTTCAACACCTTTATATATCTGCTTGAGGATCAATGGGGATTCACTTTATAGATTGCTTTTGTTTGAGGACTGGACTATAATATGTTGCAGCCCATCTCGATCACCCACTTCCAGCTGATGCTGGCTTTCCAACATGAAACAGCCCAACATATTATATATATATATAGCGCTCCATATTCTTGAGGCCTAGGGCCTAGAAGTCAAGAAATCGTCACAGAATGTCACAGACCAAAGCAGTACATGTTTTGTTTGACATCTTCTTCGACTCTCACTCCGCTCGCACCTCTGCAGCCTTTACTTGGCCATGTTCAGCTGCCAAGTGCAACGCTGTGCGTTGCTGGAAATCCTGGTGCGTCACCCGCACGGCGTGTCCGCCGCGGAAGAGAAGCTGGCGGGCGTGATCCCGGACGGATCAGGCCTCGATCAAATGAAAGCAAACACAGCAAGTGTTGAACCCTATAAGTCCAGGAAACGATGGCCGCCCTTGGCACCATGGCTTCAAAGTGTTCAGGAATAGACTCGGATCACCTCGTCAGACTCCCAGGGGAAAAATGGAAAAGATCCCAAGATGGGCAGGGTTCCAGGACGCAGCGGGGATTCCAGATGCTTTGGCCAAGAGGAGAAACCGGCGAATTCGGCCCTTAGGATTTACTCGGACTTGGAGAGTCGCTCGCTGCTAGGCTGTGATCTAGAATCTAGACGCTCAAAAAGACTGACTATGCCGACTCTACCCACAAGTTTGAGTCCTTTTGTTTTCCTTTTACTAGGCAGATTGGGGAAATGTTGAGCCCACATTGAGTAGCGCCCACTTCCAAAAAGGTAAGTAATGAAGTAATGTGTCCCGACTATGCTGAGATAACTCCAAAACGTCGTATACACACTCCACGTTAATTCCCGCATAAAATAGGTAGATTCTTTAAATTCAGATAAAGACTTCACACATGAAGCATCTGCTCCTCAGCTCGCCCTGAAAAAGATTCCCTCTCGAACACCATCCTGGCTGTTCACCATGGTGAAGTTGGGATGTTCCAACAGCACGAAGCACGCTTCGCCTGGCAGATCCCACCGGTCACCACGCCGATCGCACGCCCGGTGTCGGTTTCGCCCGGGAACCGGGCACCCCGCGGGAAGCGCCGCCGGGAAGCGCCGCCAGGAGATGGGCCGAAGTGGGGCGGAATGGCCGAAGAACCAGCAATCGACGTCGACTTGAAACTAAGCAGATCAGCCATTTCTGATAAATGAGATAGGGAAGGACGCGAAGGCGGGGTTCGAGGCTGAACGACGACTGAAGCTGTGAATGGAATGGCGGTTAAAACGCAAAGACAAAAAAGACCTCACCAAACGGCGAGTCTATTCGTTTTGGTTGTTTATGGTTGTTTATGGTTATTTGATAGACCAACGCTTTGTCAAGAAACATAGGTTCTTGTCGACTACATCTTCGTGCTGCCTTCCTTGGATTTCCCTGAGGCCGCAAGCACCAGCTCTGGACGACCCTCAGGTTCTAGAGTACAACTTGTCCTGATTTGACGTCCAGATCTTGACTTCCCAATGGGTCTTCACACAGAAGAATCCTGTTTTTTGTGTCGAGCTCGCTTGTTTGGTGGTCCACATTTTCTCAAAACCCATTGAGATCTGACTCCCCACGCGGCCCCATGGCCCTGACCGCGAAGCCTTGGCCAGCCTGGGCTGCTCGATGAAGTGCTGTTGCGCCCTGACCGCGACGGGCGGGCAGGACGGATGGTCTGATGTGGTTGTCGGAATCGACCTCCTTAGTATAGTCTGGTCCTGGCATGATCTGGTTGTTCCTGGAGGGGCTTCCCTCTGGTGTTTCCAAAATAAAACCCTAGCCTTCCAAGACCATTAAAAAAAAACAACTAGTTGACCTGAGTTTTATATAGTATCTTTAGATATCTGTAAAACAAAGGTCCTTCTGTGTTTAAATTTGAGGGTGGCTCAGTTCCATCCAGTTCGGTCTACAACCGGCTTTCTTCGGCCCCCGCCGTGGTAGATGGAGAAGTGAAAATCCTGAGGAATACCAGTTTAGATGGGGTACACCTTCAATTACCATTATAACATATAATATCATATAATCATATAAGAACTACCGATAACTATCGACCTCCTTGACCTGTCCTTTTGATGATACTAAGACTAACGTAGGGACTTGGCAAAAAGCGATATTACATGCTATATATATAATTATATATATATCACAGCTTAAACGCGCCTTTTAAAGGCCACAGCAAGGCTAAAGTGCCAGCGAATTCCTCTACCTACAGGAGGACTGACCGAAACAGGGTGATCCCACTCACCCTATAGACATAGGAGACATTTACCACAGGCTCCATGGAGCCTGGTAAGGGCATCGCCCAACCACCTAACCTCCCCTTGCTGGCACACCCAATTTAGCGGGCACTCACAAGACCATTTTGAGCCTGCGCCCCTGACGAAGTTGCTTGCAAAAAACAGTGGCCTTTGCCACAAAAGTAGCTAGCTGCATGTTAACGTGAGGTGGAAAGTGCATTTGAATAAGTGCTGCTCGGCCCGAATCCAAGTATAAACGGGCGGTCTTGACGCTGTTCCACCGCCCCAATTCAACCAGAGAGTCGAAAGAAACTCCCTGGGCAAATGCGTGAGAGGCTCCTCCACGCCTGATGCTGTAAGCAGTAAAGCCAACCGAGGCTAGGTTTAGAGTATCTAAAAGCAAACGGAGGGCCTGACGGAAGGCCGGGGTCGAACCATCCCACATGAAAGCAGATTCAGAGCGCTCCCAGGCGAAGCTAAGTAAAAAAGGTAGCCAAGGGTCACGAATCAAGATACTCTGGGGGCGCTTGGGCGAAGTCTTCGAAAACGGAATTGCGATAACCACATTGGGCTCCCCTGGTTTCCAGCTGACATGATCAAACCTAAGGGAGGTCATCTCACTGGTTCGCAGGAGGGCTTTGTACCCAAGAAGCAACAAAGCGGCAAGCGCATGCTCCCGCACCTCAAGCGCTGCCCCGGCAAGGGCTAATACCACATTGGCTGGCATGGGAATTGCCTGCCTGGGCACGTGTTCAGAGGTCCAGTTTGAGAACCATTGTTTGGCAATAGGGATCTTGAACCGCGACTGGGGCACAAAGCGGCGGAAGGCACTCAACAAATGCCCTGCGTAAGAAATTGGGGTATCGTCCAAGTATAGGGACTCCAGATATTGGGCAATCAAGCGATCAAGGTGGTGAAACTTTGAGGGCATTTCAATCTCTTCATCTTCAAGATACGAAAAGAAAGCTGATAGGGCGCGACGATAGGCTGCAACTGTCTTTTTGTGGCTAACCCGGCATAGCGAAGTGTCTGTGGGGCCTTAGGCATCACCTCACCGTCTGGAAGGTCTGTCAGCAAAGTTCCATGCTGACAGAGTCCAAATCGGTAAAGTATACAGGTCGCCTGCCAGGGATATAGCCGCCAAACGTCGCAGGACTCGATTGAGTCTAGTGGATGGAGAGCGCCCTTTGCCGAGCGCATAGTAGAGTACCTGACTGTCCACGACCACAAACACCCTTTTGTGGCGCATGTCAGGCTCCCGCAGCACTCGGCGAATGTGGGCCAAAAAGGCCTGAAATTCCAACTCATTGATATGCCCTTCCTGTCGCCATCTGAATGACAGCACGTCACGCCACAGCCATCTATAGGCTGGGTACGGAAACAGTTGCCGTCCTCCCTGTTCCTCGACGGCCAACCTGACATCTGTGCCACGATAGTGACCCAGGCGAAGAAGTTGCTGTAGATGAGCTTTTTCGAACCCAATTTGCATGGTCCTCTCCATATGCAAGATGCCACTGACCACCTTTTCCTGCGAGCCCGGACTTTGCAGCCGGTCATATTTCATGAGGTCTTCTCTGATCTTCACCTTGCGTACTTCGGCAAGGGCTTCTTCCCTGTGCTCACTCAGGTTCATGAGGTTGACGGCTGCTTTGGCGTACTCCTCACACAAACCCCAGGGGTATGTTGCTTCTTGCTCCATTGGGAACACCACCTGGCCAAGCTGCTGATCCCAGTAATCTCCGTGGGGGCAAACAGGCTTGTGAAGGGCTTGGTAGATGGTCTCGCTGTTGGTCAGTAAGCTCGTCCACTTTTTGCGCCTTCCCCCATAACAGCAATGGGAGAAGATCGCCATCCTCACTCCTGGAAGACCTGCCAGGTCTATGGCTGGCTTGGTATACCACATCCAAGAGCGCCGGGGGTGATCCAAGGTGAAGAAGCGACCTTCTTCGTGGAGGGTCCTGCACCTCGCGATGGATCTCATTGCCATCTTGTTTCCTTTCCTCACCGCTGCTGCCTCATGCGCTGCTAGGTAAGTGAACCCCATCACGTGGCTTTCATCCCTCAGTGCCACTGGCCCCTCATACCATTTTCCGGCAAACTGATAAGGCCTACCTCGCGCCCTTGAAAAGGTTTTGCTGTCCGGAGCGTGATGCTCAAGGGTTGGGTCTGATGCATCGGCATGGGCCCACCATTCTTTTCCTCTCTCCGTGAATACATCCATAGTGCTGCCCCACTTGTAATCTATGGGGTCAACCACTCTGAATCCAGCCTTAAACATGGTTCTCGACAATCTGGCCTCTGGACCACTGTACCTCTCCGAAAACAATGGAACTCCTACCGCTTGATGCGGGCAATAAGGCGCGTGCCTCAAGCAGCACTCCAAAGAGCAAAGTTTGCACCCGCACATCGCGGGGCAGGCCAAGTCTTCTCCACGGGCTGTCTCATCCGTGAGCTCTGTCCGGCACACCCCACACACCAGGTCATTTGGGCTTGTGGTCCCAAACGGGCGCTTGAAGCGCTCGGCTACGCACGACCCGGCCCCCATTGGACTGGCGTCAGTGGCATAGATTCTTCCACAGATTGAGGCCTTGAGGTTTGTGAAACTCAAGGGCAGCAAGGCCATCGCCAGCAAGACCTCATCGTAGGCATCATCTTTTGCCACTTTGGATGTAGGCTTGCTGCCGAAGTAATGGAACACCTCGCTCATCAGTGACATGGCTGGCCTTCGAAATGCACCGGCGAAAGCCAATCGCCCTGTGAGCCCTGCCACCACTCTAGTTTCCCATGTCCGGGATCCCAGCAGGCACATGCAAGCTCCGATTGTAAAGGCCCCTTTGTCCGGGTGCAGCATGAACACCCCTGCTTCTCCATCAAGGAGACCCCCCTGTAGGGTTCCTCTTAGGGCCCCCGCCAAACGCTTGCTCATATTGGTAGGCAATCCGCACCGCCGGCATGCCTCTTCAAAACGCTGGTGCTCAGGGCTCGCCTGTCCTTCCACTACCTTTCTCATTGCTTGGCTGACCGGCCTCAACTGATCCACCGAGTCCAAGTAAAGTAAGAAGCGTTCTCCCTCAGGGAGCTCCTTGTTCTTTTGAATTTCAAACTGTCTGGGGAGTCCAGCTTCCTCAAACGCGAGAGTCCTGATGGCTTGTTGAACAATCCCCACTGCGGAGAGCCATCCCATAGGCACCGTCCTCAGCGACACCCATGTCATCTCATCGTGAGGCAAGCCAAGGACTCCTCCTCTCACCTGCTTGCGGTACACGAACATGCCACGCCATCCCCGTGGCATCTCAAACAAATTGAAGGCCGACTGCAAATCCTCACTGTCTATAACTATGGCTCCTTCGGCCTCCAATTCACAAAGCCCCACCTGGCCCACATAGGGCAAGGTCGACTCATCTCCTTCAATTTTGCGGCTCACCGCATTCAATGGACATAAAATAGATATAAATCTTTGCAAGATCTTGCCATTCTTCTCTTTTGGGACTGCTCCGGCCCCATTCAGGATCATTTCACCGGAGGGGCTTCTCAAGATCTCTTCCTCCGGGCAAGGCTGAAAAAGACCTAGCTGATACCCCTCTGCCACGAGCCTCTCCCACTCGGCATCCGAGGCCCGCACATACGACTGGGGTACCGTCTCTGGCCATTCTTCCGCCGGAAGGATGGTGAGCAGTGGTTTGTTTACCATCTCCTTTGTGTCACCATGTAAAAATTTGGTGATGGGCTGAACGGCAGCTTCCCCCTTGTTTGGCCAACATGGAATCACTTTGTCGGCTGCAAGGTCTTCCATCACCACCCAACTAGATCCATCATAACCGTAGCCTTTCTTCTGAAGCTGCTCCTTTAGTTTCTGATAAGATGGGATCTTCAATCCCTTCGGGCACATGCGCCTCACCGCGGGCACCAAGTGCTGATCAACCATCTTGGTTTGCGCCGTAGTCAGCTTCCCGGGATGATCCATGTGGCGTGGTTGCTCCCAGCCTGTGCAGTACAAGAAGTTCAATGCCCAAGCCATCAATATGACCCACGCCCGAACTTCCGACTGAATGTCCCGGCGTAGCTCTAGGGCATCTAACGAGATAGGCAGGAGATCGGGGCCCTCAGGGGCATCTTGGGCTGTGGCCTTTTGACCCAAAGTCGTCCGAAACCTGCCAAACTTTGTCCTGAGATGCCCAGCATTTTCCAGCACATGCCAGGCCACTTCCAATGCATCCCGTTCCTCTGCAAGAAACCCTGCCATTTTTCTTTCAAACTTTTGTCTATGCTTCTTCCACAACCTGTTCAAGGCCTCCTCTTCAATTTCATATTCCTCCGAAGATGCCACTTCACCTTCGGGCGACTCAACATCCTTTTCGGACTTTCGCTTCCGCTGAAGCTCCCCTCTGGGGTCTGGGGGGTTCACTGGGTTCCGCTGGGATTCGGTTTGCCAAGGCGCCACCATCTACTTCCTCTCGGCAGCGTCCTCGGCCGGCGTCTTCCGCTTTCCCTTCTCCTTGCTCTTTCCTTTCCCCTTGCCTTGGCCCTTGGCTCCGAATTCGTGCTCCCCTTTGCCCTTCCAATGGCCTTTTCCTTTCCATTCGGATGGTCCTCGGAGCTTTTCCTCCCGCTCCAATTCCTTCTGGATCATTGCCTCCTCCCCCCCTGTCCAGAAGGGCTACGTCGTCTGGCTCCACCAGCTCGAGGAAGCGTGCCCTCACCCAACTGTTGTTGTCTTGCACGCTTTTCTCCAGAGCCTTGATCCTCTGGGCAATGATGTCGGCAGCCTGCGCCGACTTGTTCTCGACCAGTAGGTCCAGGAGAATTGTGAGGTACTTCAATTCTCTCCCGGATCGTGGAGTCCATTTCGCCTTCAGGTTCGGGACCAAGGCCACGTTGTAGTAGGACACTGCGTTTGCCTCGATGTTTTTGAGAATGCTCTTCCCCTTTTGTCGCAAGGCCCCCACGGGGACGCGCCCCGCTACCCCCATGGTATGGAGGAGACGGGCCGCGAGCCGGCCGGGGTGCCGCTGAGCGTAACGCTGCAACTTCAGAAACAGCGTCATCCCCGCGGGGGCCTTTTGAAAATCCGATTCCGAATCATCCTCGGCTTCCGATCTGTCGGGATCTTCATCTGATTCGGCCACTCCAAAGGGCCCTCTGTCTTTCGGCCTTTTGTTCTTCTTTTTGCCTCTCTTCTTTTTCTTGTGGCTTTGCCTCCTTCGGCTCCGTGACCTGGAGGGATCTGAAGGAGAACTCCGTCCTTTGCTCCTCTGCTTCTTCTTTCCCCTGCTTCTTGAAGTTCGCTTTTGGTTGCGCCCTGAACTCTTGTCAGAGGATGAGCCCTCATCGGAATCCGGCTCCGAAGACGATCCACCGGGTTCCGGGCTAGTCTTCACCTTCCGCGCGCTTCCTCGCATCTCACCTGAAAAGGGAGGGCTTCCCTTTCCACTCTTCGTTCTTTTCCGTCCCTTCTTCTCCTTCTTGCCTGCACCTTTCTTCTCTTCCTCGGTGACTTCAGCTGCTTT
Organism: Durusdinium trenchii; assembly: GCA_963970005.1. Classification (NCBI taxonomy): domain Eukaryota; class Dinophyceae; order Suessiales; family Symbiodiniaceae; genus Durusdinium; species Durusdinium trenchii. Next base: position 1,411,568 of record CAXAMN010003224.1, read on the forward strand.
CACCTCCGCCTTCAGGGCTTTGAGGTCTCTGGCCAACTCTGTCAGCCTTTTCTTTTTCTTCACCAATTCTTCTTCCGACCCTTTCCTCTCTGTCGTTCTCTTCATTGCAGCCTTTTCCTTCCCGGACGGCCCTGGCGCGCTCTTCCCTTTCTCTTCCTCTCCATCCTCTTCATCATCACCTGGGTCATCCCAGGGCAAATCACCAGCTCCTCCAGCGCCTGGCCCTTCCTTTGGGACTCTTTTGAAATATGCCTGCACATGTCCATCTGTATCCTCATCCAGGATCCCTCCGCTGTTGTCAACGAGCTCTTCTTCCTTCCACTGTCGCCACTTGCCTAAGTGGACCACATGTTCTCCTGTTCCGCCCTTACATTCGGCGGGAGGACCTTTGCATATACGATATGCTCCGTCCACCGTGGTGACTGCCCCGTCTGGACTCGCAAGCCACCATCTGTAATATGGATCGGTAGCAGTCACCACGTCCCCATGCAAAGTCCTCCCGGTCTCTCCCGGGGCGAACAGGCGCTTCACCCACAAGACCACTGTGCCTTGTGGGTCGCCTCCATCATCGTAAACCTCGCCCTCTATATAGGTCCCCTTCGTGGGACCTTCGAGGGACTTTCTCCCATGCCATTTTCCAGGCATGTCCCTACACCCCCTCCCCCCCACGGGAGGGTGGGCAAGGCTTGATAGCAAAACACTAGAGACAAACGAGAAACTAACTAGCTAACTAACTATGATATAACATCGCATCCCTACTCATTCGCTACACTACATTCCTAGGTGCTGCTAATTCCTATAAGAAGAGGCCTGTGCCAGTCCCTGCTGATGCACCACGCCATGCTATATACTTCGCACCTTATGGCGGGGTCGGCTGGCGTCTGCTTTGGACTTCGTCCTGTCTAAAAGGTGCAAAACCACTGGATGATGATGGTTAGATTGCAGGCCGACATCTGAAAAATTGTGATGATCTTTGATCATCCGTGTATATATATAATTATACTTATATATATAGTTTGAATAGGTAATGGGACACACCCAACCAATCCAACAAAAACACCTGTCAGCCTGTGAGTGTGTAGCTCGAATAGGAAGGACCCATCAACCAGTCCATTGGGTGCCACGAGTGTTCCAGTCTTCAAGTCCGGTGGTGGAAGACATGGGAAACTGTCCTACCCATACGCTCCGTGAAACCAGGCCGACCGGTCATGTTCGGGTCCGGACCCCTCCATGAGGGTACGGCCCCTTTAGGAGGGTCCAGGGTCGCTTCTGGGTGTAGACCACATCCTTTGGAGTGGCCTGTTGACCAATTCGAAGAAAGGAAACGACGGCTTTCCAACAGGGACAGCCCTCAGCTTCAGTGGGACGACCACAGAGGACGGGTGCCGGCACACCGCCTCGGCACCCGGTTCGGACGAAGCGGCGGGTCCGAGGCGGCGTGCGTGCGTTTGGGGCATCGCCTCATAGTCGGGCTCAGAGATTTGAGTGAAGAAGGGGCACTCCAACAACTGCAAGCCTGGAGCAATCGGACGCTACGAACGGGGCTGGCATCGCTACGGTGGCGGCAGCACCAAGATGGGGCGGGCCATGGGGGAAGGGTGGACAACCCTACACTGGCTGGCTGGATCTCCAGCCAGGACGCCGGTCGGATGGTCCTGGTCTTGATATTTCAATGGAAAACAAAACTGAATCAGAATCCTATTTAGATGGTCCTTCCTTCGATCTCCACCTCTTCACCGCTTGTGTTTTAATTTTGTCAACTGAAATACACTCGAAGGTCCTGAGTCAAAAGCCAGTGGTCAAACGAAGACAGCAAAAACAATTGACAATGACAATCACGCCTTCCCACCTGATGCAAATAGTAATGTCCAGGAACAACAAACATCTGTTACTATCTAATTACAAGTTCAGAACCCGAGCAGCACCGAGACTGAACTTGTTTGGAACCCTCATCTCTTCGTGAATCTTCTTTGTTCAATTTAATTTGCCTTCGGTGTCCTTACGTGCCGCATCTTACAGAGCCACGCTGGCTGCTGCACCTGCCCCAAACGCATTCGTCTTCGGCCGCGCTGGGTGTCCGGGCACACTTCGGCAGCGCCTTGGGCAGCCGCCAAGTGTAAGGCCGACCATCCTGGCCGCGTGTTGTCGGGAGCCGGCGCTTTGGTCGAGAGAAGGAAGAAACAGGAGGAAACGTGGCGGAACAAACGGATGCATCTTGGAAAGCTCTGGGAAAGCTGGAGGTCCAGAAAGACATCACTTTCTACTTGTGTCACGCATCGTTCTTCGATTTTGATACCAGTTGGGTGACCTCTGGGCAGTCCACCAAGTCGAGTGAACCCCTTTGGGTGCTAGAACAGGATAGAACATGCTAGAAATAAGTAGACTATAGAATACTCTAGATGACTATAGGATCCACTCTCTTTCAGGCACTCTCCATCAATCTCTCCTCCATGCCTTCCTTCACCGCAGGGAAAGTCGGAATCTGGGAACTGGAAACACCCAACCCACCGCAGACCCGTGCCTTCCTTCGTGCAGAGCCGCACCGAGGCCTGTCAACGCAGACGGTGGTGGTCGGTTGCTGGTGGTCTGTTCAACGAAAACCGGACGGTCCAAATCACTTTCCAAGTACGCCTGGTGACTGTTGGTAGGGTCCAAAATCAGATAAACATCCGAAACAGCCATCCATTTGGGCCCTGGCGCCATGGGTGTTCCTGGTGGTCGTCCCCGAGCTGCTGAGCAGCTGGAGTCGAGTCGTGCGGTTTGTCAAGCCACAAGTCGTTCGGCGGCTGTGCATATGTGTAAATGTATGATAATTAAATTTCATAATATATCATAATACATGTTATATATATAAACTATCTACTATCTACCCACAAAAAGCAAAAAACACAAATAGACAATAACGTTCACATAAACACGTATTCCACCTAGGCTGGGAGCAGTTCAAACGGATGAGAATGTGACGTTGCAACCAGCTGTATGTTTTCGTTGGTGTTTCCACTTCCACATCTTGGAAGTTCTACGTTCCACGCTGGAACCAATGAAATGGCTTCTCCCTTTGTACCAGACTGCAGGTGGGGGGGAAAAACAACATCATCTTGTGTGCGCCTGTGTGTAGTCTATTCATTCTTTTCCGGGGTATGTAGAACCACCTTCTCCCAGAGTCTGTGCCATCTACTCAATAGGGCGCTTGCCATGAGGGGATCTCCTTTCTTGGCCGTTCTTCAGCGAAGTAGGTCGTGCTATCTGGCAACACAGAACCAAAGAATACTTTCTGGCATGCAACACATATTGGACCATCTTGAACAAAATAACAAACAAACAAGAGCAAAATACATGTAAATACATCATGCAAGCAGCAAACTGTCTATCTGCCTGGCTATCAATCTAATCATCGATGTATCAATAAACCTATCTTGTTCGTAGAATGCATCGAAGCGACAATCCAATCCACACAAAATAAGAAACTGTGAACATTTTCTTTCGGCCGGACTCTCTTTTTATCGTGAGCAGCTAGTGAGCGTT